>CM053771.1:97508135-97544957 GCA_028658325.1 Potorous gilbertii
GCCAAGGAGATTTCCAAGCTATACTCACCCAAAGCTGTGTATTGAGGCCTGTTCTAGGTCACAAAGTAAGGGAAGGCAAGGAAAGAATAGGAAGGCAGATCTGTATCTCTGCTACTAACTCACCTATCTACAGGATTTGTGATAGTTAATAATCTATGACAATTAGGATCTCTTTCTCTGGTTTTCCCTTCTACTCAAGTCTGGATTGCCACCACACCCCTGGTCTTGGCACTGGTCTATGTTCATATGCTTCTGATCAGTTCATAGAAGATAAGGGGCTGAAATCTACACAGCCCAGTGCCACCTGACAACTCCCAATACCAAAGTCTTGGTCCAACCTTGATGTCATACTATTCCTTGTCATGGCCAGCTAAGCATCCAACTCTCAAATTGCCTGAAGAGTAGATAAGAAACCTAAATCAGCTGTGGCATTCTCTGCCCCTATGCCCTGTGTACTGAGCAGAAAGTCTCTCTCCAGAGCAAAGGAAAAAGAACTTAAAGTGATGTTAATGTTTATGTATAGTCCCATCACTTTAAGGTCTCACAAATCTGTTTTACCTCTAAGAATTTCTGGGAGCACCTTGACTCCCAACAGAAATGTAATAGAAATGTACAAACACCTGCCATGTATTCCAAATGAATAAACATATGTAACAAGTTTTGCAAATCTTAAAGCTCTATATAAATGCAATTGTTATTATTAATTATTTCTATTACTCACAATAGGTTTGATTATACAAAAATGGAACTGGCTACCTTGTGAGTTAATGAACTCCCCAACAGTAAAAGTTATTTGAATTGAAAACCAAGAAAAATAGTGTTGAAAGCATTTAAAAGAGGTGTTATCTTTTGACCTGGGAAGGGAGGGGAGTAGATAGGAAATTCACCTGGGGTTTAACCCAGGAATGAGCAAAAGGTATACCCCAGAACAATGTTGTTGATGCCATTTAAATTTTAGATCCTGGTCACTCTGCCCCAAATATCCATCTTCCTGGAAAGAACCTTAGAAATCTTGAAAGGGGCATCAGAGATTGATGACCATTTGTCAGGAAAGCTATAGAGAAGTTTCTTACATCATAGGTGACATTAGACAAGAAACCTTCTAAGACCCCTTCTAAACCTAAGATGATTCTCTAGTTTCATATGTTTATTTATTCCAAATTTTCTCCATTATCCTCATATGTTCACTAGGTTAGATGTTCCCAATCTAGGTCATGTGGACCTTCAAGGGATGTTAAGCATATCAAGGCTGTGTGGAGAATATTTTATCTGAATTTTTAATTAATTTCTGGTCAATTAAGTTACAAACTATGGAATACCTTTGGTGAAACATATTCTATTCTTACTTTTTTCATGAAAATTAAAGGATCTATTTTATTTCTTATGTTCATATTCATAGTAATTCCAGAATTTGTTTCATTTTAAACTGATTAGAAAGTATTGAAAAGTTTTTATTACTGAAAGCCAAGTGATATAGCTATATCTTATATCTATATCTATATGTAGATATAATAGGATATAGGTCTATATATGGATCCAAAAACCCCTTCACTAGATGGTATTTTGAATTTTAGATATGACTTCAGCGAAATGATTCCCCAATATTTTGGTGGCATAAACCCTATTTGTTCAATTGACGGACAACCTATCCCAAATCCCACATTTTCTAAAAATGCTAGATTGTGGGTGCTTATAAATACTTCAAAGGGGGAAAAAAGGCCAAAGAAAATGTTTAAATGCATGTAATTTAATGTATATATTAATATTTATGAATAATTCAAATATCAACCTAAATGTTTGTATTTAAACTAATTTTCTTTGACATTTTAATGTGTGTATATGTGTGTTTTTCTCTACTGAATTTTACAGCACCTCTTCAAAGATTTAAAGACTCTATAAGGGTCTCATAAGAATGTGATGGAGATGAAAGGGCCATTTAGAAAATCCACTTATTTAGAAATTCAACAAATACTCAGCAAACTTTCCTTGAACATTTTACTAATATATCTTGCACTGAATCAAGTAACATAAAAGTGAAATAGAGAGGCAGTGTGGTGCATGAAATAAAAAGTGCAAATTAGAGTTACTTACTAGCTATGAGACTTAAGTCAAATCATTTCTCTTCTCTGAACCTCAGTTTCCTTATTCATAAAATGAAGGTGTTATACTAGATTTTCTTTTAACTCTAAATCTGAAGTTTCATTTCACAGTGAGCAGATCTGTTTTAAATAAGTTTACTGATACATGTTGTTATTGGTGCATGTTGTTTTTTACACAAGAGCTCCAAAGAAATGTGAGATGAACAAATTTAGAGAATCCATTCCAAATGTTCTTATGGACTACCAACCTGTGGTAGAACATTTCAAGACCATATTGGTCTGATCAGTCACAGTCAGACACATTGTAACTTGACTAACATAAGTGATATCATTTTGGTCTTCTTCGAGAAGAGACAAAGGGCAACAATCAACCAACACAAGAATTACTTTCCAACGGAATACTAATGTAACATCCAAAAAAGAGTTAGTGATTGTTAACAAAAAAAGAGATGTGTCCTTGTGTTCTTTATGTCTGATTTCATGCTGCTCATTTTAACCATTAACTTTGACCAGATTTCTGTTGCCTTTCTTTTAGTTTTATTTGTTTTGTCATGTTCATTGCATGTAATATTCTTTGGGATGTGCTTTCTTCACTATGCCTTACTTGTGATGAGATCTTCCATGTTTGTTTGTTTATTTTCTAAATTCTTATTCCTCCTTCTTTGAGGAGTCCTGACATGGCATTACATTCATATGCAATACTCAACTTCCAAACTGATTTTCATAAAATTTGGGTCTGACCACGTGACCCTCTCCCCACCATTCATTTAACTCCCAAGGTTCCCTGCTACTTCCAAATATAAAGTACTTAGTTTCAACATTTAAAGCCATTTATAACCTGATTCCTTGCTACCTTTCCAGTTATTTTAAACTTTACTCCTTTCCATGTACTGATCCATTTTACTTCCTTGAACAGTACACCCTATCTCTCATTTTTGTGTCTTGGACCTGGTTGTTCTAAAGATCTCTCTCTTTTCCTTCACCTCTTAATTCTCATGTCTTCCTCCAAGACTCAACTCAAATCCCACCTTCTTCAGGAACACTTATCCAGCCAGTTCTAGTATCCCAACATGCTAGAACCTTCCCCTTTGAGATTACCTCTCATTTTTTCTGTCTATATCTTTTTTGTCTACCTAATTGTTTACACACCATCTCCACTGGTAGAATGTGATATCTTTGAGGCTAAAGACTGTCTTCATCTTTCTTTACATCCCTAGCATGTAGCACAGTGCTTGGAACATAGTAAGGACCTAATTAATATTGTTTTATTGATTACTTGGTTGGTTGATACCATAATTTGCCCTATTGCCCCTCACCCCAATCATTGAGCATCTATTCTGTTTCCAGCTTTATGTCACCCCTAATAATGCTATGAACATTTCCATACATGTGAATCTGCTTTATTGTTGTTTTTGTTTGCTGTCAGTAATCCTCTAAGGATATGATGGAATCTCTAGGTCAGTGGTATGAAAAACTTAATAACTTTTCCTGCATAATTTCAAGCTATTTTCTAGAAAGTTTGAAGCAATTCACAGCTTTGCTAGAGGTGGATTTTCATGATTGTCTTCCAGCAGCCCCTGCAACAATTCATTTCCACATCTTTTTTTTTTAGCACTTTTGCTTGCTTGATGGATATAAAGTGATACCTCAGAATTGTTTTAATTTGCATTTTTCTAATTAGTGGTAAGCTTGAACATTTTTAGGTAACAAATGGCAATTCTTATTACCTCTTTGTTAAAAAGTTGTTAATATTCTATGATCTCTTGTCTATTAGGGCTCTAATGGGTCTTAATTTTATATTTTTATTCATTCCCTATAGATGGTAGATGACAGGCTTTTATAAGAAATATTCGATGCAAAAAATTTCCCCTATTCCTTAGCTTTTCTTCTTATTCTAATTTTTTCAGCTTCTTTACATGGGAAAAAAAGCCTTTTTAATTTTATATAATCATGGTTGACTAATACTTGACATTAATATTTGGTCAAATTTGTCTTTGAATCTGGGGGTACCAGGAAAGGCCTCATGCAGAAAAAGATAGATTATGAGTCAGGTCTTGAAGGTAGCCAGGGAAACCAAGAGACAGAGGTAAGAAGGGAAATCTTGCAAAGCATGAGGGACAGCCAGTATAAAGACATGGAGATGAAAGATGAGTGTCCTGCTAAAGAACATCAAGTAGGCTGGTGTATAATAAGGGGATCATGTAGTACATGGAAAGGAGCAAAGGATAAGAAGACTGGGAAGGCATTTAATATGTTTTAATATTCTACATTCACTTATGAATTCCTGTCCCTATCCAAAACTATGGAGGATATAATCTTATATTTTTCTCTTTTTATGGTATGGCATTTTATATTTAAATTTTATGCTCTTGAAAGTCATCTGGAATAAAGCATAATATGCTGAGCTAAACTTTTCCCCTCCACCAGACACTGTGTTCCAGTTTTCTCAAAATCTTTTGTCAAATGAAAAGCCCCTTGCCCAATAATTTGGTTTCTTGGGATTATAAAACACTACACAGAAGTTCAGATTTGTTTTCAAGTTCCTGTTTTCTTGTCTGTTTTATTGATCTGTTTTTTTTTTCAATCTTGTATGAGATAATACACTTGATAATACAATTTTATGGTATAGAGATCTGATAGCACTAAGCTTCGCCCCCTTAACTTTCTTCCTATTTTTTCATTATACACTTCAATATTATTGATATATTTTTTTCCCTCCTAAATGGCTATGGTTACAATTTTCTTGAAATCTGCAAAGTTTCTTTTTTGGTCACTTGATTGGTCAAATAATAAATATATAGAGTAATTTAGGCAATTTCATCCTTTTTATGTTGATTCAGCAATGTTATTTATGTTGAGTATTCAGTAATTTAGATTTTCTTTGTAGTTGTATTCATGGAAATCCTAATTCTGAGATATTTAAAATGTATTGTTTTAATCTAAAATAGAATTCCATTTCCTAATCCTTCTTTAAGCATTTTATTGGCAGCATATAGAAAGCCTTATGGTTTTGATGAATGCAGTTTTTATCTTTCCTTTCACTAAAGCTGTTATTTATCTCACTTTTTAAAAATTTATTACCTTTATTTTTCTTGTCATCATATTATCTGCAAGAAAAGAAATATTACTTCTTTGCTTAAATTTATTTTCTCATTTTTTTGTCTAATTGTTATGGCACTATGACAAATGAAAAAGGAAAAAGTGGTATCCTTCCTTTATCCCTGGCCTTTTGGAGAAAACTTTCAGTGTTTTCGTTTTTCCATCACAAGTAATGCCAGTTCTTGGTTTAATCAAAATATTTTTAATTATTTCAAAGGAAGATTCATTTATTCCTTTGCTTTTCACTGTTTTAAACATAAAAGAATGAGATCAAAAGTTTTTCTCACCTGAAAATGTCAGCAATTATTCTTTATTCCATTTTGATCTTCATTATTTTCCATGTTTTGTTTGGATTTTATCCACCTTGTCATAGTGAATGCAGGACAGGCAGATAGTCATTTTATATGGGGGGAAATTTTATTAATCAGAGCTGTCAAAAATTGAGATTACCTCTTTTTGTGGGATCTTCCGCAGTGGATTCTTATTTAAATATAGTTACAGTAGGTGACCTCAAGAGTCATTTCCCAATGTAAAATTATGGGATAGAATTTTATACTAGGTAATTAAGGGAATGGATTTTAAAGAATTATATGCCATAGTCTCTACCCTTCCTTTGAGTATAGTTTGTCTAATGAGATACTATGTGTATACACTGATTTAGTTAAATAAAAATTCATTTATATTTCAATGATCTATAACATCTGTGTGGGTTCATTTGCCTCTTTTAAAAATGGTTTAATGATTTGAAGTTTGAAAATATTTATCTATTGCTACACTATCTGTTAAGATATTTTGAATTTTGCTAGACTGGTCCTCCATTATAGACAGAGCCTATTAATGGGCACATTTTAAAACCTTTCTATGTTAGGGGACTTGCTAAACCTTGTGTGACTCTAGCATAGTCTTTAAGAGCCCAACATCTCTTCTGCATGACCATAAAACATTTGGAGAATTCTTTAATTAGCATTAAATAAGGCTACACACAATGGATCCCCAAACTTGGAGATCAGCATCTCCATTTGAAGGAAAAGTCATGTATTAATTATCTGTGTAGTTTTCTCAGGTCCCAAAAGAGTGCTATACACATAGTAGAGACTTTGTAGTGAATGTTAGATGTATGTTAAGTGAATCAGTGAATAAATTACAAGTGACTCTGGCCTTGTGGCTGTTTCATGAACAAGACAATCTACCTCTTGACTCTGGGCATTTTCTCTGGCTATCCTTCATACATGGAATGCTCTCCTTACTCAGCTCTACCTACTGGTTTCCTTTAAGTCCTATTTAAAATCTCATCTTCCACCTTAGCTTAGAAAAGCCAAATGCATCCAGAGCCATCTCCAGTGGTCTTCATCTATATATTGCCACTGAACCCAGGTGGCTTGGGAGGAGAGAGTGAGACTGCTAGCTCTACACATCCCCTACCTCATTTAATTCCAATTAACCTTCATGTCATGACATCACTTTCCCAATGTCCTGAAGGACAAATAACAAACAATAACAAAATTTCATCTTCTACAACAAGCTTTTCCCAATTCCTACAATTCTAATGCCCTCCTTGTGGCATATAAATATATATAATTGTCTCCTCCATTAGATCATGAACTCCTTGAAAGAAAGAACTATCTTTTTACCACTTTTTGTGTTCCCAGTACAGTTCCTGGAACATAGAATTTACTTAATAAATGTTGATTGATTGATTGAAAGTTTTACCTGGTAGTTATCCAGTCTATGGTTTGCTCAGATTCTTGATAGAAGTAGGAGCAAGGGCTTTAGAATTGACTTCTCTTTACCACCTTTAAGAGATTTTAGTGAATTCCACTGAGACACTATCATATTCTGAGCCACTATCATATAGTAGAAAGAGTACTGGTCTTGGAGTCAGGAGAAGTTGGGCTCCAACCAAGCCTCTGATGGCTCAACAAACTGCGTGACCATAGTCAAATCATTAGGGTCACAGATGAGAGCTGGAAGGAGTCTTATCAATTACCCAGACCAATGCCTTCATTTCAGATGAGGTTTCCAGATTTTTAACTAGAAGAGAATTCATATGATATCTAGTTCAAACTAACTCTCCTTATTTTACAGATGAGGAAACTGAGTCCCAGAAAGGTTCAAACCTCTTGGGCAGTCTATGGATCCTAGGTTAAAACCTCCTAGTCTAATATTTGTTGAATTATAGCAAGAAGCAACATGGTATAGTGGAAGAAACTGTAAATTTGGAGCCAGTGGATTAATGTTTGAATATCAGCTCATCTGTGTCACCCATGTGACTTAGTAATTCTTAAACCCTATATGGGGTCACAACCTATAGTTTAAGAAATGCTGAAGGGGTCATAAGTGGAAAAAGTATAAGAAGCCCTGGAGAGTACATCACCTAATCCGTATGAGCATCAGTTTTCTCCTCTGTAAGATGAGAGGATTAGACTAGATACTCTTTGAGGTCTCTTCTGGTTGTCCAGTCTTATGAAATCCAGGAATTAATGAGTTCTCTGAATGTCTAAGTCTAACCCCTGTGGCTCCTCCCTAGACTTTGGTAGCAAGCATTTATCCAAACTATTTGTCATCTCGGCTATGAATGCCCTTAAACAATTTTATTTTCTATGAGAGGAGGGTTTGGTTTCCTTTGGCCTGACATACTAAAAACACCAAGTCAGCGGCATGCTTTCATTACCTTTTGATGGAATCTTTTCTTTTTAATGGGCTGAGCTTTGCTGTAATGACTGAAGAGCCTAATTGATTGGAGCTGGAGGATACATAGTGCTCTGGGATGCTTGACATGAAAACAGTTACTTAAGTGGGCACAGAAGGTGGTGGTGGTTGGAGGACTCCAACACATGGATTTTTAAAAAGCTATCTCACTGTGTGCTTCCTGGAGCTCTCATCCCCACTCCCTCAAAGAGCCTTGGCAAACTTACCACATACACATCCGTTGTTGTTCAGTTGTGTCTGACTCTTTCTGACCCCATTTGGGGTTTTTGGCAAAGATGCTGGAGTACTTTGCCATTTCCTTATCTAGTTTATTTTACAGATGAGGAACTGAGGCAAACTGGGTTGTGATTTGCACAACATTACACAGCTAGTAAGGGTCTGAGGTCAGATTTGAACTCAGGTCTTCCTGACTCAAGGCCCAGAACTACTGTGCCCCCTAGCTGCCCCACTCAGTGGGCAAAGAAAATAAAGTTAAATCTTTTGCTCTATACTTTTCCCAACAAGTAGAAAGATCCTGGTTGCAGGTAGGGGTTTACAGGGTGGGGAGGATGTGTTTTGAAACAGACAGGTACAGTCATAGGGAGACTCCCATATTTTTAATAGCTTAAGAAAGACAATTTATAGAGCTATAAATTTCTACCAATCACTTTTATCATGACAGTTCTATGAGTCACATCATGTTAGGAATCATAGATTCATTTTTACTGATGGAGACGTTGAGGTTTATCGAGGTCAAAAGGCTTGCCCATAGTCACATAGCCCATAAGTGGCAAAGCCAGATTCCAGTCAAGATCCTTGGTGTCTACGTCCAGTGCTATTTCCAGTATAACACAGTGGCTCTTTGTATAGGGAAAACTAGCCAAGCTTTGCATACCATGACCAAATTCACAAAATCCAAAAGTGTCTCTGAAATGATTGTCTTTAACATGGGCTGATTATATGAATATAATCATTGATGTGTCTACCAATATGTCTGCTTCCACAGAATATGGAATGTAACACAATGTAAACCCATGTACACATCAAAATAGTTATTGAGAACCTACTAGTTTAGCACAGCTCCTTCAATAAAGTAGGAGCTCAATTATCCTTGTTAACTTAAATCCTCATTGACTCAATCCTCTAGGTATTTGGTGTAGGCAGTAGGAGACATGATAAGACAAAGAAGCTTGACTTCAAGGAATTTACAGTTTTGCAGAACAGTAACTTGCAGTTTTGGCACCTTGAGCAGATAGCACAGAAACGAAAAACAAAGTAAAACAAAAAGACAATCAAAAAGAGTGAGGAATATGCTCTCAAACCAACTTTGTAATTCATAAGGTGAGAGTCATCTATATACAGTAGGTATCTAATAAATGTTGGTTGCTTGTGTTAAACATTTGTTAAGCTTCCATGAAGTATAAGGACTTAGACACTTTGGGGAGAGTGGGAGGAGTGTTGATCATAAAGTCTGACATGGTGACTGCCACTATGGAGCTTACAGATTGGTAGGTGATAGGGAATAGGAACAGGAAGAGAGAGTGGACCCATTTCATCATTGTAGGCAGCTCCCAAGTGAAGAGTCTACTAATACAGGTTAGTGCCTTCTCTTCATTTTATAGCTTTAGAAAATTATGATAGATTTAGTGACTTGTCCAGGGTCACATGTTAATATGTCAATGGGCAACACTTGAACTCAGGTCTCTGTCTTAATGCTTTCTGTTAGGTTTGGGATTCAAAATTTGGTACCAAGAACCTCAGAGTACAAAAAGACAGAGTCAGCATAGAGAGAAAAAAGCAAGCCAGCTTTATTGAGTGAAAACAATAAGAAAGGGCAGTTAGGGACAGTGGAATCCTGTCAGCTCCACTGGGAGAGGGCACCAAAGCCAGGACAGTCTGATGGTTTTTAATAGGGTTCTTATCTGGGCCAAGCAGGACCAGGCATTAAGAGGAGGGAATGAGGATCCTGGAGGTAGGGAATGATGCCCTATTCAATCTAGGTAAATCACCTGGGGAATTGGTGGCTCAGTGATATTCAAACTAACCAAAAGAGGGAAAAGGAGTTTTCTGCTATTAAGTGGATTTGGGAGCCTTAGTCTGTCAGGTTCCAAGGCCAGTTTTCTATCCACTATATCCCATTCATTTTAGTAGAAGATGTGAGACATGGAAATAAATTACCTTTTGATTTGGTGCAAATAATTTTACCTTCCTAAACAGTGGAAGAATGAAATATTTGCATCCCTTGAGGAGGGTTTTTTTTGGTATTCAACCCACAGGAAGTTTTAAGTCTTCACTTTAAAATCTGAAACAGTATTCTTTCCATGTTTAAAGGGATACCTCATTGCATGCATGCAAGTGCTCCCTTCACAGGCTTAGACCATGGCATAATAAATGAATTCTTGTGAATTAAGGGAATTAGAAAAAACATCATCCCTTGATGGCCAATGCTCTGGAGATGTATGCTGCATACTTAGCCAGGCTAGAGGACAATTTGTCAGTCACTACACTCATTGTCAAAGACTCTGTTGCTTAGTGGCACCTATCAGAGAGTTTTCCCAAAACCTTGGTGACTATCATGTCACAATGAGGCTGCAGAGAGGATTTTAGTGGAGAGACTTAACTTTTCTCAAAATAAATGCCTCCACACTATGGACAATGGGATTGTCTAGCTTGAAATATGCTGATATCCTTAGGATACCACACATCCCGTTGGTATAGTATGAGGGAGCTCCCACTGCCAATTGCAAATCAACACCTTGTCTACAATTTGCAACCTTTGGAGGTCCCTAGAGCAGTGGTGTCAAACTCACAAAGAAATGGAGGCCACCACTCTATACATAAGGATCCCTGAGAGCTTCATATTAACTTAGTGTGAAGATGTAATATTACCTATGTTTTATTTATTTATTTTGTTAAATAAATTTATTTTTATTTATTTTGTTAAATTTGTTTTTATTTATTTTATTAAAAAATATTTTTAAATTTATTTATGTTAAATATTTCCCCAATACATTTTAATTTGGTTTGGGCCTCTCCTGGGAGTGTCATGGATTGTGTTTGACACCTCTGGCCTAGATCACTGAGAAGTTAAGTAATTACCCAGAGTCATAGAGTATGTTTCAGAGACAGGATATGAACCCCAGTCTCCTTCTCCAGGTAAGATTTCCCCTATCATGAATTAGCCTGTTTTTTGGGGGAAGGTCATAATACACACTTCACTGGCCACCTTATGGAGTTCTTATGAGGAAAGCTCTTTGTGAACCTGTGGAAATGTACCATGGAAATGTAAGGTAATATCCCATGTGCATTTCACTTTTTAACCCTATTTTTCCTACTTTAGAAATAGTATGTGGCATAGAGGGCTGACCTTAGAGTCCTTAAGACCTGCATTCAAGTCCTCCTTCCGGCCCATATTATCTGCAACCCCAACTGGAATGCTTGAACCTTAGATTTGAAAACAAGAAGGAATCACAGAAGTCCTTTAGACTAACTCTCTCATTTTACAGTTGAGGGTTGGGGTCCTGGGAGATCATGTAATTTGACCACAGTCACACAAAGAGTAAGTAACAGAGTTAGAATTTGAGCCAACGTCATTTGATTTCAAATCCCTCATTCTCTCCACTGTAATACACTGCCACAGAACCTGTCCATTTTCCCAAGAAACGCTGTGAGACTGAGTTAGAAACAGTTGCTAGTCTGCTTCAATAAAGAGAGTGTCCATACTAGGAGTTTCCTACAATGCTAAAAACCATACTGTTTCTTCGTGATCACTACTTTTCTTATACATAAATATTCACAAACCATTTCTTTATTAATACCCTTTAGAATTTTGCAAGAAAATAAAGTCAAGATCCTTAGTCCATACTTTAAGGATATTTTTATTTTACTTACTAAATATTTCCAATATTTTGAAAATTGGAACAACATCTGCCCTTCCTCAGTTCTGTAATTTCTCTCACTTTCCCTGAGATCTTTTAAGAATTACCAACAGTAGCTCAGAAATCATAATCTGTTATTTTTAAGTATTTTGGATTCAATTCATCTAGGCTTTGTGACTTGAACTCATTGAGAGAATCTAAAGGCTACCTATCTCCTTTCATATTTGCTTTTCATTCCCTGACATTTTTTTTGTTTCTATCCCTACCTGATTATAATTTTCTCCTTGGAAGAAAAAACAAGCAAAAATAAAAGTTGAATAGTTCAGCCTTCTCATTGTGCTATATCATCGTCAATTTATCCATCCTGATTAGGTCTTCTATCCTAGGTAGGTGGAATAATAAGTCAATTAGATTTGGAGTCAGGAAGACCGGAGTTCGAATTCTGATACAGACACTCATAAGCTGTATAACATGGAGCAAATCAGTTAATTTCACTGTCCGGGTTTCTTATCTGTAAAATGAGGGATTTGAAGTCAGAGGCTCCTAAAGTCCCATCCAGCTATATAAATCTCTGGTTCTATTCTTCCTTTCTCCCTACCATAGCTTACCACTCACTTCCCCAAAATAACCATTTTTTATTCATCGTTAGCATTCATTTTCACCAGCCTTAGATCATCGTAGGTTTCAACATTCATGACACAATTCTTAAAGAACCATGTTCATCTTTTATATTCATTTTCAGTTATTTGTCTTTTTTTCCTCTATCATTCTTTGTTTTAATTGAATTGGATCTACATTGGTCTCTTTGAATACTGCCTCCTCCCCTTTTCCTTCTCATCACAATCATTTTTTATTTTGTCTTCTGAATTTCATTCTTAATACCTTTTTAGTGAGGAGAGAGAGAGAATTTTCCTTGAAGGGAAAACCATATGAAACCCTTGGGTCTTACTTAGCTCTTCGTTGAATTATTTGAAATCTGATTTCCTCAGATGTACACCACACATCAACCCATTCTTGTTATCCTTTCCTGTTCTATTACAAATTTGATAATAGACTAATCATTTGCTCTCCACAGTTTCTCAATGCTTGCCTCTGCATCTATTTTCTCCTGGTTGGTCAGCATTGAATCCAGATGAATATTTCCTCCTGTTTTGGAAGGGCAAAATGTTCGTGAAGGCAAGTCACAGATTTGTCATGTCCTCTTCTTTTAGCTGAGAGAGAACACAAAAACTGTCCACATGATTGAGGATGATTTACAGTATCATTCTTTGAGGACAGTTTCCCAGAATCCCTGGCTGATTTTTCCTTCTGTCCAGGTGGTTTGGGGTATAGCCCTGTGACAATATCATTCCTGTTTCTCCCTCCATTGACATTTACCCAAATATTCCACACCAGTGTGTTGTAGCTGAATGAAAACTGAATTTTGAGGCACAAGATCTGTGTTGAAATTCTGCTTCTGCCACTTAGTAACCATGAACTTGGAGAGCCCATTAATCAACAGGCATTTAGTAATGGCATTACATGTCAGCTACTGTTCTAAGTGCTGGAAATATAAATATAAAGAATGAGACAATGGGCAGTCCTTTTGTATCTCATTTTCCTGATATGCAAAATGAGAAAGTTGGACTAGATAATTTCTAATATCTCCCTCTGCTCTAAATCTATGATTATATAATATTACTAATGTAACTTTCCTACATATTGCCCTCTGTTCTCACCCCCAAACTTGGAGGCTTCCAGGGCAGAGGATTATTGTTATGTGGGTGTGGATGAAGGTATATCAGCTGCCACTATTGATGCTTTAAGCCCCTGAATATGAGGTGGGTCCCCTGTGTTGCCAACTGTATGGTTCCTACCCAGTGTTCAAGTAATAGCAGGAAATCACAGTTCCCCTTTTCATCTTTAATTGGAATGAATAGTTTGTGTCCATTTTCCTCTTCTTTTTAAAACTAAACTACAACTGAGCAGATGGGCTATGGTCTAGAGGGGCCTTTGTTTCTGACAACAGATACATGACAACTGGGAGTAAACACAGGAATCATGGGCAGTTTGAGGATTAGCAATTGGCCCCTAGAGGTCCAGGGCTTGGGGAAAATGTGCCAACCTGCCCTCATGTTTCTTAGGTACAGAAGATAGAGCTAATTCTATCTGAGGTATCTCAGGCCTGGCACCTTCTCGCTCTCTCACTAGTCACTTTATCAGGAGCTACAGCTGAGCAGAGGTGCATCCATTTACAGGGCCATTGGTTGAATCCAGGGGAAAGGCAGGACTGAGAGATGCTCATTAAACACTCTCTTGGGTGGTCATAACAATAACTCCCATTTAGCACTCTGAGGTTTGTGTAGGTATAACTTTGGCCTCTCTCTCTGGAGTGAGAGAGGCCACTTACACCAGCCCCTTGGGGCTCTATGAGTACCCCTGGGGAGTTGAAACTATCTTTCCTTAATGCCATCAGCTTAAGTGTGTTCTCCCCACTTTTAACTGCCAGTGATTAATGACACTGCTCTATTGAATCAATTAAAATCAATTAGCTTTTACAAAGAGCTATTTACTTCAAAGATATAGCAAGAAAAGAGGTAAATGAACATTTCTAGCCCTGCTGTTCCCTTCCACCCCCCAATGACCTGTGTAGACATGATGTTCCCTTTCTCCTTCTCTGAGGAGAATGGAGTCAGACTAAATGAAGTATCTACAAAACAATCAGCCTACCAAATTCTTTTCCAAATGAGCATGCATGGTTGTAGTTGGGTGGGTCTGCATCTCTGCTACCCTAGGGCTAGGTCCCAGAATCACTCCTATATCCCTGAACTGGCTGGCCACATAACTGGGCATGCACTCCATTCCTGGACCTAATCATGGCCTTCTCTCTTGACATTTTGAAGGTCCCAAGGTCATAGCCACCTCAAATCTCCTTTACCTAAAAGCAGGAAAAAAGGATGCAACACACAGAAGCAGCAGCAGGAGAGTCGCAATCTCCTGGCTTCCTACAGAAGTTATCTTCTGGGCTGCATCTTAAAGGAAGAGAGGAAACCTAAGAGACAAAGATCAGGAGGAGAAGACCCCTGGCCTGTGGGATAACCAGGGTAAAGGCACCAAAACGAGAGGTGGGAGAGATGGCATGTGGTACGTGAGAAACAGAGATCACCGGATCAGATTTAGAGCTGGACGGGACGTTGGAGGCCGTTGAGATCAATCCCCTCATTTTATAGAGGAAGAAACTGAGGCACAGAGAAGTTGTCCTTTTCCTAGGGTCACCCAGCTAGGAAACATCTGAGGTAGGGATTTGAACCCATGACTTCCTGACGCCAAGGGTATTGCCTTCTCTTACGTCATGGCTGCCTCAAGAAATTAAAGTACTATTAGTACTCTCTCCCTCATTCCATTTATAAAAGTAGAAATTAAGGAACAAAAAACTGTGATTTGCCCATAGTCATCTGGTTAACAAGAGTATTAGAGCAGATTCCAACCCAGCAGTCCCCCCATTTCTAAGCTCTTTAACAAGGCTGACTTCATTCTTGTAGTTGGGGGATACCCCCACCCTGTAACAATGCAGATGACTCTCTACTTCCTGAAACAAAAATCAGATGCATAGTCAACGAATGCCACCTTGATGTCACATTTGTTCCAGGTTTTAAGAAAGGCTTGGCTTTTATAATTATCATTGACACCTGGGCCCTCTACACGCAAAGTATGTATGTTATATGGGTTATTGTCAATATAAATCCTATGGGCTAAAGAAAGAGCTATGGAACATAAAATGTTCCAATGGGAAAGGATCTGACAGTAGCGGATGTCTGAATTTGAAGGGACCTTATAGTAGAGCATTGTAAGGCAAGGGGGGACTTTAGAACATAGCATACCAGAACCAGAAGGGATCCTAGAATATAAAATGTCAGGGTTTACAGAAAATTGAGCTATGAAAGAAAGAACACATCAATTTAATTCAGAGGATTTCAGTTCAAATTCTGATTCCAAGACTATCTATCCACTATATCAAGTTATTTCTGGCATTTCACATCAATGTCTATTCAAATAATCTTTCTAATGTAATGCTCTGATGATAGGAACATAATGTTTCATTGGGTTTTATTATTTCTTTATTTATTTTTAGTTTTCAACATTCTTTTCCACAAGATTTTGAGTTCCACATTTTCTCCCCATCTCTCCCGTCCCCCAAGACACCATGTATTCTGAATACCCCTTCTCCCAATCTGCCCTCTCTTCTATCACAGCCTTCCCTTCCCTTATCCCCATTTTCTCTCACTTTTTGTAGGGCAAGATAGATTTCTATACCCCATTACCTGTATTCTTATTTCCCAGTTGCATGCAAAAACAATTCTCAACATTCATTCCTAAATCTTTAAGTTCCAACTTCTCTCCCTTCCTCCCTCCCCACACATACCCATTGTGAAGGCAAGCAATTCAATACAGCTATACATGTGTCATTATGCGAAAGACTTTCACAATAGTCATGTTGTGAAAGACTAACTATATTTCTCTCCATCCTATCCTGTCCCCTATTTATTCTATTATCTTTTTTGTCCTTGTCCCCCCCAAAAGTGTTTACTTCTAATTACTCCCTCCTCCAATTTGCCCTCCCATTTATCATCCCCCCAGTCCCTTCTCCCCTACTTTTCTGTAGTGTAAAATAGATTTGCATACCAAATAGAGTGTGCAGATTATTCCCTCCTTAAGCCAAGTGTGATGAGAGTAAGCTTCACTTTTTTCCCTTTCACTTCACCCCTTTTCCTTTCAAATGAAAAAGCTTTTTCTTACCTCTTCTATGAGAGATAATTTGCCCCATTCCATTTCTCCCTTTCTCCTCCTGATATATTCCTCTCTCATCCACTAATTTTAATTTTTCAGATATCATCTCTTCCTATTCAACTCACCCTGTGCCATCTGTCTATATATGTATATAATCCCTCCAACTATCCAAATACTGAGAAAACTCTCAAGAATTACAAATATTATTTTTCCATGTGGGAACGTAAACAGTTCAACTTTAGTAAGTCCCTTATGATTTCTCTTTCATATTAACCTTTTCTTGCTTTTCTTGCTTGTGTTTGATAGTCAAATTTTCTCTTCAGTTTTGGTCTTTTCATCAAGAATGATTGAAAGTCCTCTATTTCATTGAATGACAATTTTTTCCCCTGAAGTACTATACTCAGTTTTCTGGGTAGATGATTCTTGGTTTGAATCTTAGTTCTATTGACTTCTGGAATATCATATTCCAAGCTCATCAATCCCTTAATGAAGAAGTTGCTAGATCTTGTGTTATCCTGATTATATTTCCACAATTCTTAACTTGTTTTTTTCTGGTTGCTTGCAATATTTTCTCCTTGACCTGGGAATTCTGGAATCTGGTTACAATATTCCTAGGAGTTTTTCTTTTCAGATCTCTTTCAGGAGGTGATTGGTGAATTCTTTCAATATTTATTTTGCCCTCTGGTTCTCGAATATCAGGGCAGTTTTCCTTGATAATTTCATGAAGGATGATGTCTAGGCTCTTTTTTTGATAATGACTTTCAGGTAGTTCCATAATTTTTAAATTTTCTCTTCTCGATCTATTTTCTAGGTCAGTTGTTTTTCCAATAAGATATTTCACATTGTCTTCAATTTTTTTCATTTTTTTGATTTTGTTTGGTCATTTCTTGGTTTCCCATAAAATCATTACCTTCCATCTGCTCCATTCTAATTTTTAAAGAACTATTTTCTTCAATGAGCTTTTGAACTTCCTTTTCCATTTGGCTAAATCTGCTTTTTAAAGCATTTTTCTCCTCATTGGCTTTTTGGATCTCTTTTGCCATTTTGAGTTAAACTATTTTTAAAGGTATTATTTTCTTCAGCACTTTTTTAGGTCTCCTTTAGCAAGTTGTTGACTCACTTTTCATGATTTTCTTGCATCACTCTCATTTCTCTTAACAATTTTTCCTCCACTTCTTTTACTTGATTTTCAAAATCTCTTTTGAGCTCTTCCATGGCCTAAGACCATTGAAAATTTATTTTCGAGGTTTTGGTTGAAGAAGCCTTGACTTTGATGTCTCCCTCTAATGGTATACTTTGTTGTTCCTCATCCAAAAGGCTGGGAAAAATATCTGTTCACCAAGAAAGTAACCTTCTATAGTCTTATTTTTTTCCCCTTTTTTGGGCATTTTCTCAGCCAGCTACTTGATTCTTGAGTCCTCTATTAAGTGGAAAGTATACTCTGTGGACCTGTAAGTTCTCAGTTCCTCCAAGGTGGCACAATCAAAGGAGAGGATTTTGCTCCTCTCCTGGCCTGCTTTCTGGTCTGGGAGCAACTACAAGCTTTTCTGTCAAGGATCTCCACAACTGCCTCCAGCTCCACCACTCCAGTGCTTCCCCTCACCCCAGGGTCACCACTCATGTCTGAGATTCAGATCAGCCACTTGATTCCCCCAGGGTCTTTAGGCCAAGGGCTCCAAAAATGACCCTGCAGTCACCTGGGGCCTGGACCCTGATCCCTTCTCACCCAGAAGAGCTTTCTCATTGACCCTTGAAGCTGTCTCTGGCATTTGTGGGTTGAGGAATCTGGGAACCACACCTGTTGCCTGGGATTCTGTGCCCTGAAGCCTGCTCCAATGATGTCGCTGCCACCACGCAGTCAAGGCTGGGCTACGCTCTATGGGCTGTGCTCTGCGAGCCTGATGTGATAGACCTTTTCTATCAGCCTTGTAGGCTGCTTTGAGCTGGAAATCTCTTTCACTCTTTTGTGACTTCTGCTGCTCTAGAATTTGCTTAGAGTCATTTTGACAGATATTTTATAGGCTTTGGAAGGAGAGCTACAGCAGGTCTGTCCTTGTACTCCACTATTTTGGTTCTGCCTCCCCTCCCCCAACCCACAATGTTTAATTGTAAGAAATCTAAGAAGAGCTAATCCAATTCCTATCATTTGCCCATTCAAAGAAAAAATTCAGTAGCTGCTCATTTTCTACTACAAATAAGAACTCTATGTTAGCATTCAAGATTCTCTACTATATGGCTTCTGTCTGTAATTCAAGCATTGTTTTTCATTAGTGTCTGCCACATGTTCTGTGATCTAAACAGACTTATCAGGATCTATCTTTGCTTAAGCTATTGTCTATTCTTAGAATGGACTTTTTCATTCCTTCACCCCACGCCCACCCTCATCCCCTCCATTTCTCTTATAATCTGAAGGGTTGGGTTCTTTTCCTAGCACTGACACTAAGTTGATATGTAATAACCTTCAGGTAAGTAATTTGTCACTTATATTTGATTTATTCTTTTCCCATCTTTCAAATGCTAACAAGAGATACCTCAGAGAGATAGAAAGAATTCCAACTGTAAGTCCTATGTACTCACTTTAAGCCTCAGCTTTGTTAATCTCTTGTCTGACCTTGGAGAAGTCACTTCTCTTTGAGTCTCCATTCTGTCATCAGGGTGATCATTCTGGCCCTGCTTAATGTTATTAGGAAAGTGACTTGGAAACTGTGAGGTGCTAAGAACTTGTGAGCTATTACTCTACATAAATTGTTTTGTATAAATTTAAAATTGTCATCATAACCATATAACTACAAAAAAGTTAAGAAAGTTAGTTAGATTGCTTGGGTAATTGTTTTGATTGCTTAGGATCAGAGTGGGGGCCCCTTTCACTATCATATCAATGGAAACCTAGACCTAAGCTATGGAGATGCTTCCAAAGTAAATTCTGAGTGCAGGAAATGCAAGTAAAACAAATATTTCTGTCTCAGGGTAACTCCCAAGACTGGACCTGAACTTTGTAAGAGCAGAACAAGGAAAGGCAGGATGGGATGGAGTGGGTGGCCTGGGTCATTTATTACAAGAGAAACCAGAATTTTAAGTTGAGTTAGCCATGGTAATCTGAGGTGAGTTTCCTAACCAGCATTCTCCTAAGTAAATGGGTTTCTATACCTGTAAGATGTACCTGAAGAAAGAAAAGGTCTGCTTAGTACACAGAACCTGTTTATCTTAAAAAAATAAAAAACCACAAGAGCTAAGTAGGCCAGTAAAAGATTCCCAAGTGATTTGAGGTTAATGGTGTTTAGTTTTGAAATAAGAAGCAGTTATGAGAGGCAACTTGATCTGTCTAAAAAAGTACAGCCTGGGAGTCCAAAGGGTCAAGTCAAGTCAATAAACATTAAGAGCTGACAGTGAAAAGTCCTCTTGTATTAGTAATACCTAAAATTTATGAAGCTTTATACAGTGGGCCTTTCCTTTCTTGTCTCATTTTATCCTACAGCAATTTGATGAGATAAGCTTATTATCTCCATTTTACAAATGAAATAAATGAGGCTGAAAGCAATGACTTGTTCAGGGTTACACAGTAAGTGTCTAAGTGTAAGTAAATTCATGTCTTCTTGACTCAAAACCTTGCTCACTAGCCACTGTCATGAAGTTGCCTATGAAATTTAATTGTTAAAGGGATATAAAGATAGAAGATAACACCTTGCTTGACCTCAAAGAGTTTAAATTCTAATGGGGGAGAGCATTTCTAGATCTAGACTCTACTACCAGTTCAGCAACCTTCTAGCTGAGAAACCTTGGAAAAGTCACAGAATGTCTTTCAGCCTCAGTTTACCCCTTTGCAAAATGGGGGGGGGGAGTGGATTAGATGATACCTTAATGTTCCTTGTAGTTTGAGGTCAAATGAGTTAACATATACAAGATGTTGTGCATACTTGAAAGTGCTATGGAAATCCTAGTTATTTTTAGATTCTATAAAATTCAATGATATTTTAGGGAGGCAGATGTTTGCTTGAAAAAAGAAAAAGAAATCATATAGAAGAAGAATTAATTTTGATTTAATATAAAGCCAGTTTTCTTTTTAAAAAAATTAATATTATCCCAAATTGAAGAATGAGTGTCTCAGAGGGTAGTGGGTTCCCTAAAACAGGGAAGTTTCTAAAGGAAGCTAGGTACTGTTGTAAAGGGGATTCTTGGCCAGGTATGGATTGGACTAGAAGTTTCATGAACTTGGGTTTAAAAGCAAGCTAAATAACTGTTTCAGTATAATTGGTTTCCTTTACAACTCCATTTCTTTTTGTTTACTTTATGAATTTAAAAACACTACTCTGAGAAAGGGTCCATGGATTTCCACAGAATGCCAAAGGGGTTGCTGATCCCTTTGGTCATAGTTACAAGGCATGGGCTAAATTCGAGCTCTGGCATTCTGCAGTTGGACCTAACCAACTTGGAAATGTGGATAGTATTTGTAATTCTAGTTCTTCTTTGAGAACTGTGGGTTTGAGAGTGAATTGTTAGTGTAGGAGATTGTTCTATAAAAAAAACAAAAAAACTAGGTGGTAAATTAGAATCAATCATTCTGCTTTGATACCTCCAATCAAAAATAAGGATTTTAATTTTAACATGAAAATTTGATGAGGAGAGTGTGGGTTGTTGCCTCGGTCGATATCTACATTTCAAATGCATTTACTGTCATTACTGTAAGAAATCACCACTTGGTGAACCATTAAGACAAAACAGTCAGCTGAATTAGCTAAATCCTGTGGAGGGCAACAGCTTTTTATGACTTGGGGGGGAAGGAGGATTTCTCTTCCTGCAAAGAAAGAGACCTTTCTGAAAAAAGTACCTTCCTAGAACAGCGTGTCAAATCAATATAGGAATAGGTAGAAGAAGGAAAGTCGCAGTCTTATTTCATGTGACATTGGCCATGACATTGTCTCAAAGAATTTTAGAGCATCACTGGACCTTCAAGGTTATATATATAAGGAGACAGTGTGATCAAGTGGAAAGGGCATGCATAGTAGAGTAAAAGGATATGGGTTCAAATCCTACTTCTCAAGCTTAATGTCTCTGCATATCATTAAAACTTTCTGACCTTCAGTATTTGTAAAATCAGAAGCAGGAGGAGCCTGTCTGTCTAGATGGCCTCCATTTCTAAATCTGTGGTTGGTTGTGGTCTGACACAGTGATAGCCTACTGGATGGGACCTTAGAACTCAGTCATTTCAGAGTCCTGGACCCCTTTGGCAGTCTCGTGAAGCCATCATATCCCTTCTCAGAACAAGACTTTCAAATGCATATCGTAAAACACCCAGGATTGCATAAGTAAAGAATTAATTTGAAATAGTTATTTTTAAAAATGCTTAAACTCTATAGATCTCAGGTTAAGAACTTAGGGATTTTCTAGAGAAGCAGCCTGGTATTGTAGAAAAAGAAATGGCTCTGGAGTCAGAGAACTTGGGGTGCCATCCTTCCCTAAATACTCAGTAGCTCTGTGACCTTAAGGAGGTTACTGTACCTCATTTGTAGTGTGAGGATAATAAAGCTGTAGCAGTTATCTCATAGAATCATCCAATGTGGGTGGCAACTGAGACTAGATGAGTGCGTAGATAATGTGTTTCTATGCACACATACATACACACAAATACATGCATATACCTATACATACATACATATACATACATATGCATGTGTATGTGTAAACATATACACGTGTGTGTGTGTGATGAGATACAGACTCTGGGAAGCTCCTTGAACTATCCTTCAATCTTCCCACTTGATCTGGCATTCTCTTGAGGTCCATCATTATCACTATGCCCAAATTTCTGTTACACTTCCCACCCTTGATTCTATCAAAATCCCATTCTCCAGGCTACTGGCCACTCCCATCAAAATCCTCCCTAGATTTGATCTTTATTCTCCACGGTTCGTCTAGACACCCCAGGCTACTGACCACTCCAATCAAGACCATCCTTGGAACCCCCATATTACTAGACCACCCCCAGGTCCCTCCTACAGTCTGTATATAAGATCCTTCTTGTCTCCATGAAGGCGCTCAGATTCAGTCTAGCTCAGATTGTATCTAGCCCACTTGTTAATAAAAGCCTCACAAATAAGGAGGCTCTTTAAGAATCAACCCAGCATGGTGAATCTTTAATAAACTTTGTTTTTCTTTGGCTGAAAGAGGGCTTGGGTCAAATTTGTTTGTGCAGGGCCCAGCATGTTGGTATTTTGGGGTCCCGAGCACCCCAAACCTCAACATATATATCAACACACATTATATATGTATATATATAAAATATGTATGTATACACACACTAGATGTGTATTTATTTGTGTGGTATATTCATATATACTGTGTTTAAACCTGTGCCTATTGCTACCTCTATACCTATGTGTGTACACATAGGTGTATATACACACATACATATATATGTGTGTGTGCATACACACATATGTAGCTATATACTCATGTATGTGTATATATATGTATATATGATGTCCCAAAAGTGTTAGTACAGTTTAAGTTATCAAAACATAAAACATTACTTAGACTTTTGGATCAACTTGATATGTGTTTATGTGTATATGCATTGTATTCATGCATATTATATGTATGTGCACATACATGCATATATACACCTAGATGTGTGTGTGCATGTAGTGATTTTGTATACCTTAAAATGTCATGTAAATTGCTGTGTGATCTAACTCCTTCATTTTATATAGTATGAAACAATGTCTCAGATAAGAAAGTGATTTACCCTGAAAATAAGTTTTCTCATCTATAAAATGGGAATAAGAGCTACAACCTCTATGGCCAAAAGTTGTGAAGATCTCCCAAGATAAAGGACATAATGCATTTGAGAAACCTTAAGAAGCCATGTGAATGTCAGTTATCTATTTCTTCATCTGTTAACAGAGATTATGACACTTGCCCACCTGTCTCTTTGGCAGAGAAACTGCATTGGGCAGGAATTTCCTCTTTCTAGATTTTAATGCCCCATCTCCCACCTCCAGCCTTCCAAAAATATCCATTTATATGTGTTTGGTAAATATGTCTGGAGTCTCCTGTGCTAGGGACTGATTGGGGGTATGGGTGGGGAGAGGAGCATGGAAAGTTTTGATAAGATGTGGTTCCTCCAGGAGCTTACAGACTGATGGGGGAAACATGCACAGACAGCTGTAATGCATAGTAAACCACTGTTTAGTTTAGGGAAGAGGGGCAAAATGATGAGCTTTGTGAATACCTTCAGAGGAGGTCACTATCATAATCACAGATCTTGTGCTGGAAGGAATCTTAGAAACCATCCAGTCCAACCTCTTCATTTTACGGATGAGCGTGCTGAAGTGTAGGGAATTTCAGTGACTTAACCAGTGTCATACATAAATATCAGATGCAGGATTTGAAATCAGATCCTCTGACTCCATAACCGGTGTTTTTCTTCTAGAGCATATTGCTGCTTTTTTCCCTACCAATGAGCTAGGAGTCCACTCTTTTTTCTGGCTGAACCAGTGGGAGAATCTTCTGGAGAAGATTAAGGGAAGTTGATATTAAAGCAATGAATTGGAACTAGCCTGGAATAGGACTCCTGTAAGACATGAGCAGAAAGAGGGCCCAATCCCTTCACTTCAGCAGCTGCTTCAAGGAGCTTCAATGTTTGAGCAGAGTGACACCTTTGACAGTGACCTTAGGACTAGGGACTGTGACTGATCAGTCACTAGGCCCTCCTGGTCAGCGCAGCATTCAGACATCTCTAACCGAAGAAGGTCAGTCACCACAGAAGGAAGCCCTCTCATTTACTCAGGAGGTCACTGACACCCAGAGAGGGCAAATGACCTGTCCAAAGTCACACAGGAAATTAGTGACACATGCAGGAATTTCTTCTTACAACTCTGTTGGCTTGTAAGGCAATGTTCAGAAATGGATTGGCTCTTTTTTGGCGGACTAGAGGCCAAGAGGGAGAGTTATACAGTATCCACAGGTTAGATGTTGAACAGTCACAGAAACAAACCAAGGTAAGGCTCCACCCACTTATGCATGGAGTGTAGGGATAATGCAGTCATTCACTTGGGGCTTCACCCTCCAATACAGAGAGCAATCAACATAGCAACATCTCTAAGTAGAAATGAGAGACTTAAGTAAGAAATATCCATGGCATCTCCTTACCCAAGAAACTATTTCTAGTCTTAGCTCTGTTGCATACTATCTGTATGACCTCAAGAAAATCACAGATTTCTCTTGTCCTCAATTACTTCCTATGAAAAATGAAAGAAATAAACTAGATTATTTTAAAGGTCTCTTTTAGGTAGAAATCTTTTTTTTGAAAGTTTTATTTGAGTTTTTTTGAAAGTATTTCTTGAAAGTATTATTTTAAACCTGTAAGATATCATGCTAAGGAGGAATATTTGAAGGCTTATCTCATTACCAAGACTTCAGGAGAAACTATGATCTCTATCTTCAAAGACAGAGATTCACATATAGAAAGAGAATTAGACTGGTTTTCTCCTCCCTCATAGCCCTAGAGGATGCAACCAGGACCAGTGAGTAGAATTACTGGGAAGATATTGTTGTTTGGTCTTCATTCTCAAAGAGGACCATGACATCAGGTCATGACTTGCAAGTGAATTAAATTTAAGTGAGACAGAGCTGTGCAAAGTCATCAGCCTTACTTTTTCCTCTAGAGCTATCTGGGTCCAGTGGCCAGATATAGATCAGGACCACTGCAGATGGCCCTACACAAGGAAACAGGTTTTGGCTCAATATGAGAAATCACCTTCTAACAGGTTAGAATGGATTGGGCTGGAATGGATTTCCTGACAAGGTTGTGAGCTCCCCATCTAGAGAAGGTCACATTAGATGGCCACCTGCCTGGAAGACTGTACAAGCAATTTAAAGAATCATAGAATCCCAAATTTGGAACTCGGAGATCATTTAGAGCAGCTTTCAATATAAATGCGTTTGCCCTTCTACTGTATCTATGACAAGGGGCTATCTAGCCTCTTGTTAAAGACGTCCAGGCAGGGAGAATTCATGACCTCTTCAAGTGCCCAGGACCTCTTGTGGACAACTCTAAGAGGTAGACAGATTTACCTTATATTGAGGTGCAAATTGCTACTCTATCATTTCCACCTTGTAGTTCCTGTCTTGCCTTCCTTAAGAACAAGCTTAAACCCCTTTCTACAGTTATGTTCCTCTTTTCTTCAGTGGATGAGAAATATAATTAAATTTGACAGACATTTGTTATGTTCCTATGCGCACATCACTGAACTAGATTCTAGGAAAGAGTGTGATTTGGTGAGCAGCACACTGTCCTGGGAATCAGGGGATGGAATTTATATCCTGGTTCTGTCATTTGCTACCCATTGTGGACCTCAGATTCCTTGTCAGAAAGGGCTTAGACCACAGAAGGTCCTTGTAACCTGATATCCTCTAAATAGACCTATAAGAGGCAGTCTCTGCCTTCATGAGGCATGTGGTCTACTTCGGATATGGGAAAGACTCACAAATAATTCCAGTACAAAATAATACGTGGAAAATATTTGAGAGGTGCAATTAAACTAGGAGGAAAGAACAGGGTAAGACAAGTTTGAAAGTGGCCAGGGGGAGAAGCGATGCAAAGGAGGGATGAGGAAAGCCTACCTGAAGGAGATTGTGTTGGATAAGTTCTAGGTTGCTCTCCAGCAATGAGTGTCTAGAAGTTGTCTAACAAAATTTTTTTTCAAGGAGATCTTTCTAGGTTGTTTTGTTACCCTCAATTCATGTAAATGAATTCTTCTCTCTAAGGTTATGGGGAGTCACCAATTCAATGATGAACGAACCTGAGAAAATTAGACATTGTGTGATCTTTCAGGACAACTACATAAGAGACAATTAGAATTTCTGATGCCTGGAGCAAATACCAAAAATATTCTGAGTCACAAAGTGGGAAGAAGCATGCAAAAAGTGTCCTGAAATCAACTTTGGAGCAGTGAAGGACATCAGAACTCAATACGTACTGTTTCTTACAGAGAGAGACCCTGGGAAATCAATGTGTGTGTGTGTGTGTGTGTGTGTGTGTGTGTGTGTGTGTGAGAGAGAGAGAGAGAGAGAGAGAGAGAGACCGAGGGGGGTGGAAGAAGAGTGGAGAGAGAGAGAAGGAAAGAGAGGAGAGGGATTAGAGAGCAGGGAGAGGGAGGAGAGAGAGAGAGAAGAGGAGGAGAGGGGAGAGAGAAAGGAGAGAGAGAGAGAGAGAGAGAGAAAGAGAGAGAGAGAGAGAGAGCAGAGGGGAGGGAGGAGAGAGAAGGGAGGAAGAAGTGAAAACCTAGATACTATAAAGTGGCTATTAGGAAGATCTTAGGGGTGAAGCAGGACAGTCCAAGAGCCTAGGATCTTCTGCAATGTAGCTGACAGTGGAGACGAAATGGAAGATAAGAAAACAAAACCATCCCTCGATGTAGCACTATATTTTAAACTAATTGTTCTTGTTCAAAAAGGTGTTAAACCCAGTTGTTTCTGCCTCCTGGAGTACAAATGCTATCAGTGCTCTAAATTCTAGCTTCTGAACAAAACTCCATTTTCTCTGTCTTAGCTATAGCTTTCATTCCACAAAATAAACATCACCCTATCCAGGCAAGGGAATATTTTAAAAATAAGATCAATGTTGTGCACTATAGGGCTCCTTGTTTCAAGGTAGAATGAGCTTTTGGATTGTTGTGGAGAAGGTACTTTGCAAAACATCAAGCATAATATAAATGTAAGCTATTTGTGCATCACATAAAGAGGAAGCAGAATAGAGAGGGAGAAGGGGGAAAATGGATCAGGGAGAAGAGACAAGAGACAGATAAACAAAGGAGTTGTTTGTCTCTTCTATGATACAAAATTTCTTGAAATTTGTTTGAGTTATAGGAGGTAGGGTCCTTTGAAATATTTGTCAATTCTCATTTATTTTCCAGGTGTCAGACTAAACCACAAATTGAAGTTCAGGTGCCTATTATCTTGACACCTTCTTGTGCTCTACCACCATTGGTAGTAATCAGTCTAGGTCTTTGAAAATGAGAATGAAACTAATTACCAGGCAGACAATCTGACAAGGAGGTGGAGTGGTGGCTCTAGAATCAGGAAGACCTAAGTTCAAACCATCTATGTGTCCCTGGGCAAGTCACATAAATCTATATGCCTCAGTTTCCCCATCTGTAAATGGGAATAATAACAGTATCTACCTCCCAGGGTTGTTGTGAGAATAAAATGACAATAGTTGTAAAGTACTTTTCAAACCTTAAAGCTCTATATAAATTTTAGTTACTTCTCTTCCTCATCATCCTTCTTTTCCTACTCCTTATTCTCTCCTAACTACTACTACTACTACAACTAGTATTAATTCTACTAGTATTACCACTACCACTACCACCAACACTACTCCTACTACCACTACTCCTACTACCACTACTCCTACTGCAACTACTAATTTCTAACCTGTTTTCATTCCTTGAAACTTCTCTGATTTCTCTATCCTGCCCCAGGAACCTCATTAAGATCACCTCATCATTTTGTCATATCTCATCCTCCTTGGTTTTCTACCTCATCACCACCCTTCACTTCTACGTTTGGAAGATAGGGCCATGAACTCCCAACTTCCCTTGAAGGAGGTAGCTCAGCTCAGACATCTCCACATTTCTCGTCTGGCTACTACACTTTGAGATTTCTTTGACTTCCCCACTATTCCACAGTCAGGTACTTTCTCCTCCCTCTCCCACCTGTACTTCCTTTTATGGGTTGTTTATCCCTTTAGGTTGTAAGCTCCTTGAGGACAAGGTCTATCTTTCTTTCTTATTTGCTTCCCCAGTGCTTAGCATCTTGCCTGGCACAAAGCATGCACTTAATAAATGTTTAATAACTATTGACTACTGCTGTGGTTGCTAACCCAGAGCTTTTTCTACTTCTCCCTAATCTTTTTTTTCCTACTATGCCAAATTTGCTGAAAATTAGTCAACCCTTTTAGAAAGGTAAGAGAAATTAGCATCCACCCAAAGATGAAATGTATGTCCCAACTGAGAGCTAGCTTGTTTGGGGTATAATTACCAGTGCCAATATGGCTAATAATAAAGTATCTTCAAAGTGATTTAAAATTGCACATCTCGTAAAGTAGTTGACTCTGGGATACAGGTCCAGTAGATCAGCTGGGAAAGTTTTAGAGTCCATAGGGAATTAGTTACAGTCCTTTCTAGAGTATGATTTCTTTTCTGGACACCCACATTTTCCATAACCACCTCCACAGTTCCCTGTTCTTTCTCATTCTACCCCCACATTTCAGGGTGCCCCACCTGTCTTAGCTATGCTGCTGAGCCACACCTCAAAGCTGTTACAATGCAGTACAGAAGCTCCCCATTAGGACTGTTTCCCCAGAACTCCTTCCCTCCATCAAAGGTCTGAGATAGGATCTAACATGGGATCCGAGTTAATTCCTAGGGGACCTCTGTTACTATTCACCACCAGCCAGGCCTTCCCATACCCCACTCCTCTTGGCTAAATGGTAAAAGAGAAAGGGAGCATATTTTAGAAGGGACCTTGATTAGCTCACAAGTATCTAGAGAAGAGCAATTGGAAAGACAAACTGATTAGAGACAAAGTCATATGGGAACCTTCCTCCTCCAACTCCCACGCCAGGATCTCACATAGAGCTTTATATGTCTCCTAGGCACTTCTTGGATTGAGACCAGGAAAGGACCTAAGAGATCCTCTCATCTCACCTTTTCATCTAACAGATGAGTAAAGAGCAAAGCTTAGCCTAGATAGAAATGGGTAAAAATTGCAAAGAAACAAATGTAGAATTGATGTGATACAGGGGAAAACTTTATAACAATTAGAGGTGTCTGAAAGTGGAATGAAGTGCCTTGGGAGATGATGATTCTCCCTTGCTCTCTATTAGAGGTTGGATGACAACTTGTCAGACGTGTTAGAGTGGGGAATCCTTTTAAGTGTGGATTGTGCCAGATACTCTTTTCAGCTCTCAGATTCTGTGGTTCTATAAGATTTATGCAAGATCGCACAGATAATAAATAGTAGCTAGGAGGTAGTAGCTAGAAGAGAGCACTGGAAAGTCAGGAAGACAACTTCAAATTCTGCCTCAGACATTTACTAGCTATGTGCCCTGGGTAAATCACTTAATTGCTGCCTGCCTCAGTTTCCTTAAATGTAAAAATTGGGAAAAATAATAGCACCAACCTCCCAGAGTTGTTGTGAGAAGGAAAAGGGATGAAATTTGGAAAACATTTAGCACAGTGCCTGGCCTTTAGTAGGCTCTATATAAATACCGATTATTATTAAATATGATATAATTACTACTACCTCCCAAGGTTATTATGAGGATCAAATAATATATTTTTAAAGTGCTTTACAAACTTTAAAGTGCTATATAAATCTTAGCTATTATGATAATTCATGATGCTTGTTACTGTTGTCTACATTTGTATCAAAATTCTTTCATATCAAATTCAGGGCTCTTCTCATTGTATCATGTTACACCTCTCTATGTACTAAAATGAGACCCTCAGAGAGGCAGAACCATAACCAGAGAAGGAGATGTCATCATTCAAGATTATTTTAGACAGCAATATCTAGTTGCACCTAAATTTTCTGCAACTCTGAAGTGTGCCTCTCCCCATCCCTTCCCTCCCCAATTACAGAATCTTGTCTTTCTCTTTGCCCTGGTGCCTCACTCCCTTCCTTCTAAACTCATTTTTTGCAACAAACTCCTTTCCCTCTCTCTGTCTCTGACTCCTTCTATTCCTATTCCATCCATCACTTTTGTTCTGGCCCTTACTTCCTCCATTATTAGACTTGACCTATAGTTAACCAGTTCCATAATGTATTATAGTTAGGTCCTGATTAGCAAGAACAAGGAATCTCCTTTCATGGTGGTATTATTTGAAATCATAATGCATAGTTCCATTGAGCTAAAACCAGTAACCACATTTTACATAACTAACTTTGAACAATATGAATTTGAATACAAGAGATCACTTTGGGGACATTTACTATTCTTGCTAAGGGAGACTGGGTTGGATTCTCTACTATCATATCCTGTACCCCTTTTCCTCCTATCATTCATGTCTTACCCACCCTCAGCCTCAGCTCAGCTCAAGCATCCGCCTTCTCAGCTGCTACCTCTCATCTCTAAAATTATTCCATAATAAGTCACACAACCACGCCAACTGGGTCTACCACATCTTCACACCATCTAACCTTGACTGGGCCTTTGCTGCTTCATGACAATCCTTTCGTGTCTCCCTGATTCATTGACTATCCCCCTAGTCAGCAGGAAGTGTTTCAAACCTCTTTTTTCTTGGTCTCATCCCTTCCTTTTATATCCTGTTCAACTTGAGAAAAATTGTTGTTCAGTTATTCAGTTCCTGACCTCATAGACACGGTTTTCTTGGCAAAGATACCAGAATGGTTCACCATTTCCTTCTCCAATGTGTCCCCTTTTACAGATGAGAAAGTGAGGCAAATAAGGGTTAAATGCCTTGCCCAGGGTCACACAGCTCGTATCTGAGACTGAATCCTAAGTCAGATCTTCCCGACACTCTAGTGCTCTAACTACTATACCACCTGGCTGCTCCCAGAAACTAGAGTGGCATTTGTTAATTCTATAGATATGAAAAGGAGGAGAAATAATTAAGTTTTCTTTGTGTCCAGGCTATGTTTTCCTGACAACTAATTGTCATATGATAAAATTTTGTAAGTCCTAAGAAAGAAATCTGTTTGGGCAGATCAAATCCCATGTTTGTTATAGACATGACAAGTGAAATTATATCTAAAGAGGAGTATGTGTATAATTAAATGACAAAACATATTTTGAAAATAGTTTTCAACTCCTCAATTCTTTTACTGAGAGTTTAACAAACTGGAGAAGGGAAAAAGTAAGAAGTACCTCCCTAATATAGCTTCTCAGAAGAGAAATCACTAAAATTCAAGAGGAAGGAGGCTGAGTTCATCATGTGTTGAAACTCTAAGGTCAAAAGCAACCTTCAAACTTTGCCTCAGTCATTCAATTATTTTAATCAACAAATATTTATTAAGTAATCTGTTAGTTGATTATATGCTAAGTATTTTACTGATGGGACAAAGAAAGGAAAAAAATATTCCCTGTCCTCAAGGAGCTTCTGTTCTAAGAGAGGGGACAATATGTCTGTGAATGAGTATATACAAGTTATATATATATATATTTATATATATACATAAATGGAAAGTAACCTCAGAATATGACAGCAGTTGGATGGCCCAAAAGAGAGTGGCATTTGAGTTCAATCTTAAAAAAAGCCACATATTTTAAAAGGCTGAAGGTAAGATGAAGGAGAGAATTCTAGGCATAGGGGATAGCTAGTGCAAAAACACAGAGATGGGAAGTCAAGTGTCCTGTGTGAGGCCCATATGGCTGGATTAGAGAGTACTTAGACTGAAGAGTGTAACAGTTCTGACAAGAGATGGAGGATCCAGCTTGTGAAGATCTTTAAATATCAAAGAACTTTATGGATAATCCAATGGGTAACAGAAGGCTTCTGAATTTTATTAAATGGGACAAGCGGGGAGAGTTAGAGAGTGACGTGGTCAAACCCGCATTTTAGGAAAATCACTTTGGCAGCAAAGTGGAGTGGAATGGGGAGAGACTTGAGGCAGAGAGGACATAAGAAGGCTATTATAAGAGTATTGAGATGAGTAGTGGCCATCATGATAGGCAGTGTGGTACAGCAAAAGAGAGATGGTTTTGATGGTTGAAATGTTGGGTTCAAAACCCAACTTTGCCCCTTTCTAGCTGTGTGACTGTAACAGCAAGAAAAATGGGATTTTTTTGTTTGTTTTCTTTTTGGAGTTGCTTTCCAGGCTCAGGCTAAATTGTGAACATCTGAAGGTTCAATCTCTGTTGAACTCTGATAGTTCCCAGCCGTACTGAGTCACATAGGTTTCATGCCTACTGATTCTGAACCATTCAGGAGCTGAGTCGTCAATATATATATCAAGAGGTTAGTAGTTTACTTTGGGAGTTTGCTTATAACAAGGATTTTGTGATTATCTGGTTGAGGATCTGAGTGGCCATATGTTTGAACCCTCCAGGACTGCTCAAATGTAAAGACTCTCTTGATCCAGGGATGTATGTAAAGTGTGTAGCAATATTGCTTTGATTCAGGCAGTAAGAGCCCTGTCTGTTGGTTTTTATTTCTCTGCTTATATTTCCCCTGTATGTTGAATGTAATTAAAGTGATTGTTGACCTCTCAAAAGTTGACTTTCCTTTTATAGATACAGATCTAAGAACCTGTGACAGCAGATCCCCTGTGTATGTTGGGGTGCTTACTGATACAGTGACCTTAGGCAGATCAGTCCAGTAAGGGCTTTAAAGATTATCTAGCTCAACCTCTCTTTTTGGAAGTATGGAAAGTGGGGCCAATGGAGAGGATGTGACTTTCATAAAGGTGGTAAGGAACAGAGTTAGGATTTGAACCTGGATTTTTCTGTCACTAAATCCTTTGTCCTCTTAATTGCATCATATATAGTGCCTTGGAGATCAGTGGAGATTAGAGACACAGGGAGGGATGTAAGTAAATTGTTCCCAGCATCCTCCTCTTTGGTCCTTCCCTATCCTATGATATGATATGATGACTTTTTCTCAAGGTTCCTGTCAGTTCCCTTTCATCAGGTGACTGTTCTTCATTGGGCAGAATTCGGTTCAATGTCCCAGTTCTCATCTTACTTCCTCTACCTTCCCTGAGATGACATAAGTAGAGATCAGTGTCAAAAACAGCAATGAGAGTGCCCTCTGTCCATTGGCCCCTCACCCATATTCTAAAGCCCTGTTCTGAGGCCATCTTCTTCATGAAGCCTTCCAAATGGAAGCAAATGCTTCATCATCCTAAGATATTATTTTTATGTCACTATCATAACTTTTCCTATATATCATATCTATATATACAAACATACACATATCATGTATATATGTGTCGATATATCAATCAATCAATAAGCATGCATGCAATCCGTGTACCTCCTATGTGCCAGGTGTTACACTAGGAACTGTGATGCAAAGAAAAAAGTCAAATGGTTATTCTCTGAAAGGATCTTACAGTCTAACAGGGAAGACAAAATTTGCATATATAAATATACATATAACAGAGATTAACCAAAAGGGCTCTGGGACCTTTTTTATTGACTATTTTGAAACTTCCCAAGTACCAGCACCATATTATATACACACAGTAGTTGGTTATTAATACACATCTACTGAATAAATCAAGAAATGAGTGAGAATAAATGTTTTGTGTATATTTTATTTTTTCTTATCTTTATAAATGTCATATCCCCCTTACACAGGATATAAATTTCTCGAAGGCAGGAAATTATTTACTGCATTCTCTTTGTGTCCCTTATGGCTAGCCCAATTTCTTATATACAGTGAGTGCTTAATAACTACTTGCTGAGTGAATAACTGGATGGATAATTGAACGGCTACAATGGGCGTTCATTCAAAACTGGAGTGAACTAAGGAGGGTTGAAACCACACCTGCCTTTTCAGATGGAATGCATGTTAGACAAGCCTTTTTCTATCTGACTAATGATGAACATCTGAGATGAGGTAGAGTACAGCCTACATGAGAAAAATAGTGAAGGTGGAAGACATACCTTCTCCAGCTCCAAAAGGCAGAACAGTAAGGAGAGAGAAAAGGCATTAGCTCTTCCCTCTGTCCTAGAATGATAGAGCTGGACAAGGTCTTTCACCACAAAATGTGAAAGTTGGAAATGTGAAAATGTTAGAAGCCATGTTGAAGTCATTTGGGACCTTAGAATCTCATTATAACCAATCTTTGTATTTTGCAGGGGAGGAACAGATCCAAGTAGGTGGTGTTACTTGAGCAAGATTATATGGACAGTAATTTATAAGCAGAGCTAAGACTTGAACCCAGATCTGCTCCCTATAAATTCAGTCATTTTATTCCCCATTTTACAGGTGAAACTATTCAACTGGCCAATGTGCCTAAGGTAGAATTTGAATGCTTAGCTTTGGATTAAAGAACCAGTGCTCTCTCCAATGCATCACATATACGTAGTAGGTGGCAGCTGGGATTCCTCCCAACAGCAGTTCTGTGGTTCTGCCTGCCCCCAAGAGATACCACAGTATAGCAGAGAGAACATTGGATCTCAAGTCAGAAGACTAGAACTCAAATCCAAGTCCTTATTGACTGGGTGACCAAGAGCAGGTCTTTCCCCTCTCTCAGTCTTAATTATTTATTCTACAAAACAAAGGGGAAAACCTTGATAATCCTGAAGACCCCTTCAAGTTTTAAATCCTGTTATCCCTCTGTTATAAGAAGAGCTTACAATCAAGGGCTGATAGTGATTAAAACCCTGAATGATGGGACAGAAAATATTCAGAAAATCTTTCCCCTAAAATATAATGTATTGAGAATCACCCCTCAGTGAATGGAAAGGAGAAAAGCAAGAGGTATTAGGAGGGCCAGTACCCTGTAGGATCACACTAGTCAGGGCAGCGTATTAACCTGATTGTCAATAACGTCAGGGTAAATGTTCCTAATGTTTTCTTAAAAGCCTCCAAGCATTTTATTGTATCTGACCCTTCATCTAATAAAGTTATCTGGCAAAGCCCAGTCGGTATCAGCGTGTGCCATTTAGCAGGACAGATTCCACTGCAAAGCCCTTTGAGCGGGGAGGGTTAGAAGTAGGGGCTGTGGAACAGCAGGGAGAATGGTACCAAAAACTCTAGGAAAAAAACAACAGCCCTTTCCCACTCCCCCCAGTCTCATGCCTAGCTAACTTACATGTTAGAGAACTAAAGCTCCCACCTCCCCACAGATGATGGTGAGTCAGCAGCTTGCCCAAGCTTAGTCTGGACAAATGCTGAAGCACAGTACTGTGTTCATATCCTACCCCCACCACTTACCAGCTGGGTGATGATGAATCAGTCACACCACCTGTGAGCTTCAGTTCTCTCTTCGGTAAAACAGGAATGATGTTTTCCCAAGGCGACTGGTAACAGAGTTGATGGAGTACCAAGCAGAGAATCAGAAGATGTCAGTTTAAATGTGACCCCAGACACTTAATAGCTATGTGACCTTGGGCAAGTCATTGAACCTCTGTTTGCCTCAGTTTCCTCAACTGTAAAATGAGAATAACAGTAGCACCTACCTCATAGGTTGTTGTGAGGAACAAATGAGAAAACGTTTGTAAGAAATGCTTAGCCCGGGGCTTGGCACTATCTAGAGCACATTACCTTCCTCTTTCCTTCCCCACGGTGCCCATTTCACAGACCCAAATGAGACAGTCTAGGTCAAGGGATCTGTAAAACTGAGATGCCAAATCTTCTTGATTTAATGGGATTATTCAGAATGGGAGAGGTCATGGTCCCACTGTTCTCTGCCTTCATAATTTTTTGACACCACATTTGAAGGACATTATTAAGAGCAATCAGAAGAAGGCATGACTATTATAGAAGAATGTCTTGACCTCATGATCTATGATGGTCTTCGGGTTGTTTGTCACTGTTGCTCTTCAACATTCCTTTTCCAAAAGGACCAGCTTCGTCAGAAGGGTGATGTTTTGACTTGCAAGTGAATTGAATTTAAGTGAGGCTGGGATGAACAAAGCCATTAGCTTCACTCACTGTCTCCTCCAGAGGCATCTGAATCCAGTAGCAAAACAGGTCAGGACAACTGCAGATTGCCCTTGGCCTTTTCAAACTAAAATCTTTCCCAGGTCTCAGACTGAAGCAGCATCCATCCAGTGATTAAAGGCTAGGTAAGAACTGAGGAAAAAGGATCAGTCTGGGAAGGGAAGACCCTCAGAGTTCCTGAAGGGATGTTTACTCCAGAAAAGAGTAAGGGGCAACATGATAGCTATTCTCAAGCAGTTTAAATTTATTCTGCTTTCTCTAGAAGGTGGGATTAAGAAAAGACAGTGTGCCTTAGTGGATAGGGCACTAGATTTGGAGTCAGGAAGACTTGGTTTAGATGCTACTTCTGTTGCTAACTAGCTGTGTAATGGGGCAAGTCACTTAGACTTCTGTTTGCCTCATTTCCTCATCTGTGAAATCAGGGGGTTAGACTTGATGTCTCATGTCCTCCCAGCTCCAAATCTAGGATCCTACTAATACTAGGTTGAAATTACCAGGAAGAGGAATTTGATTCAGTAGAGAGTACTTCCTAATACTAAAAGAAGTCTAACAATAGCATGTAGTGAGTGCCTGATCATTGGAGGTAAGCAAATAGAGCCTGGATAATCACTTTTTGGAGCTGTCCTAAAAAAGATTTGTTAATTTAAGGCTGGA
>CM053771.1:97545457-97563207 GCA_028658325.1 Potorous gilbertii
TATTCTCTTAAAAAATCAAAAAACATGACACATTTGCCTTTCTGCAATCCTCTGGCACTTTTCCCATTCTCTAAGATCTTTGTACAGAAGTTTAGAAATCCTATCTACCAACCTACTGAAAACTGTAGTTTAACCAGGCTTGGCTACAGAGAGTATGGTGCAATAGGTAGCATCTGGGACTTAAAGTAAGGAATTCCTGACATCAAGTCCTCAGACGTTTACTGTATAATTTTGAACAAGTCACTTAACTTCTCTGAGCCTCAGTTTCCTCATAGGGTTTCCTCTACTTCACAGGGTTGTTACAAGGCTCAAATGAGACAATATCTGTAAAACACTTTGCAATCTTTGAAGTGTTATGTAAATATCCATCTTCATCATCATCATGATTAGCATTGCATTCTCATCTTTATCTTTAGGAAATGGTCCTAAGGCAATTCACTGTCCTGTTTTTATTCTTTTAAGTTTAATATTCATCAGACTAATGTTCGAGGGGATAAAATGATTGGTTTTGGTATTAGATAAAGGTATTAGGATGTAGGCTTTTGTAGGCTCTCAGAAATCATCACTGAAATAACTCCAAGAACAGACAGAGTTGTGGGGATGTTCTTTCTGCTCCCACATCATTTTAATTTTTTCCAAAAGGCTGCTATACTTTGAAAACTTTTTAATCCATGTATTTCTAGTGTTTGCTATGACCACATCAATTAAAATTTTATTCTTGAATTTTTATGGAGCAATTTTATGTCCAGGAGATTATGGATGGTGGTTTTTTTCTAGGATAATGTTCTGATTCCAGTATAATTTATTTCATCAATTCTCAAGGATATTTTGAGATTTGTATTTGTCTTGTTAACTTATGAAGAATAACAGGTTTTGTAATTCTGTCATGTCTTTCTAGAGTTTTGTTGGTAACACATATTTTTATTGTAAACTTACCAAAACCAAATAAAATGAGCATTTGATATAAATTATGAAATAGATGATCATTAAAAATAAATGTTATTAATGTCTTCTGTTTCCTATCAACTAAATTTCCATATCTATCCTTTCCAATTCCCAGAAGGACATCCCAAACAACAAAGTTTTTAAAAAAAATAAAGGATAGAAAAAAGGAAAATAAGATAAAAATCAGCAAGGCTGATAAATATGTAGAAAAATTTGGTTATATATACAGTGTTTCACACCCATAAATCCCACCATTACCACCAGGTCTGCAAAGAAATTGGGGGAGGTACCTGTCTTCTTGTATCTTTCTTGGGGTCTATGCTTGTTCTTTATAATTTTGCAACATTCATTTTCAAAATTTTGTAGTGTTTGTTGTTCTTTCCATGTAGATTCTTGTTAACATTGTGTATATTGCTTTCCTGACCTAGCTTACCTAACTGTACCTCAGTTCAGATAAGTTTTTCTATGTTTCTCTGAAGTTGTCATATTCATCAGTAGTATTCTATCACATCCACATAATTTCTCTAGCTATTCTTTAGCCAGTGGATAGGCATCTACTTTCTTTCCAATCCTTTGCTACCAAAAAAGTGCTGCTATAAATGCATATGAGGTTTTTTTTTAAGAAATAGTAACTTCTGGGGGATATAAATAACTAAAGTTAGATACCTGGTATGAATATTTTATACAATTTGGATCATTTCAAATTGTTTTCTAAAATAGTTATATTAATTCACAGCTCCTTCTTTTCTACCACCTCCCCGAAATTGACTTCCCATCTTTTGTTATCTTTAATAATTTGATGAATGTGAAGTAAAATCCCACAATGGATTAGATTTTCTCACTCACTATTAGCAACTTAGAGCATTTTTTGTTATTGGTGCTAATAGTTGCAGTTCATCTTTTGAGAACAGTTTACTTATGTCTGATCAAATTTTGGCCTCTTGTATTTCATAAGGGATCTTGGGGTTTGGGGGCTAGATTTTTTCCTTCCTTATTTATTTATTCTATCATTGTTTGCTTTTTCCCCTTGAAAAACTGGGACAGTTAACTCTTTTGTCTCATGTAGTTTTTATTTATGATTTCTTGAAATATAGTTCTGAAAAACCAGCCCATTGGGATTCAAATGGAGCTATTTGACATTTAAATTCAAATCACTCTGGTTTTCATTGATTGATCAATAATAGATCCAAGTCCAAGAATCACTTGCTCATTTTTGTGATTTTGACAGTTCTAGTGAGTGTAAACATCAATTTTTTCTGTTTTGACCCAAAACCCTAAGAATCTTCCCCTCCCAGAATGATTCTTTTGTGAAGGCGAATGTGCCATCTTTTGCCTCAGTTGTAACCTCCCCTTTCACTACTGAATGGATGTTGTCTCAGACAAACTAAGACCAGAGGGATCTTAGCTTAAAAGGCCAAGGTCCCCCACCTCATTCAGAGCCATCTCCAGTTGTCCTGGCTATGTCTTGCCACTAAATTGATATGACTCAGGAGAACAGAGTAAGACTGATGAATTTAAACATCCCTGCCTCAATTAAATCCAATTCACTTATAAGTCAAGACATCACCTTCCTGACATCATTGATCCTTTCTGAGAGGGAACAACCACCACCAACAACAAGGACAACTCATATCCATTGAACACTTATCTGTTGGGGAATGGATTTTGTCTTAAACATATTGCGTTACTTGTGTGGGTATTTTGGCAGCTAGGTAGCACAGTGGACAGAGCCCTGGACCTAGAATCAGGAAGACAAGTTCAAATTCAGCTTCACACGTTTACTAGCTACGTCACCCCAAGAAAGTCACTTCACTTGTTTGCCTCACTTTCCTCATCTGTCAAATGAGAGTAATCATAACACCCACCTCTCAGGGTTGTCATGGGGATCACGTGAGATAACCACAGGGACTGTCCTATAGTAGGCATCATATAAATATTAGCCATTATTGCATATCTCAGAATTCTAGCACAAAGATTTTTTTAACCATATGACCACTTAAAAAAAGAGTGAATCATACAGGAAATTGCAAGTCTGTATTACATAAAACTTGCTTTTATTTTTAATAATAAATTCAACATGTAATTTTCTAGAATCTCTAGGCCATCTTGCTTGTCTGAGATTCCTTCTGGCCTAACTTCTGCTCTTCTAATTTGTTTTTTTTTTTTTGGTGGGGATGCTGTTCCTACCCGCATTCTTCCTCCTCCCCGCTCCATCCCCCATTGACAGACAAAAAAAGAAACTCCTTACGATAAATATGTAAAGTCCACTGCAATTTTTTTGCAAACCATAGTCATATGTTGCATACTTCGTGCCATTTCCTTGCTAACTCTGAATTAGTCTTTAAGAATGAGTTTTCTATAGTTTTCAGTTGCAATGGCTTGATTTATTATCACATCTATTTATTATTCACTCATTTATTCATTCAATCTATTCACTCATTCATTTATTTACGTATTGTCCTTATTTTTTGACGTAGTTATTACTACGTCCTGTGAGGAGATCTTTACAATAGTTTGTTTCAATTCCCTGTTAACTATTTTGTTCTGTTTCCCAATGGAAAGGGAAGAGGATAGAATATGCATTTATTAATTACCTATTATATGCCAAGCATTGTACTAACTGCTTTGCAAATACCGTCGTATTTGATTCTCAAAACAACCATGGGAGACAGTAGCTATTATTAATCCATATTACAGTTGAGGGAACTGAGGCAGACTGAAGTGAAGTGACTTGCCCAAGGTCATACAGCTAATTGGTTTCTGAGTCTGGATTTGTACTCAGGTCTCCCTGACTCCAGGTCCAAAACTATATGTTGAGCCACCTAGTTACCTCAAGATCATTCTTCCTAGCAGAGAAAACAGAAGTAGCAAAATAAATGCTAATAAAATAGGAATTTAGAAGTGCAGACTTCTCTCAGTGGTCAGTGATCATCCCATTCACACTAAACCATTGTCTGACACCCCTGTGCCCCCAAAGTAGAAGGAATAAGGAAAAGAAAGCCTGTTTCTTGTTTTTATCATTCATTCCCCCGTGTCTCAGTAGTGCTCTTGACAATTCTTGCAGAAGTTTGCTCTTATTTTCTACTCATCAAACATTTCCACAAGCACATCCTTAAGCATTTAATTAACTCTACCAGAACTAGAGCATTCTCAAAGATAAAACTTCATTTGTAATCTACTGAATATAATATTGATCCCTAAAAATTTAAGAAATAAGTTGTTTTTAGGGAGAGAGAGAGAGAGAGAGAGAGAATGAGAGATGGCCATGGAAATCACTCATAACTTCCAAAGCACATGGAATCAAAAGTTTTTATTGTACAGGGATCTTATGGAATAAATTTCAAAACTTGTAGGAACAGAAACCAGCATGTAGTATTACCCACAGTTTTGTTTATGTCTGGAGTTGTGTTTATGGCACTTCCCATAGCGCTAGAGCCATAAGGAACCATCAAGATTATCTCATTCTCTCTTCTTACAAACAAGAAATATGAAACTCAGAGAGATTAAATTACTTTGTCCAAGGTCACACAGGCAACAATGGCAGTCAGCATTTGAACTCAGATCCTGTGATTCCAAGTTCAGCACCCTTCACTGTTCCCTCCTTATTTTAACTTCCGAGGTGTCATGCTTAGTCACATGTGTCATAAATTTCTACAAGCATTCTATAAATTGATGAGTTCATTGGGCACATGCATGTCTTTTTATGCACCTCCTTTATTTTCTTCCTCTTTATAATCAATCCTACTTGTGTCTTTAAAATTTCATTCCTGAAAGCTCACCTTCCCTCTTGGACCAACTTCCACCATAAATATTTGCCCATTAAATACTGCCTATCATTTCCCTGAATTCTTTGAAATCTGTTCTCCCAAAATCTTTATCACATACCATTTTGCACCTGGCACTCCTTTCCTCTCTCATAAACTCTCTGATGCAGTGGTCACTTGCCCCCAACTTTCCTGTTGTTCCTGCAACTGCATGTCTTTAGTTCTGCCTTATTGGTCAGAATCAAGTCCAGGATAGCAGTTTACCTTTTGAAGTATTGAATTTGCATTAAGGCAGTCACAAATGTATCATCTTCTCTGATTCAAAGAGAGGCCACCAGTTTATGTTGAAATGATTTAAATTCCCCACTATACAATGCCATTCAACAAGCATATGCCAGACATTGTGCTAAGCTCTGGGAATATTTTTTTAAAAAGACAAAAAAGAGAAAAACCAAACAAAAATGCCACATTGGGAAATTCATTTTATAACACAAAATGTTGGAGTTTCAAAGGCTCTTAGAACATAGAAAGTCAGGTGTTGGAACTGGATGAATGTTTAAAACACAGGATTTTCAAGTTATAAGAGATCTTATGGCATGTTAGAATTCAAAACCTTCTAGTGTTAGAACTAGAAAAGGCCTGAGATTTCATCAAATCCAATCCTTGCTTTTTACGTAAGAGGAAACTGAGACCCTCTCAGAGAGATTCCTGCCTGAAGTTATGCAGTTCATTAGCTACAGAGTCTGAAATGGAAACCAGGCCTCCTGATTTGCCATGCAGATATAAATCTACCTAATGTCAGAAGGGTGACATGCTAATGACAGCTATCAGTAGCTCTTTCTATGATTTCAGAGTGCTAAATAACACCATTTACACGAGCTAGGTGTCAAATTAGTGTTGCTGCGATGTGAAGCCACCATGGTGTTTGCTACCTGTCACAAGGAAGATTGAATCTAAAAGGGATGACTTCTCAATGGGCATTGCCTCTGCTCCTGGAACACTGTTCTTGGAGTTTTAAGTAATTAAGTTACCATTTTTCACTACAATAATAATCCCTGGATTTTAAGGAGCACTTCACTTTTAACAAATGCAAAATCTTTTTCCTTCTTACCTCATATACCTCTGGAATGATCCTAGAAAGTTATTTGGGTACAAATTTCCATCTCTGCCTGTAACAGACTTCTTAAAGCAGCAGGACTAGAAGGGACCTTAAACTATAGGCTCCATGGGACATATGTGCAAGACCTTAAAGAACATCGAGTCCACCTTCTCATGTTATACGAGGGATCGAGGACTCGAAATGTTAAGACCTTTTTCCAAGTTCACCTAAGTTGTCAGTAGCAGTGCTGTGAACCACACTAAGGTTCTCTGACCCTAAATTCAGTGTTCTCTGCCTTACACAATACTTTAGTTTGCAGCTCACATCCCACCTTCTGATAAAAGTTTTTCCCTTTTCCCTCAATGTTAAAATCTCTAAGATTTGGGCAGCAGTCAGGTGGTACAGTAAATAGGTCACTGGGCCTGGATTCAGGAAAATCATCTTCTTGAATTCAATTCTGGCCTCAGACACTAATTAGCTGTGTGACCCTGGACAAGTCATTTAATCTCATTTGCCTCAGCTTTCTCATTTATAAAATGAGCTGTAAAATGAGAAGGAAATGGCAAATTGCTCCTGTTATCTTTGCCAATTAACCCCAAATGAGGTCACAAGGAGCTGAACATGACATAAAAATAACTGAATAACAACATGAAAACTCTGAGATTTCCTCCGTTGATCCTGGATACATCTTGTACGTACAAAGCTGCTTACAAGTTGTTTCCCCCAATAAACTGTGTGCTCCTTGAGGACAGAGACTGTTCTATTTTGACTTTTTTTCATATGCCCAGTGCTTAGCATAGTATCTGGCATATAGTAGATGCTTAATAGATGCTTGTTCACCTTACTTCCAATCCAATCAACATTTATCAAGCACCTATAACATGCCACTGCATTAATCAGTGAGAATACAGTTAATAAAAAGACAAATAGTACTGCCCACCATGAGTTTACGTTCTAAAGGAGATCATCACACACAAAAGGAGGAGGATGGGTGGGAAACCAGGGACAGCCAAAACAAGCAGGGTGATGGGACACCAGATATGGAGACATCTTGCTTTGTGAAGCTGAAACCAGGCAGGCAGTACATGAAATGCAGAATGAGCCAAAGCCAGTGTCTACCTTCTATAAAGGAAGACATTGGGAGAAATTTGATACTCTGTCCTCCAACCAGAAAGAAAAGGAGACTGAGGGCAGTGGGGTCAATCAAGGCTTAACTTAGCTGTGTGCTGATGAGCTTAGAGTATATCCTGGAAAGGGTATCTTATTCCATGGAATTGAAAACAGGCAGGGCAGCAGATGCCCTCAGGTGAAGTGACTTGACTGAAATGTCACCACTGGAAGGAACCTTAGAACTTAGTACATATGAATTGGGGAAAAGCCTTGGAAGGAAAAACACTAGTGCTAGAAGAAACTTTAGAAGGGATATCTGATATAATTATTGGAATACATCTGACATTGTAAATTAAAACACAAAATGTACAGTGTGGAAGTGAGGAGACAGAACATTGGAAATAGCTATCACAGAACACAGAACTTTTAAAACACAGAACCTCAAATGTTAGAGAGATCTTAGAACAGTGTTAAAATACAGAATGGTAGAATGAGGAAGACCATCAAGGTCGATAACCTAAGTGTCTAATTTAATACAAAATAAATCTGAATCTGTCTAAAAGAGATTAGGTGATAACTGAGCTCACAGAGTAATTAGAACAGTGAAGATCTGAACCCGGCATCCCTGATTCTTCTGTATTTTCTTAACTCTGCCATCTTGAGCAAGGTACTAAAATTGACTGCACCTCAGTTTCCTTATCTGGAAAACAGGAATAATAATCTCAAGGGAGACTTTCTTACAAAGATAGTGCTTTGTAAAACTTTATAGAAATATAGGATTGTTTTGTGATTATCATTTACCGAATAATAGTGCAATGAAATTGAAGAAAGTAAGCCAGCCATACTCTTTATCCAATTTATATGTATTTACATGAAAGTTGACCAGGATATGTGATACAACAGATGCTTCTCTACTAAAGATACTTCTCAACAAAAAGTAGAATCACATCCCAAGAGTCACTAAATAGTATATACTCCTGACCCAATAATTCTACAATTAGGCATCCAAAGAGATCAAGGAGGAAGAGAAATGATTCATATTTAAAATGATATTTATAGCAATGCTTTTCTAAGTAATAAATAACTAGAAATGAAATAGGTACCTTTCCACTGAAGACTGGCTGAACAAACTATGGTATGTGATGCAATGTTACTGTATCATAAGAAACGATAGATAGGATGAATTCTGAAAAAGTATGAGAGGAGTGGGATGAATTGATGTAGAGTCAAGTGAGCAGGACCAAGACAACAATTTACATGATGACACCAATAGTGTCATGAAGAAAAGTGATTTTGAAACACCTTCGAATTCTGATCAAAGCACTATACTATACAGTGACTTCAAAAAAGCGCTCATGAAACAGAATTCCTACCTATTAACAAGAAGGTCATAAATTCAAGTTGTAGAGTGAGATATGCATTTTCAGACATGACCAGTGTGTTGATTTGTTTCCCTAGAGTCTACATTCCAAGGAAGAACTACTACTCACAAAGGAGGGGTGGAATGATAGATTAAAGGGTAATAGGAAAATAGGAAAAAAATCATTAAAATATATTTTTAAATACAGAAAGAAACAAAAAAGTGGAGAAAAGGAGATAGAGCACATAGAACAGTTTTAATACTATACTAATAAAATGTATAATATATACAATTTATTTTTATAAAAGGTTTATATATATATATATATATATATATATATATATATATATATATATAAGGTTTTTATTTTTATAAGCAGCTCAAAGTATCTTCTACAAGTGTCTTTCTTGTTCCTTGTATATTGAAATGCTTAAATTTGTTGATAAAGATTAAGTTCATAATAAAAAAGAAAATTTAATTTTAAAAGTACAGTATTCTATGTGATGCTTATGGGGCTATGCTTTAGTAATGTGGAAATGATAATTTTCACATACATATATATTTGGAGGCAGGTATTCAAATCTTTTTTGTCATTGCTATGGATTGTTATACCCAATGAGGCAACTCCCTCCACTGATACAGACTGCCAACTCTTCTACAATTTATAATCTTAGAGAGTTACCTAGGGTTGGGCTGGGGCAGGGAGCACTATGAAAGATTAGATGACTTGTCCAGGGTCACTAGGCAGGCAGTGTCAGAGGTAGGCCTTGAACTCAAGTCTTTGTGACTCCAAAGAGAGCTTTCTTTCCATTAGGTTATACTCTACCTCAATTACTAATAGTAGTAGTAGTAATAAGAGTTTATATATTGTTTTATAGTCTAGGAACCATTTACAAACTTTATCTCATTTGATTCTTACAACATTTCTGGGAGAAGTGAAGATAATTTTTTTCCCACTTGAGTGGTGAAGCAACTAATGCTCAGAAAGATTGTCCAATATTGTACATCTCATAAGTTGCAAAGCCTAGATTCAAACCACATCTTCTGACTAGATGCTTTTACCACGATAATTGCCTCTTCATTTCTTTAAAGACCCCATTCCTCAGTGATCATTGGTATTTTTCTCCATAAGCACACTCAATTTTCTGTGATGTATAACCACTTGTGTGCATTTTCTTAGATCCCTTGCACATAGTTCTCTAAGGATAGCACCTTGGGCAGTACTTTGGACAGTACCTCACATGTAGGGTGCACTTTACAGTTGCAAAACACTTTCTAGTCATTTTCTAATTTGTTTCTCAGAAAAAACTTCATGAGTTAGAAGGATAAGTTAGTGTTATTCCCATTTTTCAGAAGAAAAAGCTGAGGTCGAGAGATGTAGAATGCCTTACCCTAGTAAAAGGATATACCCTGTCTTCTAACACAAATCTTGTGACTCTGAGTCCAGAGGTTTTCTCTGCACCAGAAGCTTGCTTCTCATTTATTATTGAGAATTTCTACTCTTCTTTACAAGGTTAATATTGCTCTATATTTATTTCATTCCTATTATCATTTTTTCTATCATTCTTCAGTTTATAGTGAGTGCTTCAGATGATGCAAGCAGAAGATATGAAATCTTTGGGTACGTTTGCCGCTTTAAATTGTTAGTGTATTATTCATTGACATATTAATATTTCATTGACTGTATTTTTATATGCAATTTAACGAACAGGTAGCTTGAAAAGGGAGAGAGACAATATTATCAGATCAATCAGAAAGTTGCATATGCTGCCCAGAGCTTTTAAATTGATCATGCCTGGCAGTTGGGTGAGAGGACATAGTTAGAAATTTAATGGATCTGATCTCAGGGGTCGTCTGTAAAAGTAAAATCCATCCCAACCTGGGCATGGAAAGAAGAAAGATTAGGAGAGAAGCATGGTGCCTTAGAAAGAGAGCTAGGTTTGGCATCAAGAGATCTGAGATTGAATCCTGGGTCTGCCATTTTCAGACCTGTTTTACTACACCCCACTATTTCCTCATCTCTGAGTATAATAATACGTATACTCCCTAATTTACAGGATTCCTGTAAACCTTGAAATGTTTTATATTGATGTGAGTTGTTATTCTCAATGGCAATTTAAAAAAATTCTTTGTGTTGAATGAGACTTTGGCTAAGGTACTCCTCCAGTGCCTCCCCATGAGAAAAAAGTAGCACTGGATGCCAAAAGGCAGTGCCACTGGAGCAAAAGCTCTAGCAAGTTCACCAAGTGCACAAGGGTGGCATGTCTATTATACTGGGATCACCCCATCAAAGTGCTGAGAGACTGAGTCAGCCCCTAAAACTATCCACTAAGGGGTGAGTTTTATTTTGGGGACAGGGGAACTCATGAAATTCTTCTAAAACACATGTGTAAGATTTGGTCCTATAGCAATGGAAGGAGATTCCCACTGACAAAATCTCATATCCTTGAAATGCTGAATAAGTGAATGGATGGATGGATGAGTAAATAAATGAATGAGAGAATGAGTGAGAAATAAGTACTTGCTATGTGTCTTTCTCGATGCTGTATTCAGGGAACAGAAATATAAGCAAGCAAGGTAGTCCCAAGGACTGCCTGCTCAAGGACCTATATCCTAATGGAAGAAAAGCAGATGTAGAAGGATGCTAGAGAGAGGGAGGTGGGATTGAAACACCTCAGGAAGTGATGTGGAGACAGAGCTCAGGGTCCCTGGCATTAAATTCAAGTTCTGAAAGAAGAAGCAAGAATAGAGATACCTAGAGTATTGGCATGGTTTGGAAATAGTTGACAAATACAATTTCCATGAGAAACCTTCACTTACATGTAACTCAGTTCAGGTTCCAACACACTTTCTATAAAATGACTCTCTGAAGTAAAGATGGCAATTATTACCGTGCTCGTTTTTACAGATAAGAGACCTGAAGTTACAAGAAGGAAATGATCTGTCCAGGGTCACTCAGCTAGTCAGTGGCCCTGCTACTGACTTTTAAATCTAGGACCCTCTCCCTTGTTCTATGCCTCCCTGACATGAGCAGATAGACTTTTATATCATTCAGATGGGTATGCAGTTGTGACTCACAGGGAAAATAACAGGCAAAATTCTAATATGTCATTCTACCCTTCTAAAGCCCAGGCTTTTGTGTTCTCACCTCCATCCTCTTCAAACTAAGTACCTACTATCCATTATATATGCTTTTGTATGATTTAAATCAATGTAATATTATTTCTTCTAAGGACATTTGGATTTTAAACCTTATCTATAGCACAACTAGGTAGCACAGTGGAGAGAGTTCTGGTCCCCTAATCAGGATGATTCATCTTTGTGAGTTCAAATCTGCCCTCAGATACTTGCTAGCTATATGACCCTGGGCAAGTCACTTTTAACCCTGTTTGCCTCAGTTTTCTTATCTGAGCTAGGGAAGAAATAGCAAACCTCTACAGTATTTTTGCCAAGAAAACTCGAAATGAAATCATAAAGAGCCAGAGACAACTGAAACAAACAACAAACTGTATGGAGTACTCAAGAAAGAATTTTAGGCGAGGAGTCAGGGGATGTGGATTCAGGTCTGCGCTCTGTCATTAATGATCAGCGTGACCTCTGTAGACCTTACTTTCTTTCCTTAGCAAATGAGCAGATTAAATTAGATATGTTCCAAGACTGTGGATAGGCATGCTTTATCTCATTAAAGTAATTAAGGAATTTCTATATTAAAGAAATTCCTGATGGAAGTGATTTGAGAGGGGAAACTGAGGCATCCCTTGTACTTGTGAAATTGAACTTGAATCAATGTCTTTTGAGTCTGTGCTAGTCCAATGTGAGCATAAAAAGATAAGGAAAATAGTGCTCCTGTCCTCATAAAGTTTAAAGTCTAGTAAAGGGGAAAATGACACATATAGTATAAAGTATATCTGAACCAGAAAAGCTGGTACTTATGTACTATTTTAAATTTGCAAAATAATATAATTAGCTCCCTTGATTTTTGCAACAAAATTATAAGGTAGTTACTATAAATACTATCCTCATTTTGTCAGTAAAAATGTCAAAGTTGAGATACATAAAGCAGCTTGTCCGTATTCACATATAATTCCAATCCAGATCTCACCTGACTCCAAGTCCCAAGTACAAAATGTTTTATGGGATGAAGGCATTACAGAGAAGCAAGTCCTTCTTTTGTCTGCAGGAAAGCCAGTCTACCTGACACTCTAGAAACATGCCACAAATATGAAGATAGAATGATGTTCATTCCTTGGATGGGGACCCTAGGATGTTGCTGTTATCTTCCAAAAGAACTAAAACTCCAGAGACCAAGAGAACTATTGACTTATCAAATGAAAGTTGCAGTAAGCATCCATTGTCTCTCTGTCCTACATCCAGGGAGGCCAATGAAGACTGAAAATAGTGCACATGCTGGGGAAATGGTAAATGACTGCCCTACAGAGCATCATAAAGGTTCACTGGGAATCCAGAGTGGGGTTTTGCTAGCAATTCCCTCTTCTAATTACTACCGGCCATAAAATAATTTATTGTTCTATCACTATCACTCAGTAGAGGAAGAAAGGTCTCATAGGTGCCGTACTTTCTGAGCCCCTAATATCAGACTGAATCATGAACTGGAAGACCAAAAAATAAATGCCGTAGACCTGCGTGAGAGTGTTGTTCATTACTATGTGAATTGGCTGAAGACCCCATGGTCCAGTCATTTCACTGATGGCTTGATTAAGATCTCAGAATCCTCTGGACCCCCGCCCCTGAATTTTCCCCTCTTCTCCATAATGCCAATCCTTAAATCTGGGAACTTTTCATCATATTATTTTTCTGCTTCCACTTCTAGGCAGCCAAGGAATGCTGGAGAAAGTCACAGAACAATAGTCACTGGGCCCACCACAGATATATTCTATTTAACCCCAGCTGGGTCCTTCCTGCAGCTTGGAAATTATTTTATTCATCTCTAGCTGACAAGCCATGTCTCTTCAGGGTGTCACTTCCAAACCTTTTACACGTTCCTCAAACGCCCTGAGCCCCAGAAAGCAAATAGCTGTGTTTCCTTAATCACTAAGCTAACCCTGCTTCCCTGTCTGTGTTGTTACCTTTTGATTTTTTCTGTTCTTACTTATTTTTGTTTTTAGCAATCTAATCCAACAAACATTTATTAAACTACTTCTGTGTACAAAATGAAATAAAAGGTCCCTTTCTTCAAGGATTTCTCATTCTATTGGGGGGGGGAGGGAGAATACAGTATGGTTAACAGGCAAGAATATGAATACATGATCATTTGAGGGTAGGATGATTCAAGTGTTAACAAGGGGATCAGAAAAGGCTTCCAGCAGATTATACTTGAGCTGAGCCTTGAGAGATGACAGAGATTGTATGAAGCAAATGCATGCTGAGTATAGGGAATAGTTTATGCAAAGATATGGAGGTAAAAGATAGGGTGTTGATTTCAGGAAATGACAAGGAGGCCAATTTGGCTGCAATGTAGAGTATGCAAAGGATAGTAACGTACAGTGAGCCCTGAAACATCCGCTGGAGTCAAACTATGAAGGATTTTATGTGTCAGATGGGAAAATTTCATTTTATCCTAGATGAAATAAGGAGACATTGAAGTTACGGACTAACCTGGCTAGTGATGACTGTTACAGACTTGGTGCTTTCTAATTTGCTTCAAGAAGGATTTATCTGGCTAAAGATCAGATAATAAATACTATTAGAGATTATTCCTTGTATCAGAGGCAGTTATGTGGCAAAGAACTAGAGTCTAAGGGGGTACTCATCAATTGACAAATGACTGAACAAAGTACAATATAGGAATGAAATAGGATCCTGTTGTCCCCTAAGAAATAATGGAAGGGATGGTTTCAGTGAAATCTGAGATGATTTTATGAACTGATACAGAGTGAAGTGAGCAGAACCAGATCAACTTAAACAATAACAACAATATTGTAAAGACTTTTGACATACCTGAGAACTCTGTTCAATATAGTGGTCGATTTCAAAGGAACAAAGACAAACATGCTCCCAGTGTTCTGATAGAGAAGTAAGGGACTTAAGATGCCAAATGAAACCTATCTTTTTCGGCATGGCGCCTCCTAAGTTCTCATCCTTTACTTCTCTGCAGTACTTTGTGGACTCTACCCTTCTGGATACCTGGGTTTCCTTGGGTTTCTGTCAGAACAATGTCCCACTTTATTTGTCCTATGTTGTCAACTACGGTGAAACTCTTCTGGAGCTTCTGAAGAAGCTCCTCTTCTGCCTGCTGCTTTCTAATAAGTTTTCCCAAGCCTTTGATCTTTTTCCCTCCTACTCTTTTCCCATTTTCTCTCTCTTTTCTTTCTAGTAAGTTATGAGAACAAAATGAGATATTTATTAAGCACTTTGCAAACCTCAAAATGTTATGTAAATAATAATGCCCATAACATATACTATGCAATAATATATTGATAAAATTTATATATTTCCAAGATAATTAAAGTTTAGCACTATAGAGAAGATGGGAAAGTTGCCCATCTTCTCTGCCAAGGGGGCAGAGAATTCTGGGATCTTAACCAAATCATCAGTGAAATATATTATAATATAACATAACATATTATATCTTCATCTTATATATACAATTATACAAAAAGCTGTAGCATGTGCAGTAGCCACAACATAATAAAATCATCTCAATAGATGAATTAAAGCAGGTTGAGGATAAGCAATGGGCCTCAAACTCATTGGTGAATTAGGAGGATGTCTTTCCAAACATGTGAAGATTTCCTGAAGGGGAATGGTGAATGAGAACAATTTGTTCCAATGATCATGAAGGTGGTGGAAGCAGGGACTGTGGGTGGCTTAAAACTTGGTCATATATCAAAGTCGCCAAGGTCATTGGCTGCATCCTGGGCTATTGTTAATTTTCCTGAGTTTTCTCTTGCCACTGGACTTCAGTGACTCAGGAAGAGACAGTAAGACTAACGACTTTGTGCAGCTCTATCTCACTTAAATCCAATTCACGTGTAAGTCAAGACATCACCCTGTAATTAGTTCTCCTCAGAAATGAAGGATGAACAACACTGACAACAAGCAATAATATGTGTGTGTATATTGGAGAGGTTGTGCCAATTGCTTCTCACTCAGATATGAGAGATATGGGTAGCATTTCTCATTATCAGCCCTCTGGAAAGGAAACTTGGTAGATCACTGTGTTGATAAGAGGTCTTAAATCCCAGAATTATATCCCAGAGCTCCTCTAGACAACTTCTGTAAATATTCAACTCTTCTTACCTACCTATGAAGGCTTTTTGAATACCCTCTTTAGTTAGCTCCCTTCTCTCTCCTTTTAACTTGTCAACAAACTTACTTGTGTACATATCATATCCCTCATTGAAATGTAAGATCATTGAGAGCAGGAGCTGTCCCATTTGTTTCTTTATATAGTAAGTCTGTAGCACAGAGTAGGTACATAATAAATATTTGCTATATTAATTGAATTGATACATGCACTCAAAACTATTAGGCATTTGCTGAATATGTCCCTCAATTTCCGACCTCCACATCTCTTATGCTATGACCTGCTCCTGGAATTTCTTATGACAATATTTCTGGATGTGTATATTAGGGAGAAAAGTACTAGACTTGGAACCATGAGACTCACATTTTGAATAGAGTGTTTTATGTTTATCTGTGTGACCTTGAGCTAACCTCATCTTTAAAATGGGAGTAAAAATCCTTATAATTTTCATCAGGAAAACCATGTTCACCATCCTTGGTAACATTATTGTTGGCAACTGAGACTTTCTATCTTATAGGGAGATAGAAAGTGTCAGTTGCCAATAATAATGGCAATCTTATAGGGAGAAAAAAGAGCAGAATACTCTCCAGATACCCCTAGTACAGATGCAGACCTCAATTGAGTCATGAGATTGTCCTAGCACAAATAGAGTTCATCCCCAATAGTTCATGCACACTAGATTAAAGATGTCACTCTCTGCACACTTATGAGGTTGAAGGCATTCAGATTTATAAATAACTTCTTCCTAACACAGTTTTTATGAGAATTTGCATCAGTCTTGGGTTAGACTTAAGGTGTATGATTAGTAGATTAGAAGTTTGTGACCTAACTTGACAAGAAACAGAAAGTTTCAAGAGATTGGTCTATGTGAGTCTTTCCATGTTTTTTGTTTTTGTTTTTGTTACTTGTTAGCTGTTTTTTTGTTTTCTTCTAGCTGTTGTCAAGAGAACGACCATTGGTTTACCCTACAGGCTTCTCTATCCCTCTGATTGACAATATCTATTTGACTTGGTCCTTATTTTTCCTTTCTACTGGGTTGTTGAGTGAAAGCTTCTTGTGCTCTTTCCCCATTCCCTCTTTCTAGAGTCTTGAGCAGAGGATCCTAGGCTAAATCCTATTTTCAGGCTTGTGTTTTCTTCTCTACTTAGAGTTGGGAGGAAATCCACTTGGCATGTAATCCAGACAGCATCCCCCCACCTTGGGTCTAGGACAAGTATTGATTTTAAATTAATGCCATCTCTTTCCTGGAGTAACTGAGTGTTTAACATTGATAGGATTATTAATAATTGTCTTTTAATTATGTAATTCCATTTTGACTAGTTTCATGTTGCATTACTCAGTGTTTCCCCCAATATTCTTGTGCTTGACAGTAGGTCTGTATTGATTTAATTTCCTTTAATAATCCATGTGTTTGCTCATTACTATTGAATTTCTTCCACAAGCACAATTCAGCCTTTGTTTTAAGAGATTCAATTTTGCTGGTGAACAAAGGCATCAAGACCCCTGGTCTCCCAACACATTTATATAACCAGAATTTATATAATGCTTTAATATTTGCCATGAAGCCTTGGAACAATTTCTCTTAGCAGCAGGTATGGCAGCTTCTGGGGTGAAAAGGAAGGAGGCTGGATTGAATATTTATCTGTTATCATTCAATACCTCTCAGGGTTTTTCAATTGTCATCTCTAGACTTAAATTTGCACCAGACCAAGACTTCAAGGGAAAGTGATGGAAGGAATTCACACCCATTCAGGGGTATATGTCATCAGCCGTAGTCATCAAGCAGAATCCACAGAAGAGTGGGAATCCTTAGGAGATGACAAATTCCAGTTCAACTTGAACCCCAAGGAGGCAATATATAATGCAGACAATATGGGACTGAGCAAATCAAGGTTCTGGACAGAGATAAAATTCAATTCATAGCCTTATTGGAAGTTAAGTAGTACAATGAATAGAGCACTGGACCTGGAGTCAGGGAGATCTGTATTCAAATCCAGTCTCAGACACTAGCTGTGTGACCTGGATAAGTCACTTAACTCTTGATTGCCTCAGTTTCCTCATCTGGATTTTATGACATTATTGTTTCATGGTTTCCCTCCTACTCATTTGACCACTACTTGTCCATCTCTTTTGCTGATTCATCATGTAGGTGATGTCTACTAAGTAGGTGACCCCCAAAATCTCTGTTCTAAACCCACTTCTTTT
>CM053771.1:97563707-97599658 GCA_028658325.1 Potorous gilbertii
TTATCCTTCTTCCATACTTCCCAGTTACTGTCAAGTCCAACATCATCCTCCAGGTTCTCAACCTCAGCATCAATCTTAATCCCTCACTATCAGACACCCCACATATCCAGTCAAGTACAAAATGTGCTTTCTATCTCCATAATCTATCTTCCTCTTCTCACCCCTTAGTCAGCCACCATCTTACTTCAGACTTTCATTACCCCTTGCTTGAGAGGTTGTCTCCTAATTGGGAGGTGATTGATTCCCTATTCCATTCTATTGTCCATACAACCACCAGAATGATTTATTTGGAGTATGCCATATTACTGTCTACACATCACCCCCACCTACCTTCACTCAGCATAATCTAGCAGCTCCCAATTACTTCCAGGATCAAATAGAAAGTCTTTTATTTGTCATTTAAAATTCCTCCTAATACAAGTCACTTGCTACCTTTCCAGACTTACACATTTCTTTCTTCCACACAGATCCACTTGGTGTTCTGCACATTCAATACTGTTTCATTTCTCTGCCTTTGCACTGGTCATCCCACGTTCCTGGAACACAATCCTTATTCACATCTGCCTCCTGAAAATCCATGGTTTCCTTCAAGACTCAGTTCAAGCACTATGTCCTACATAAAGACTTTCCTGTGGGCCATCCAGTTATTACATCTTATCCCCCGAACTTCCTTGTAATCCTTTAGTATATGTCCACTGTGTGCTTCTCCATAGACACGTTTTCTCCCCTATTAGAATGCAAACCCTTTGAGCATAGTCACTATTTCACTTCTCTCTATACTCCCAGTGCTTAGCTTAAGGAAGGTGCTTGATAAATACTATTTAATCAATTGGCTACCTTCCATTCCCACTGTTTTCTCATTAGTATCATTGAAACAAAAAGACCACTAGAATGGGCATAGGAAATCTCACTTAAGCCTCAGCTTGACAACTTGCTGGTCATGTAACTTACACAGGTGACTTCACTTCTCCCTGCTCCTCTTTCCTCTTTAATGGAATGGTTTAGATGATTACTAAAGCCCTCCTTATATTGAATTATGTGTATCTTTAATGATTTATAGTTCTATGAGAAAAGGAAGGAATCAAAGGTTCAGAGACCCTCTGTGGATCCCAAGTTAGGAATCCAACCTACTCATTTTACATTTTAAGTAAACAAAGGGCCTGAAAAATGAAAAAACTTATCCAAGGTCACATACATATAGAAGTCAGAATTTGAACCTAGGTTTCTTGGCTTCAAACCCAGCTCTCTTACGACTGCACCATACAGCTTCCACTCTAAAATATAGCAGCGAATACAGTGTCATACTGAAAGTTTTAGAATGTGTTAGGTAGAAATTCTCACAAAAAAATATGTAATTAATAATATGCCATAGATGAATATACTCCATATACATTGACTCATTTGATCTTCCTGACAACCTTCTGAGTTGGGCACTATTATTCTCTCTAATGGGAATATAAGAAAATAATTCCAGAGAAGTTAAGGGTATTTCCTAAGATGACACAGCAAATAAGTGTATGACACAGGATTGGAATGCAAGTCTGACTCTAATGCTAGCCTTCTTTTCATTATCACTAGACTGCCTTTAATTACTAAGCACTAAGTTGTACAAATTCAGTGAAGTGGACAAAGGTATCATAAGTACTAAGGTTTACTTAATATTCTAAAATGTTCCAAGGTGGAATGTATACTAAGGTTCACAAAGGTCTACTAAATTTCTAAATATTCTAAATGTTCCAAGGTGGAATGTATACTAAGTTTCACAAAGGTCTACTAAATTTCCAAGTGTCACAAGCTCTAAGACACATAGCAATGTTGACTAAAGACATTTCCCAAGTACTAAGACTCACCAAGGTGCTGAAAGGCATAGAAAGGGTCAAGTATATTAAATACTATGATTTACCAGGCCACACATGTCCACTAAGTACTTAAGTGGCCCCTAATCAGTGTCATTTGGACTAGTCCTGCCTCCCCACTCTTCAGTCACCAGGTGAACATGGAGCTGACCACGTTCAGTTGTAGGTCTGAACCCAGGTGAAACTTTTGGCTGAGAACAGCAGCCTGGAAAATCACCAATTCATTTCAGCCCCTCAGGTTTCCATGGAGTTCTTGCTAACAGTGTATTTGCATATTAATTTGCATCTCCTATGTCTCCTGGAAAGAAAAAAAAAAGTATGACTCCTTCAGCTGTCTGATAAATAGGTTTAATCTTGCCGGGAGGGAGATGCTGTGTCACCAAATTCCCCATTGAAACACCTGAAGCAGGATGGCACTCATAGCCCTCTTAGCTCATCACATCAGACCCAGAAACACCTGATTGTTTATTACACTGTCTCATTTGGGGTTGGCTCATTTGCATCCTTGTAATCACAGGCTCCATTAAGCTGGATTGTGTCTCTTACCGGATACATGACTGAGCATCCCGTAATTTCAGAGAGTGGTAATAGTGTTTTTTCTCTCCTTCGGCAACCATGGAGGAGTCACCTACTAGTGTGTTGATGAGTGACTCAGTCCTGTAATCTTTGTCACCAATGTCCAGTAATTAACATCATAGGATAAGAGTGAGTAAAGATGTAGAATCATGAGATTGGAGCTGGAAGGAAACATACAGTTCAACTGATACAACCCCAAATTTCACTAGGGAGAAAAAAGAGGTGTTCAATAACTTGACCAAGGTCTCACAGGTACAGTAACAAGTGGAACAGCCAGGATTCCAAACTAAATCATCTAGGCCCAAATCCTGTACTCTTTCCATAGCATAGGGAGTTTAAACTTAATTTAATTTGATTAAGCCAATGTTTATTAAACCTCTATGTGTAAGGACCTTAACTTGTCCCTATATGCCAAGATGAATTAAGATACAGTATCTCTACTAAAGAAGCTTTAAGTCTAATAGGGAAAGGGCATAAGAAATTTACTCAAGCAATAACTAATAAAATGAAAAGTAATAGCAAAGAAGGTCTTTTTTTCTACTTAATAGCAAAATGCTATTAAGAATTTGAGTAAAGAGGTGTAATTTTTTGCTAGGGGACCAGTTAAGGCTTCATGGAGAGGATATACCTGAGCTAGACCTTGCAGGAAGAGCCATTCAAAAAAGTAACTATTGAGGAGAGAAGAGTCTATTGTGGGATATAATATGGGCAAAAAAAAAAATTAAAAAGCAAAACAACTTCAGGAAAGAAGGAGGAATAGATATAGCAGAGTACTGAGTCTTTTTGGCAAGTTAATTTTCTCTATATATGCCTCAGTTTTCTAATATCCATAACAAGAGGGGTTTGGACCAGCTAGTTTCTGATATTGTATTTCTCTTTTAAAAGTTATTTTATACTTATTAATGACTTTAAAAATTATCAATACCTTTTATTATTGTATTACCTTAACCTCTAAGTATATCATTTCCCCTCCCCTATCTAAAAATATATCCTGTTGAACAAAGAATAGCTACAAAACTAACTCATCAACCAAATCTGACAATATTTGCAATGTTCTACATCCATCATCTCCTGCCTTTTTAAAAAAAAAAAAAAGAAAGATTCATTTTCTCATCTCTTCTTTGTGTCCACAATTAGTCATGGAAATTACATAGTATTTAGTTGGAAATTTTGGGTTCACTCCATTTTTGTTGTCATGATGGTGTAGTTTTTATTAAACTCTTCCTCTCCTTCTCTACATTCTTTTTAGGTATTATATTTATGGCAGTGTAATTCCCTTTACATCCCAGTGTTGTCAAATATAGTTTAGTCATGTCCCAATCAATGGGTATCCAATTTGTTTCCAGCTCTTTGCTGCTTTAAAAAATGCTGCTATATGTATTTTGATGTATGTAGACATTGTTTTCTATCTTTATTTGACTTGAGGTATATGGCGAGCAATGAAATGTTATCATATTTTAAGTAACATTTTAAAGCGTAATTTACCAAATTGCTTTCCAGAATAGTTGCATCGATTCATAATCTCACTACTGCGTTGTGTTTTACTTCTCTAACATGAACTGTTTCCACATTTTGTTATGTTGGCCAACTTGCCGGATTTGAGGTAAAACTTCTTAATCCATTTTGATATGCAATTTTCTTATTATTGATAATCTTACCACACTTTAATACGACTGTCCATATTTTGCATTTAACAAGTTGTTTATATCTTTAAACATTTCCATTGTAAATTGGCACTTGATCATATTTGTTAATACTAATTCCCTGTATATCTTGGATAGCAGAGTTTGATCAGGAATATTTGATGCAAAGATTATTTTCTCCTGATTGATGACTTCTCTTCTTACAGAGGCTTCATTGGTTTTGTTAGTGAAAAAGTCTCCATTTTGATTTGATCAAAATTATTTCATCTCTTGCGATTGCCTCTATCCCTTTTGTGGAAATTCGCCTAATAGCTAGCCATAGTTGAAAAAAGAGACATGATCTTGTACTCTTCTATTTTTTTTATTGTATGACTTTTATACCCAGATTATTTATCCATTTTGAGCTTATTTACAATATATGGTATCACATGTTTGTCTAAACCTAATTTTTCCCAGACTACTTTTCATTTTTCTTATCAGTTTTTACCAAATGGAAAATTCTTCCCCAAGTAATTAATGTATGATTTCTGGATTACTGGACACTTGATTATAGACATTCAAATCTTCCTGGTTTTTATTTATCTAATCTATTCTGTTGATCTACTTTTCCGACCTTTTTTAAAAACCAATATCATATAAGGTTTTATGATTACTGCTTTAATATTTTCACTTTTCTTAAGTATGTAAATGTTCTAAGGTTCCTTCCAATTCTAACAGCTTATGTTCTAAGACCTTTGCTAGCTTTAGCATTCTCTGTTTTACACTCTAGCATTCTACAACCTCAGATCCATTACAGTTTTCCCCTTATATTGCCCTATCTTTAGCTATGCAGTTCCCCAGAGGAGCTCATCACCTGAGATGAGCATATTATTCTGTTGGACACTTCCTCTGTTCAGTTATGTGTCTGTGGCCTGATCTGAACTCAGGAATTCCTGACTCCCTGCTTGTGTCTTTATCTAATTCAGAACTTAGCTCCTCTTTTTTTAGATATTTCATTCATATAGAATGAAATATCCTCTGTGAATACAAAAAGAGGCATCATGTCCTCATGTCACAGTGGAAGGGACACTGGATCTGGAGTCAACTAGAATTAGGTGTAAACCCAGCTTTGCCTGTGATGATCAATGTGATATTAGGGAAGTAACAACCTACTTGGGTCTCAGTTTCATTATCTGTAAAATAAAGGGAACTGAAATAGGTGTCCTGTGTGTATTGTGTGGGAAGTCTTTAACAGCTGAAGGATTGTTACATAGAAGAAAGATGAGAATTATTCGTCTTGGCTCCAGAGAGTAGAATTACTATAGGAACAACTGAGGAAATTTCAAGAGAAGTAGAGAATAAGAGAAATGCATGTTAACAGGAAAAGAATCTAATAATTAAATAATTAAATTAAATTTAAACTAAATTAATTAAATTAAATAATTAAGAGTGGAACTGGCTGCTAATAAGTTCCCTATCATTAGAAGATAAATCTAGACGAACATGTGTCAAGGGTGTCATGGATAGGATTCTTACATGAGAAAAGAGACTGAACTGGATAACTTCATAGATTCTTTCTAATTCTGAAATTTAATAATTCTATTCAGTGTAGGTTAATCTGATGACCCCTGCCCCCTCAAGGTCTTTTCTTGGTTCTCTTTATCTTATTTCAATGGAAATAAGATCACATCCATTTGGGTATTTGCTGCAGAAGTGCAGGTCATCTGTCATTCTCACCCTATGCAAATCTTGTCCATGTACTTCGTTGGATTCTCCAGGAAGAATCCACTTAGAGAAGCCTTCTTCTAGGTCTCCCTTCCCATTCTCCATTCCCAGGCATGTAACAGGGTACTTAGGTTATCTATCTGTTATCCATCCCTTGCATCACATGACTGACCCATCTCCTTTGTCCATTATATATTTTCTCAATGATGTTGCTTATGACCTATGAGCATAGATCATCATTAGAAATATGCTTTAGTCTACATCAGTTAAATTCAACAACAGTTCTCAAACATCTACAAAGCAACATTTCACTTGGGAGATGCAAAAACAAAGAAAGATTCAACTCTTACCTTTGAGGAACACATTCTCCTAAAGAAGGAAAGATATACAAGACATACACAGATAAGTTAATGAGAAATTATGTCCTTGTACCCATCATGCCTCTTTTTATTGCCTTGTAGATTTCCTGTAATTTTGATTCCTTCAAGATTATACTTAGTGTTCTAATATTTAAAGCCTTGTCTTATCATAGGAAGAACATTTTTTTGTCAAAAAATTTGGCCTTTGTCCTGGGGAACAGCTTAGGGTGGGATTTCTCTTTTATCGTTAAGCAAAAATAGGTTGAAGTATCTCCCTAGAGAAAAATCATCTCTGAATTACCAAGGACATTACAAAAGAGAATTTAACTCCAAGAAAACAGAAATTTGAGGTTTATGTCTACAGTCCCACTACTGACTTCTGTTTTGAGTTTTGCTGTGTTAATATGTTCTTTTTCAGAATAACTAAAAGGAGAGAATCTGCTTAATAGGTTCTGAAAGTAAGAGATCTGGTTAATAGGTCATGGCATCTTTGAGACTCCCAAGATTTTCCCTTTGACAAAATGCTAACAAGGCCAAGTTTCTATGACTTAAGCTTCTGTGGCTTCACTCCAATGGTTTATGTCTTAGCATGTACCAATGACTTCTTCTTGCCAGTAGCCAATCAACTTGATTTTTCCCATAAAGCTCAAAAAGTCTGAAGCCCTACTTTGTAGTAAACCTCTGCTTCCCTACTCCCATCTGGCCACACTGACTGAACTCCAGAAGACAGACCATTTTACTTCCAGCCACCTTCTCAGGAAGAAAAAAAAACAACTTACAGATAGTGCTAAATAGCCACAGCATGATAAGATGCATTTTTTAGCAAGCAGATAAGAGAACTTACCTATCCTGAGTGTTGTTTACATCAGAGCATGAAACTTTGGGAACTGGCTCCCTTACCACAAACACATTGACACAGCTCAGACCTTCTGTAACTCTCTTTGTCAATGGCCATCATAGCCAGACTCAAAGACAGGCAAGAAAGTCAGCCTGATTCCATTATAGTCACATTTTTTAAAATGAAAATACTATTTCCTATGTTGACCATCCTCTTTGTTCACCAGTCTTGGCCTGGAATAACTTCTAACCAATGCCAAAAATTAAATCTACCCCCAAGAATGAAATTTTGCCAATGACTAATGATAAGATGTTAATATCAGGGATTATTAGACCTGGAAAAAACTTTAGAGTTTGAATCAAGTCCTTTATTGATGTTATAGGTAAGAAAGCTGAGGCTCACAGAGAGAAAAGTTAATTGTCCAGTCATACCAAGTGAGTGATGGCTGAATTTATACTTCTCTTTTCTGAATCCAAATCCAACAATCTTTCCATTATACCATGTTTTATTCAAAAGAACATGCTGCAGGCAATCAACATTCATTAATAAGTCTCGCTTATCTTTAATGAAACCTTTTCTTGACCCTGACGTCTCCTCAAGCTATCATCATATATCTCTCTTTTCTTTCACTGCTAAACTCAGAGGAGGGCTAATCTAAACCTTCCTTCTCTACTCCTTTAGCACCTTCAGCTAGATGGCACAGTGGATAGAGTGTTGACCTTGGAATCAGAAAGATCTGAGCTGAAATCCATCTTTAATAGTTATGTGACCCTAAGCATCACAACCTCTCTGCTTCAGTTTCTTCACCTGTAAAATGGCAATAATACTAATAATTACATATACCTCACATAACTTGTTCTAAGGATCAAATAAGATATTTGTAAAACACCTAGCATAGTGTCTGATACGTAATAGTCACTACTGTGTCTTATGTACCTAACCTATTCCACTGATCTGCCCTTCTATTTCTTAGTCAATACCGAGTAGTTTAGATGGTTGCTCCTTCTCAGTCGTCATTTTCCTTGACCTTTAAGCATCATTCAGCAATGTCAACTTCTGTCAGTCAGTCAAGGAGTGCTAACTATGTGCTAGGTGCTGTGCTAAATGCCAGTTGTATGAATGGATGGGGATCCTACATTTTAATAGAGAACCCATGAGAATAGGTATAAATGTTACATGGTTATAAAGAGAGAGAATGAGAGAGAGAACAAATGGAAAATAACATCTCCAAGTGTTTATTATATGCCAGACTTGTGATATGCTTCCTAAACTCATTCATTCCTTCTTTCTGGCTTGGTAGTTTGTAGTACAATTGAATATGTCCATCACATATCTTTCTCTGTAATTCCCTTCTCTAACTCCCTGTTTGCTTCACATGAATGTAATTTTTAATATGTAATTATACTCCCCAGACCTACTGCATACACATATTTTAACTATTTTCTTCCATACAAATAAGCTGTACCCTTCCAGATCCCTAATACAATAATAGGTATCCCCACCAACTCTCACTAATAACCATGAAATGAAATTGGTTTCCTTGTTAACCTTGCTTTTTACCTCTTCCTGGTATATTTGTGTATAAACGTAGGAAGCCATGAGTTTTGCTGCCATTTTCTTTCTTAGATTTGATCTTCTATGAATTTTTGTGTGCCCCTACTATTTTTCTTCTGCCTACATTGTAGCAGTCCTCTAGGGCAACTTGCTTGATAGATAAACAGAAGTAATTTTAGCCCTGCCTATTTTTATTTTTATTTTTTCATTTTAAAGCTCTTCTCTTTACATCTGGAAGACTCCAGGCAATAATCATTCTATTTTTAAACCACAGTCTGCAAATTTGAATGATGTTTTCAGATATTCTCTTTTTAACCAGCTACTCACTTCCCAACTATCCCATTCTCCTATGACACACTTGCTTCCATTAGGGAACCATCATGAAAACACCACCTATGACCCCATGGTTTTCAATTCATTGCCCAAGGTTTCATAATGCTGTGGTAATAATAGATGTGGGGTCTGTTGTAATCATACAGTACTTTCTCAGTTTTAGAGCTTATGAAATTCATTTTCCAACGAAGTAGATGACTTAGGCCCCTGTGGGCTAGGCAAATAAGAAGAAATTTCACTGAAGCCCCTTGCCACTTCCAGGCAACATGTTAATTAGTTGGATAGCACTGACTAAATTGCCATTTCCCAGAGTGAGTTAATTAATAAACTGATTTCAGGATGATTAACAGGGGGCATAGTTAACATGATTTTAATGGGAGGGAGCCAATGAAGCACAAACCCATTAATGTAAAACTATTTCCTGCCTCGGCAGCCATGTCAGGGCCTACTTTCCATGAAGGAAGTTAGGAAAACCCTAGCATATGGAATGGTGATTTTGAGTGTTGAGAATGCCTAAGGGCAGTACACACTCCGAAAAAAGACTATTAGATATTAATTTTGATGACACTCACTTTCCTCTTCTCTTTTGAAGAGTCTAATGAATTTAATAAATTCCTAGTGCCTCACTTTAAGTAGCACATGGATCATGGTTGAAGAAAATGAAGTGAAAACCTGGGGTGTTCCTCAATTGGGGGAAGGCTGACCAAATTACAGTATACAATTGTGGTAGAATAGTATTGTGCTATAAGAAATGATAAGCAGTATTATTTCAGAAAAACCTGGAAAGACTGACAAGGACTGATGCAAATTAAAATGACAGAACCAGGAGAACATTATACACAGCAGGCAATAGTGTGCGATGATCAGCTGTGAATGACTTGGCTATTCTCAGCAATATAATGATGCAAGACAGTTGCTAAAGACACGATGAAAAATATTACCCACCTCCAGAAAAAGAACTGATGGAATCTGAATACAGAATGAAACAGTTTTATTTAATTTTCCTTTTTGGTCTGTTTTCTTTCACAATATGGAAATACTTTTAACTAATATGGAAATATGTTTTACATGACTGTGCATGTATAACCTATGTCAAATTGCTTGCCTTCTCAATGAGGGGGAAGAGAAGAGGGAGGGAGAGAATTTGGAACTCAATCTTTTAAAATGAATGTTAAAAATTTTTACATATCATTGGGAAAAAGATTTTTAAAGAGTAAAAAAGTGTAAACCAGTATCTCCTCACATCTGTTGGTCTAACATTGAAAAAATATACCTAATTTGCTTTTACATATGCCTTTGAAATAGTTACCTTTTGTTCTTCCAAAATACTAGGACCCAATGAATATCCATATTGGTTATTTTTAATTCTTCTCCTTCTATCTTTGTTCAAACCACTCCAACATTGGATCATCTCATAAAGTTTTCAACTGGAAAGGTGATCAGCTGTGGTCATGTAGAATCTATTATTTGGACAAATAATCTCTTCTTCTGTTTATTAGTCTTGCTACATGACTCACACAGTGTGTTTTTTTCCCATCTTAGAGCTTTCAGAATTTTATTTACCAGGGTAAATAATCTTGATTTACTTTTCCTTTCTTTTGCCTTATTTTTCAAAAATATATTTGTTGATATCTTTTGCTTCTATCTCTCATTTTCTTTTAAAATTATTTTTCTGATTAGCAAAACCTCTTCCTTTCCCATCCCTTCCCAATTAAAAAAAAAGAAAGAACAAAAAACCCTTTTTAATAAATATACATACTTAAGCAAAACAGTTTCCAACATTGTCTCTGTCCAAAAAATACGTCTTGCTCTATGATGCAAGTCCATTACCTTACTGTTGGAAGATATCTGTCAATATATTTTGCCATAAATTGACATTGACCAGAGATCATGTCTTTCCAAATTGGTTGCATTTACAACATTGCTGTTGTGTAAATTGTTTTCTTCCATTTATTTCACTCTGCCTTACTTCATAGTTCATAGTAGTATTCCCAAGTTTCTCTGAAACCATTGCTTTAATAATTTACTAGGATATATCATTTATTCAATTACATTTATACACATAATCTGTTCATTAATTCCCTCAAGTAATAGTTACCTGCCACCAATTTCTAGTTCCTTGGCACCACAGAAAGGGCAGATATAAATATTATTGTATGTATGAATCATTTTCCTCTTTACTTGATTTTCTTACACTAAAGATGTCATTGGGTCATATGATATGCTGCATTTTTCAGTTTTGGGGATGGAATTCCAAATTGCTTCCTGGATTGGTTCGTTCAGTTTACATCTCCACTTATATTACATCAGTGTACCTGTTTTCTTACCAACCTTTGGTAATGTCAGTTTCATTTTTTTTGTCAGATTTGTCAATCTAATGGGTATGAGATAGAAATTCTGAGATGCTCTGCTTTGCATTTCTGTGATTATTAGTTATTTAGAAGAATCTTTGAGTATATATCAATTGGGAAATGACTCTAATTCTTAGGAATTTAAATCCTGTATATCTTAAATTCCCTATATATCTTGAAAATGAAATCTTATTTCAGTGCAAAGCATGTCTCCCTAACTTACCTATGTTCCCTCTAATTGTAGTTGCATTGGTTTTGTCTGTGTAAAATCTTTCTAATTTTATGACACCAAAATGTTCCATTTCTTCTGGCATCATCCCTATCATATGTTAATCTACAAGATCCAAGAAGATAACATTTTCCTTGGTTCTCTAATTTATGTTGTTATACTTTATGTCTGTCATGTACTCATTTGGCCTTTATTTTGGTATACAGTATGAGATATTTTATAACTAGTTTCTGGCAAATTGCTTTGCAGTTTTCCAAGCAGTTTGGGTTTAATAGTGAGTTCTTATCCCAATTGTTTGGACTTTTGAGTTTATCAAATATTAGGCTATTGTTTCTGATTGCTTCTTAAAGTTGTATTCCTAATGGGTTCCACTGATTAACTCCTCTCTTCCTTAATTACCAAATCATTTGAATGAATACTTCTTTGTGGTATAGTTTGAGATATGGTGCTATTAGGCCCCCTTCCTTCTAATTTTATTTCCCTTGAAAAAATATCCCTTAACCTTATATTTCCAAAGACAAATTTTGTGCTTACTTTTCCCTTAACTCTTTAAAATAAACCTTTTATGGTTTGATTGGCATAGCACTGAAGTAAATCAGTTTAAGTAGTATTGTCATTTTAATAACATCATGGTGAGCTTTTCCTGCTATTATTCAGTTGCTTCAGTCATATCTGATTCTTTGTGAACCCATCTGAGATTTTCTTGGCAAAGATACTGGAGTAATTTGCCATTTCCTTCTCTAGCTAATTTTACAGATGAGGAAATTGAGGCAAATACAGCCAAGTGACTTGCCCAGGGAAGTATCTGATACTAGCCCAGCCAAGAATTATCTGAGACCAGATTTGAACTGATGAAGATGAGTCTTCCTGACTTCGTGCCAATATTTTATCCATTGCTCCACATAGCTGCCCTTTAGATTGGTATACCCATATCCAATTAATAATTTTCCAATTACTTAGGTCTATATTTATGTAGAATGTTTTGTAGTTGTATTCATACATTTCTCATCTGTGTCTTGCTAGGTAGACTCCCAACTGTTTTATACATTGTTTTAATTTTAATGGAATTTTTCTTTCTGTCTCTTCTTGCTTATTTTTGCTTGTAGTATACAGAAATGCTATTGATTTGTGTGGGCATTTACATGCTGCAACTCTGATGCAATTATTTGTTCAAAAAATTTTCATTGGTTCTATGCATTCATTTCATTGAATCTGCAGATTCTGTAAATAAACTATATCATCTACAAAAAAAATATACGGTTTTATTTCCTCTTTGCCTATGCTTATACCTTCAACTTTTTTTCTTGTTTTATTACTATAGATTTTCTAGCACTGTATCAAATAGTAGTGGTGAAATAGACATCCTTGCTTTACTACTAAACGTTATGGATATATTTCCAGTTTATCTCCATTACATATAATACTAACTCTTGGTTTTAGACAGATATTATTTAAAACAAATTTTAAAAATCCTTTATTAAAGTATTTTTAATAAGAATGGGTGTTGTGCCTTGTCCAAAAGCTTTCTTTTTACTTGTAGTGATACAGCAATTTTTGTTGTTGCTTATGTTATTAACATATTCTATTATGTTGAAAAGTGTTCCTAATATTGAATCAGGCTTATTGTTTATTTATATGTTCTCATATAAATCCAGCCTAGGTATAGTGTGTAATTGCTGTTATGTTGCTGGAGTCTCCTTGCTAGTGTTTTACTTAAAATTTTCACACCAATATTCATGAAGGATATTGGTCTATCGTTTATTTCACATTTTTTTAACTTGTACTGGTTTAGGTATGAAGACTATTTTTATGTCATAGAAAGAATTTTATAGTACTTCTTTTCCCGTTCCATCAAAACAACTAATATATTATCAAAATTAATAATTATCTAAATGTTTAATAGAATTTGCTTGGAAATCTGTTTATTTTCCTTTCAGAGCTCATTTTTGTTCTATTTAATTTATTTTTCTGAGTATGAGTTATTATGTCATCAATTGCTTGTTATGTTAACCAGGGGGTTTTATTTCTGTAAATGTTGATCCCTTTCATTTAGGTTATCAGTTTTAGTGGAATATACTTGGATAAAATATTTCCTAATAATTTCCTTTATTTTTCTTCATTCATTGTGAATATATCTTAACATTTTTTATATTAGTAGTTTTGTTTTCCTCTTTGTTTTAAAAAGTCAAATTAGTTAATGATTTATCTATTTTATTATTTTTAAACCAGTTTCTAATTTTTTTTTTATTAATTCAGTGCACCCAGTGCATTTACCACAGCAGGTCACATATATTTCCAAGGCCACCTTAAAATTCTGTGGAATTCCTCATTTGTCATGCCGCCACAAAATATTTTGCAAAGTGATCCTTCCATTTTGCCTGTTGACCATGATCTTGTACTCTTCTCACTTTGTTGTGGACCAGTATTTTGCAGATGACTGCCACAGACATTACTATGCATTTAAATACTTCTTCTCTGATCTTCATGTCTATCTTTTCATCAGTCAATATAGTATAGATATGCTTGAAAAAGTCAAATTTAATCCTCCGCTGGTGTTCTTTCTGCTGATGCCAGCCACGATAGGCATATTCCTTGATATGTTCTGTTTCTTGGGAACAGTATTTTGTTCATATACCCTTTGTTTTCACTGAAATTGGTTTCTGATACAATCACCTGAGTAACCTCTTGTAGCTCTCAGATTGTTCTTTGAGCTCCAAAACACAATTTGTAAACAACACACAGTCCTATACATAAATTATATTCATGAGTGATTAATGATCACCTATAGTTTTTGTGTTTCTTACCACTCAAGAAATATAAAGTAGAAAACAGAATAGAATGTGTAGAAAGGCTTGGTGAAATGGATAGTGGGCACAGAGCAACACAGGACTCTGGGAGTGAAACTGTGAATCAATCAAATTCTCTTCCATTTTGACTTGAACACACACATGCTCATTCTTTGGTCAGCCACTACTTTAAGAAGACTAAGTGGCATATCATTGCAGATTCATCTTTCCATGAATATTTACTAAAGTTCTTAGAAGGTGTCTAGGTGGCATTGAACTAGGAGTTAAATGATATGGGTGCTCACTACAGACGTTAAATAGTTGGTTGACCCTGTGTGAGACACTTAGCTTCTGTGAAGTTCAATCTCCTCATCGGTTAAATGAAGAGTAATAATAGCCCTTACCCCACAGAACTGCTGGGAGGATTAAAAATACACCTGAAATGCTTTGTAAACCTTCAAGTACAATATTAATGCTATTGTTATCAATATATTATCTCTGATATTGATTAAGCATTTTAGCATTGGAAGTGACTGATGAGTAATTGAAGATTGTGTCGGTAAAGCACAATTTCTGGCATATACTACTATACTCTAAAATAAGTCTTTAACCTTTTTTGCATCATAGACCTATTTAGTAAACTGATAAAGCTTACGCGCCCCTTCCGAAGATAACATTTTTAAATAAAATACCTAGGATTTAAAAGGAGACCAAAGATAACTGAAAGTTGTAAAATTTTTCCATCCAAGTTTATGAACTCCCTGAGATCCATAGGTCCACAGGTTAAGAACCCCTGATCCAAAGACTTCAGGTACATACAAAAGAAATAGAAAAATAAAAATTCCCCTTTCAATATCTCTTAAAAGTTTCCCAAAAAATAAATTTCCCCTTTCAACATTCCCAGCATGTAGATTGCGAAAACCAAGTTCCTTCCCAAAACAACTTAGTAACACCCCATTCCCTTCTAAAAACAAACAAAAATCAAAAACTCTGCAATGGATTTCTAAGTCCGAAATTAGTTATTAACTGTCAAAATTTGATCCTAGCTGACCATACAATGTAGAGAGTTGAATCTGGGGACAGAAAACTCAAATTTAACTATTGACTCTGCTACTTATTGTATGATTTTGATTAAACCACTGGGATTCAGTGAGAGGGTTAGAAAAAGTGACTTTTGAAATCACTTCCAGCTTTAGATATACAGTCTTGTGACCTTGGGCAAATCATTTCATATTTTAAGACCTCAATTTCCATACATCTATATCTATCTGCATCTATACCTATACATTTTTATCTATCTATATCTATCTACATCTACATTTTTATCTATCCATATCTTTCTATATCTACATCTATCCCTGTCTTTGTCAATACCAATTTCTATAGCTGCATCTTTCTATATCTGCATCTACACCTATGCCTGTATCTCTAATTATATATATATATATATATACATATATATATATACATATATGTGTGTATATATCTACACCTATAGTTATATATCTTTATATATCTATGTCTATCTGCATGTACATCTAGCTACATTTTTGTCAACATTGATATCTATAATACGTACTTCTGCGTCTGTACCTACACTTGTACCTACATCTACTTCTATATCTACATCTTTCTACATCTATCTCTTTAAAATGAAGGGAGGTTGGACTAAATTGTCATAAAGTGTCATTATAGCCCTAAATTCTACAGTCCTATTACCTTTGATCTCATATCTTTTACTACTATCCTCTACGTATCCTATGATCCAGTTAAACTAAATACTCGTATCTTGGGTTTCCCCTCTCTTCATTTTCTAAAGGAAAACTGTCTTATTCTATGATGGCTTCCATTATAACCATCTCACAAAATATCAGGAAGGGACCTCAGAGGTTGTTTAAACCAGTTCTGACCTGAACAAGAACTGGAACTACAATGAGAGATGGTACAGTGTAATGAAAAGAGCATTGGACCTGGAAACAAGAAGATCTGATTTTGAATTCTTCCTCTGATATGTACTTGTTCTCTCGCTAGGGGTAAATCTTGTCACCCCTCTCAGTTTCATTTTCCTCATCTGTAAAATGGGGGTTAACAATGCCCAACCTCCCAACATAGTTGTCAAGCTCCAATAAACTTCTGTATAAAAAGTGCTTCACAAACTCCAAAATGCCATGTAAATGCCAGCTGCAATTTATATCCCCCAACAAGTGGTCAGTTTAAACTTCCTTAAAGACTTCCAGTGAGAGTTTGCCCCCTACCTCCCAAGGAAGTTCATTCTACTTTCAGGGTAGCTCTGATTGTTAGAAAGTTGTTCCTCTGTATCAAAATGAAACCAGTCTCTTTGTTTCTTCCATCTTTTCTCTCACTATCTGTGTCTGAGTCTGATTATACAATCACAGAATTAGCAGGGAACTCAATGACCATATACCTAAAAAGAATCCCCTTTAAAATACTTCTAACAAGGGGCTATCTAGGCCTTCATTGAAGACCTCTAATGATGGGGAATCACTACCATATCCATTCAATTTTATTAGCAAGTTTTCTCTTATATCAAGTTAATGTAAAGAAAAAACATTTATTTATATTCATTATTGATGAACATTTATTAACCACCTACTATAGATGGCTTAAGATTCTTTGAAAGGCCTTGAAATAGGGGAATTTGAAGAGGAAAACTCTAAAGGTGGTTTCAGTCCCTGATTTGTTGCTGACCCTGGCCTCCAAGATAGTGAATTACAGACACAGGACCGCCTGGGAGCCTGATGGATCTTCTAGGCTCAGGGGTGGTTAGGCAAATCCCAGGATTGATGCTTCTCTATTGGCCAAAGAGAGTGATCATTTTCCTGGCTGCTTCAAAAGGAGATGGAGCCCCTACCTTGTTATGGCTCTCTGTCTTGTACCGCACCATCACTCACATTGCAGTAGGCAAGAGTTATTGCTGTCCCATTCTCCCAGTACTTGTCTATCAATTGTGGACACTGAGAAGTACATCCATAATATGGGAAGAGAAAAATTCATCTGGCACAAACATATATCTCCACAAGGGTGAGAAAAAAAATCAATTCTCCCCTCCCCCAACACACAAGTACGATCACATGTATACATTCTTCTCTCCTCTAGACAGGTAGAGACAGTCTTGCTGACAGAAAAAAAAATAGTCTGAATTTACTTACAGGTAATCTGAGCTTACAAGTTCTGGGGGTGAATGAGTTTGGTCAATTATTTCAACACTAGAGAAAAAATTTCCTGACAGGGGTTATTTCTTGGGCAAGTGACTTCATTTCTGTATGCTTCAGTTTCTTCATCAGTAAAATGGGGATGATAAGACTGTCAACTGGACCAAATTAGATATTAATTGTGTTTAGTATGGTACCTGGCACATAGAAAGAGCCATATAAATGTTAACTATTTTCATTGTTCTTACTCAGGATCTAAAGTAAGAAAGGAACTGAGAAGCCATGTAGTCCAGCTCTCTCATTATTTGGATAAACTCTGGCCCACATGGGGAAAGCAACTTGCCCAAAATCACACAAATAAACCCCAGTCCATGGGACTCCCAATGCACCAGAGTTACCTTCATCAGTGAGGTTAAATCAAACCATCAAACCAATCCAACACCCATCTCTTAAGAACTTACTTGATGCACAGCCCTGCATTTGGGGCTGGAGGAGATACAAAGAAGCAATAGAAGTCAGTGCTTACCTTCATGGCGTTTTTATTATTGAGTCATTTCAGTCATGTCCTATTGTCCATGACCCCATCTGGGGTTTTCTTGGCAAAAATATTGGAGTGGTTTGACATTTCCTTTTCCAGCTCATTTTATAGAGGAGGAAACTGAAGCAAATAGCGTTAAATGGCTTGCCCAGGGTCACTGAGGCTGAATTTGAACTTAGCTTTGGACTCATGGATATACAAAAGGTAAGCATTTTACTGAGCATCTGCTACATAGTAGGAATTAATCTAGGAGCTCTCTGTCTCTCTTTTCATATACATATGTACGTATGTGCATATGTATGTGTATATGTTCATGTATACATTTGGGTACCTAAAGTTCATTAATTTCAACCTTAGTGAAGATAAAACATACCCTCTAAAGTTAAGCAGACTTCAAGTAACCTCTGGATAAATCATTTGGATTTTGACATTCTGCACATCCATAGGCTACCTCCTCATTGGGGAAAGGGAAGGGAACAAATGTATTAAGTCCCCACCACATTCCAGGTGGTGCTTAGTGCTTTACACATGTCCTAGAGCATTTTGTCTAGATCTCTTCTTTGCTTCTATCATAATCTGCCTACTGTATTTATCTTTGTGTATGTGTATGTATACACACATATGTATAGAGATATATATATATATATATATATATATATATATATATACATACTAGAATTTACATAGCGATAGTTACCACTTACATCATGTATTAAGATTCTCAATGTTCTTTTTATGTCTTGCCTAATTTGATCCTCAATAACCCTGGGAAGTAGGTGCTATATTATCTTCATTTTACACATGCAGAAACTAAGGCAAGTAGAGGTCAGGTGACTTGACTTGCCCAGGGTCACAAAACTACTAACTGTCTAAGGCTAGATTTGAACTTAGATCTTCTTGATACTTATCCCCGTGCACCATCTTAGCTTATCAGATAGTGAGCTCCCTACAATGGAGATATTCAGAGACTGGAGAAGACTGATGCATCTAACAGCAGTTGAATGAAATGACCTCTGAGTCCCCCTATCAGGGTCTATGACTCATCAGCCCACAGTCAGGATCATAGAGACTACAGATCAAGGGAGGGCCTCCTGAATCAATTCCTAAGGAAACTTTTGCAGGAGACGCCTTGCACCTGAACCAACACTACTTATGGAAACGTTCATCTCCAATTCCTCCTGAAACCACTACACTAATTTTCCAAGGCATCACAAGTCCTATTATCCTGTGCTGTGGATAGAAATGTGTGCACCTGATAAAATAAAAAGAATTTGCAGCAAAGCATCCAAATAATCAAGTAGGGAGGGACTTTGGCAAGTGGTCTGAAATCCAAGGGGTTCAGCTTTTCAGGGACAATTTGATATAAAATACAAACCAAAAAGAATTTTAGATCCATTGAGATCTAAGTCTTTTTTTTTTCGTTTTACAAAGACTGGAGCTTGCTTCCTAGGTAGATGGGAGATTTTCTGAAAAAAACACACACATACACATAAACACACACAAGTTGCACAATGAATCTGGAGCAGCTGTCCCTTGTGTTTCTCTCTGATGGACTGTGCGCTAGAAAATGAATCCCCTAAAGATTTCTCGCCCAGGTAGCTTTGTAGCAGTCAACATTTCATGAAGGAGGGCAATGAAGGGAAGGGAACTTTAGCCAGCTAAGCATCACTGAGGGGGAAAAGCACAAACATTCCTGAAAGGAACTATAAACTTAGGATCCTGGTGGTTCTCTTTTGTCTCTTCTTGAGGGTATGAGTACTGTTGCTAAAATCTTGGAGTTCTGATAGGCCCCAAGGGCTTCAGAAAGTTCCCAGGAAGCAGAGCTCTACCTCTTAGTAAATTTCTATCATGACATTTCTTTGTGTTTGTCCTCATCAGCTATCTGTCACATATCAGTAGCTAGCATCTTTGCAGGATTTCTCAGCTGACTTTTAGAACAGCACCCTTTTGCATTACTTAATAATACTAACTATTCATCTAGTTATTCAACAAATGTTTATTAAGCATCTGCAATGTGCTGGGCACTGTGCAGCGACCTAGTGATATAAAGAGAAAAATGAAACAAATCCTGATTCATGGATCTGACATTTTTTTCTTTCAATTCTCTCTTTCTTCTCTCTCTTTCTGCCTCTCCCCTCTATCAGCAGGATGAAGCCCCATGAACATAGAAGTATATAAAATTCCCTCTAGCATTACAGACCACATCTGCCCATCTATCCCGTGAATAAAAATAATGTAGTAATCTTAATGTAATTGATCCTGCAACAATAACCATGGTTATTGTGATTATAGTGAAATATAATTATTAATGCTATAATATAATGATATTAATATTATAACTATCTGATCGCACTCATTTTGCCCAATGGAATTCATACAGAAATAATCCTAGAAAAAGTCACCATCCTACTGTTTTCATGCAATAGTCTGAAGGCCCTTCAATGATTGCTCCCACTGCTTGGATAAGCGGGGCCTCATCCTCCTGGCAAGAGACCTTCACCGCTGTGATCTCAGGACCACCTGACCTTACCATCTGCCATAATGGTACTACCTCCAAAGCCCTGAGCTTTGCAGTCTGACCTTCTCATGCACACTGAGTGCTTAGAACTTGGCATCTACTCTATCTCTGCATTTTAATGAATACTAGGCCATTGCAATTTACTAAAGTAGAAAGCTAGAAAATGGTTCCCATGTGCTTCCCATCCCCGAAGGCATCCCCCCAAGTAAGTTTCTCCTCAAACCTTCCTACCTGGAACTATTACCCCTGAATATCTGTCTTCTACATGGTGGTTTCATGGTATCTTGAGATGCCTACCCAGGAGGATCATCCTTCCTCCCAACATTTGTGGTCACTTTATACCTCTTACCCTGGATGCAAAAATTACTGGTTACTGTTCTGCCTCCTATCTGCTTATCTCTAAGCTTCTCCTCAAGAATGATTAGACCTAGTAAAAATCTCACATACTTTCTTGTTTACAACAGGTTCACATTAGGGTTTAGAGGTGGAAGAAACCTTTTTTTAATTATTTTTAAATGTAAAAATGTATTTATTCACAACTTTTGAGAAGTTAATTCCATTCCTTCAAAAAAGTTCACAATATGGACAAAATGCCAAGAAAAATTAGACAGTAGCATATGCCAAAACAAAAATATACATCTGATGTATACAAAGTTTAAAAAGCAATATTACAGGCAGTATGACTGTAACACTAAAAATATTTTTAAATGACATAGCTACAAACTTAAATTATGGTAAAATAATAATCACATCTTTAATGAAATATATTTACATATTCAGTCAGTATCTTAGTTCTGCAAGTTAAAAAAGGAGATGAATTTACAGATATCTTTGCTTATCATACAATTAAAAACATTTGAATGGTCATGTGATTTTTAAAAACACAGCCAGAATTTACATCACTATTTGCATCTTAATCTTCCTATGATGCTAAGGAAGTACATTAGGGTTTTGTTATAAGGAAAAAAAAATACTAAGGAAACTAGACAGCAATTTAGCTACTGATACTAGATTCCCTAGCAAAAACCAAGAAATGTAGCCCAATTTGGGGATATTTTGCTCTCTTAGCCTTCAGTTCATATTTAAGAAAGTAGAGAAAAGAGAGGCTAAAATGCAGGGTGTCCCAAAAACCTTGGAGGTGTTTTAAAGTGAATAAAGCATCACGGAGACTTTGGGACCCCCTGCAGAATCCTAGCAGCAGTTATAGATCAAAACTCACCTAGCTTTACTTCTCAGAGCACTTTCCTTTATCATACATAAAGCAAGGCAAAAGAAAATGAAATAAAATCTGTCATTTCATACAGGAAAACATTCTTCAAAATAGCTACATTTTTTAGGATCCCCCACCTTTTCATTCACAGAGAATTTAGTCCTTTGTGCAAGTTTTTTTATTTTAATATTATTTCAAACTCATCCAATATAGACGTAAAAAATAACTAACCTAGAAATTGAAAATACAATCTAAAGTAAATATTTGTAGCAGTATGTAAAGAGGTGGAAGGAACCTTAGAGATCATCTGATTCTATCCCCTTCTTTCACAGATGGAGAAAGTGAGGTCCAGAGATGTAAGATGCTTGTTCACAGTTACAAAGCCCATCTAAGTACAGAGCTAGAATATGATCCCAAATCTTCTTGAACTCTAATATGAGGGGAATATAAAGAAACTGAGGCCGAGGGGTAAGATGACAACTATATGGCCCAAGGGCCTGGCCTGATATCCTGGTGTCCACATGGCCAGTTCTTGTTACAACCACTATCTAGCTGTTATGTGGGGCCCTACAATTCCTGTTGCTCCCCTAATGAGAGGTGATGTTCCCATACATAATATTTAGCAACTGCTGAGAAATGTAAATCCTTTATTCTAACTGGGCTATTGCCCAACCACAATGCAGGTGTGTTATTGGGACCTTCTTCCTCCCCCTCTTAGAAAGAACACTGGATGTGGATTACACTCCTTTGTTGATGGGAGCATGTTGAAATCCACAAATTCTCCCTAGCCCACTCCCATATACTTTCTTCTCAGTCTCTCCTATTATCTATCTTGGCATCTCTACAATGTTCCTGCCTTGTATCAGAAAAAAGCATACCTTTCTTTGCCAACAGAGATTGAAGCTGATAGTTTGGAAATGATTTATGACAACTTGAAGAACATCAGCACCAGGAGTATTCAGTAGCTTGGGCTGCTCTATAGGTATGTTGCCCAACTAGCACAGTAGAGGTAATTCACTGTATTCCTTGTAGATTCTCCCTTAGCACTAAGTGGATGTCATGTGAAGCGATAACGTAAGAGAGAATGTCAGTGCTGAAAGGGACCTTAAAACACGGACTATCAGAACTGGGGAAGGTCTTAGAAGACAGAATATCAGATCTGGAAGGGGTCTTAGAACAGAAAATGCCAGAAATAGAGGGGATGTTAGAATGTAGAATGTCACTGATGGAAGGAAGCTAAGAATGTAAAATATTAGACCTAGAAGGAACTTCAGATCATAGAATATCCAAGTTGGAACATATTTTATAGTATTTAGAATGTGAGATCTGGAAAACTCTTAAAACACAATTTTAGAGGAGAAGTGAATCTTAAGATGTAAAATAGTCATGAGACTAATGATGATAAAGCATTTATGTAGTGTTTTCATGATTGCAAAATAATTTATAAATATTATTTCACGTTATCCTCACAAGTCTGGGAAGAAGGCACTGTTATTGTCCTCATTTTACAGATGAGGAAACTGAGGCAAACAGAGGTTAGATGACTTGCCCAAGTTTGCTATTATTGGTTAGAGCTTGGATAAGCTTTATGAGAGTAAATATCAGAATAGAGAATAGAGAAGGTTAGAGCTGAAAGGTACCACAGAAATGACCTAACCCATCCTTTCGTTAAAAACAATAATAACTTATCTGAGACTCAAAGATGGCTTTTTCCCCTGCCCCACTGCTCAAAGTGGATTTTTAAAAAACAGCTGGAAAAGTGACCCTTCAACTTTTCATCAGACTGCCACATTGCTTTGAGTTTGATCCACCTGAAAACCATGAGAAAAAAAATGAACCTAGACATCACCTTCCAAGAAATCATCAAGGAAAACCGTCCTGATATTCTAGACTCAGAGGGTAAAATAGAAGTGGAAAGAATTCACCAATCACCTCATTAAAGAGCTCTCAAAAGGAAAACTCCTAGGAATATTGTAGCCAACTTCTAGAGTTCCCAGTCAAGGAGAAAATACTTACAAGCAGCCAGAAAGAAACAATTCAAGTATTGTGAAAATATGATCAGGGTAACACAGGATTTAGCAGCTTCTACACTAAGGTCTCAGGTCTTGGAATATGATATTCCAGAGGTCAAAGGAGATAGGATTGAAACCAAGAATCACCCACCCAGCAAAACTGGGTATAGTACTTCAGGGGAAAAAAGGAATTTCAATGAAAAAGAAGATTTCCAAGCATTCTTGTTGAAAGGACCAGAGCTGAAGAAAATTTGACTTTCAAATAAAAGAATAAAGAGAAACATGGAAAACTAAACTGGAAAGAGAAATCATAAGGGACTTACTGAAGTTGAACTGTTTACATTCCTACATGGAAAGAGGTTATTTGTAACTCATGAGACCTTTCTTCAGTATTTAGGTAGTTAGAGGGAGTATACATAGATATATACGTATATATATATATATATGTATATATATATGTATATATATGTATATATATACGTATATATATACATATATATATGTAGGTGTATATGGGTGTATATGTGTGGATATATTATATATGTGTAGGTACGCATATCCTGTACATGACAATGTGTGTGTGTATGTATGTGTATATATACATGCATACATACATATACAGAGGGCACAAGGTGAACTGAATATGAAGGGAGAATACCTAAAAAAATAAAATTTACTATTGAATGGAATATACTAGGAGTAAGAGAAAGGGAGAGGTAGAATGTTGCAAATCATCTCACATAAAAGAGAGAAGAGCTTTTGTAATGGAGGGAAAGTAAGGGAGAGATGAAAGGAAATAACTGAACCTTGCTCTCATAGGATTTGGCTAAAGGAAGAAATGACACATACTTCATTGGATATGGAAATCTATTTTACCCTGAAGGAAGGCAAGGGGGAAAGGGATAAGAGAGGGAATATAACAGAAGAGACAGCAAACTGGGGAAAGGGATAATCAGAAGCAAACACTATTGTGGGAGGACAGGTCAAGGGAGAGAATGGAATAAATGAAGGGCGGGATAAGACAGAGGGAAATGTGGTTAGTCTTTTACAACATAACTATTATGGAAGTGATTTGCATTGTTCCATATGTACGACCTATATTGAATTGCTTGTTTTCTCAGTGAGAGTGGGTGGCGAGAGAGGGAGAGGATATGGAACTCAAAACTTTAAGAATGAACGTTAAAAAATTGTTTTAGCATGCAACTGGAAATTAAGCTATACAGGTAATGGAGTATAGAAATCTGTTTTTGCCTTATGGGAAAATAGAGGGGAAGGGGGATGGAAGAAGGATGGGTAATAGAAGGGAGGACAGACTGGAAAAAGGGGTGGATGGGATGCATGCTGTCCTAGGATGGAGGGTGGGGAGAGAGGGAGAGAAAATTTGAATTCAAATTCTTGAGGAAGTGAATGTTGAGAAGTGAAAAATAAATAAATTATATATTAACAAAACAACCCCCCAAAAGTTTAATAACTCAAATTTGTTTCTTTTTTAATTTTCATATCGATTTTGTATTTCTATTTCTTTTTCATATAGTATTTTTTACTTAATATTGACCTACAGATAGTCTTTGACCAAATACTTAACCCACATTTTACAATAAGGATTATAGACACCCCATAGAATAAAAGAAAATATTCGAACTTCTTCTCTGTTACAAAGGGAGAGCCAAAAATTTTACACAAATTTTCCAGATCACAGGGGCACCTTGCCCCTTGTGGAAGGAATATATGTATTAGTTTATTTCCTGGTTTTCCTAATTATTATATATGGGATTTTGAGGTCTCAGTTTTCTCATCTATGAAATGAGAGGGGTTGACTTCAGTACCTTTAAAGCTCCTTCCAACTCAAATCTTTGCAACTATGATCCTTCCTAAAATGTGGCATTGAGAACTTAACAAAATTCTCTATATGTCATGTAACTAGGGCAGAGAATAGTATTACTTAGCCATCTCTCTTTATGGTGATCATCTCAGATTTTTTTTGGTTGCCAAAATTTGCGGTTCACTGAAACTTCAAGATCTTTTATTTTTCTCACTTGACTATTATCTAATCATGGAACTCCCTTCATATGCATGTAAAGCTGATTTGTTGAACCTAAGTAAAACTTTATAATTATCTCTATTGAACTTTGCCCTATGTGATATGGTTCATCATTCTAGGCTATTGCAATCTTTTGGATACTGACTGTATCATCTAATATGCCAGCTAGCTTTCCTAGTTTCTTGTCATCTGTAAATCTGATAATGCTGTGATTTATAAATATAGTCAAATCATTGATGAAAATGTTGGACAATAAAATCCCAAACATAGACTTTTATGGTACCCCATTGAAGATTTCCCGACGAGCTAACATTGGACCATTAATGACTGATCTTTGGGGCCAATCATTCTGCAGCTTTAGAATTCACTAGATTATAATTATATTTATCTGTCTAGCTAGTCTGCAAAGACAGCATTAAACACATTGCCAGATGTTTTGCTGAAACCTAGTTATGTTATGTCTATACAATTCTTTCAATGTACCAATCTGTTCTCTCTATCGAAAAAAGAAAGGAGCAAACTGTGGCATGACCAATCAATGATGAAGCCATGTTAACTTTTAGTGATCAAGATTGCTTCTTTCTAAATACTCACAAACCCTCCCTTTAATGATATATATTAGAATTTTGCCAGGAATTGAAGACAAGTCCGTAGTTTGTAGACTCAGTTCTCTTTCCTTTTGTCAAAATTGGAGCAATAGTTGTCATTCTCCAATCCTGTGCTTCTGCTATTTTTCACAAAGTTTAAAAAATTTCATAGATATCCTAATCCCCCATTAAGCTCATTTGCTAGTTCTTTCAATAACCTAGGATACAATTCCTACCAGCCTAGCGATTTGAAATCTTTAAGGGCAGCTTACTTCTCTAACTATTTAATTATTTATCTTCAATTTCAGCTCCCTGTTAAACATTTACATTCTCTCCTTCCCAGTCCTAGGATTTTTCTTTTTGGCAGGAAAAGAAAGGAAGCAAAATAAAAGCCAAGCAACTCTGCCTTCTCTCCTTATCTTGTTCCCATTTTTCCATTCACGCTGAGCAATAGCAGTTTTCCCTTTGTTCTTCCTCTTGCCTCCATTGTAGTTTTAAACATTTTCTTCATTCTTAATTTTCCAGCCCTACCACAGTTCCTTTCTGAGTTTTAATGTTCCCAGCACTATTCTTAGAAGGCTATACTGTAGTTTCATATTTATTCTATAATACTGCCCTTGCTTCCAGCTTTGGTAACCATGTTTGCTTATTTGTTGTTTAAGATGAATCCATTGATGAGTTACTTTTGAAATCAAAATGGGTCTTTTTTTAGACAGTACTACCTTTCTTACTCATTGGAATGACTTTGATCTGAATGTTTTCCTGAGTCTCCTTCCTTTCCAGATCAACCTCCCTAGGAGAATGTTAGGTTCTTATTTCCTACCTGTCCTTTCTATGAACCCTTTGAAATCTGCTTTCCCACATATCACATTATTCCCACATTTCCTTCTCTATCAGGAATTCTAAAATTGAGTAGCTACTTTGTCCCCAAGGACCCTGTCATTTTATTGTTAGGCAATCTTTTTTGCTGGTTAGATGTTGTTCAGTTGTTTTTCAGGCGTTTCTGACTCCTTGTGACCCCAGTTGGAGTTTTTTTTTTTTGTTATGTTTTGTTTTTGGCAAAGATACTAAACTGGTTTGCTATTTCCATCTCCAGGTCAGAAATTGAGGCAAACAGGGTTAAGTGACTTGCCCAGGCTCACACAGCTAATGAGTGTCTGGGGCCAGATTTGAATTAGAAAGTTGAGTCTTCCTGATGTTGGACCCAGAACTCTATCCACTGCACCACCTAGTTGGCCCTAAATCATAGTATCCCTTGATGCTTGTCCCTTCATTGTCAGTCAATCACCAAGCATTTATTAAAGACAAAAAAAAATAGATCTGAAGAAAACTTTGAAGATCAGCTCAACCAAATTAGATCAGGGAACTGAGATCGACCAAGAGTAAATGTCTTTCTTAAGGTCACACCAATAGTAATAAGAACCACGATTAGAACCTTGCTTTCTTGATTCTCAATTGAACTATGACCGGCACTTGGAGATTTTGTGAAAATAAATGAATGCAGAATTAAATACAGTAGAAACACATATTGGCGGAACGCCTTACTTCTGTCACTGATGTTAATTGTTCTATGGTAGAATCAAAGAGATTCTTAAGATCTTCCCTAAAATGTGGTTAGTCCATCTTTTCATTTGTAGCACAGCTTTTGAAGCAAAACTATATCCACTCCCACTTGCACTCATTGGGTCCCCATGGCAGAGATACGACATACTGTCAGGGGTCAGCTCTGAAGAATGGTGAGGGTGGTCTTCTAATAATTGATAGCTCCTGAGCATCCTCAGCTGTGTTCCTTGACCTGAATATAAACTCATCTCAAAAAGAGGTTGATACACTCTGTACTCTTATAACCTGGCACAGAGTAGGCACTGAATAAATAATTGATAATTGACTGACAATTCAGTTAGTATCCGTCAGATAGACTTAATTGCCTTTTATAAATGGTTATTTATTCAGTTGTAGAACAGTATCCTCCCCAAAAATCTGCGACACAGTATCCCATAAGTAAATACAGAATTCAAGGGAAAGCTAGTTCAAACTTAGAAATTGTGGGAAAAAAATAACTCTCAGCTTCTAGAATATTTTGCTGGAGTCCTCAAAGTCTCCCCCTTAAGTAGAGCTATTTTTTTTTTTTGGTTTTGTTATTGTTGTTTTCTTCTGGCTGCTTTCTATGGCCTTGAATCAACATGTAGTCTGTCTTTGACTCCGAATTCAGACAATGCCAACTGTTACAGGACACTTCTAGGGTGGTGATGGGAAAACAGAAAGTTCAAAATCCTTCGTATCCAAAAAGTTTACAGGGTCCTCCTCCAACCAAGAGGACAGAAAAAGAAGGTCATGAACTCTCCCTTCCCAATACCACAAAGTAATTTCTTCTCATGGGTGTACCTAGAATGTTCTCTCTTATCCCCTAGAAGCCATTTGAATCTCTCATGCCTGAACTGGTTCAGTATTTTACAGATGAACCACAGGGTGTGACTAAGTTTTGTCAGCCAATCAATAGACACTTCCTATGCAACATCATTCCAGTTGATCAAGGATTTTTTGTACTCCATCCAAAGTCTATGATTGAATGATTCCAAAGAGAAGAATTCTCATATGTGTAAGATGTCAGGGCTTAGCATCTTGACAATTCTTTTAGGTAAGATAAGGTGATTACTCAAGAGACCCACAACCTTTATGCAAAAAAAGGCCCAGCCCTTTAGAGACTTCCCCCAGTGAAAAATCTTCTATCATTCTATCTTTCCTAACAGCGATTTCATCTGTCTGGGGAATTCTTTTATCATTTCTGTTGATTTGCTCTTATCCAGTCTAAACCCCATTTGGACATAATCACTTAAACTAGTACTCACTTTTCAGAACTCAGAAACCTATCACATAGAGTTGACCTATCACTTCAAGTCGGCTACATAGAGAGCAGTTGTTGAGGTATTCTATCCTGTTCCAACGAAGGTTGCCAAGATCAGTCCCCATATCACAGAGGATCAACTGTATAAAACACAAAGATATGGGCCTTTACCACTGACTTACCCTAGCATAAGAGAGAGCAGAAACTTGTTGACTCCTTGTCAGGGATAACATGGAGGTGTGGGTTGATCTGTTCTGATGTGGATTTGACTAGATGTCCTCTGATGTCCTTTCCAAACTAAAGGTTCTGTGATTCTCTTTGTCACTAGCACAGGGACTTCTGCCTATCAAAAATACTCTCTGCTCTTCAAGGTTTGGTTCAGATCTCACCTCTCAAAAACCTTTCCTGATCACACCAGCCCACAGTGATCTCTCTCCTTCCTCCAAATCACCATCCCATTTATCACCAGTAGCAAATTATTTGGCACTTTCTTGCTCCTGTGTATTTCTAAATAAGTTTTCATATATCATTGTCTCATCCCCAGTTATATGGCTCCTTCAGGATAGGTGCCATATTGAATGCTTCCATATATCACTTATAAGAATTTTGTTTTTGCTGTGGTTCCATCCATTTATGGTTCTGTGAGCCCATTTGGGATTTTCTTGACAAATATAATGGAGAGGTTTGTCTTTTCCTTCTCCAGCTCATTTTACAGATGAGGAAACTGAGGTGAGCAGGATTAAGTGACTTGCCTAGGGTCACATAGCTAGTAAGTGTCTGAGACCAAATTTGAACTCAAGAAGATAGTCTTCCTAACTTCAGGTCCTACACTCTATCCACTGAGACACCAAGCAACCCCTCCCCCCCCCCATAAGACTTATCAAAGGATTAAGTACATACATATTCATTTCCCACCCATCTTCAGTTCTTTGGACTAGACTCCATCATGCCTATGGGAATCTCGTCATCAAGAAACTCAACATCTTGCAAGATTTCATCAACCTTGGTACTCATGCCTCATCATTACCCTTAGCACCCTCTGCCCCTCTCTGATTGAAGGGCTGGAATGGAGCAAAGTCTCCATTTAAGGAAGACACCCAGGTTAGCATCCTTATCTGGCTGCACTCCTTTGAACTGGACCCTGTCATTCTCTGTACCAGATATCTTCCCTCCCTTCTCCCCTTTCTAGCTTCCTTTTGTGGGTTATCATCCCCCATTAGACTGTGAGCTCCTTGAGGGAAGGGACAGTTTTCTTTTTAGTAATTGTATCCCCAATACTTAGCACAGTGTCTGGCATATAATAGGCTCTTAACAAATGTTTATCAACTGAGTAGATATATTAAATCAATATTAAATTTTTATCAATGATGGCAAAGCTTAGAACATCTATCAAGGTTAATTCACATTTACCATTCAAGTTTAGCTCACTAGAAGAGATTTATTGTATTGGAAAGGAACCTGGAGTCGGCATTACAAGACCTATGTTTAAATCTTGACTTTGACACTTAACAGCCACATGACTTTGGGCACTTCTTAGCCTCTTTGCCTTGTCTGCAAAATGGGGACAACATTACATGGATTATCTACCTCATGGGTTATGAGAGAAATGTTCAATGCTTGTGAGCCATCATTTCCACTGGCAGATCAGCAATGATTCTGATAACAGTCTGGGATGGAATTTAAACTTCGTGCATGTGAGCATGATTGATATTCATTTTCCTCTTTTTATTTTTTATTTCCTGGAGACAGCCAAATCTCATTTAACAACTTAGGCAATTTGTTCCAAGCAGCCAACGAGCCTTCTGGTGCTGAAGGGAAACTCCAGGGGCTGCATTAGGCAGGAATGGTAGTGTAGAAGGATCCAGCTGATCAAAAATGAATTAATCTGAAGATATCAAGAGTTACATGATCAGGGTAGCAGCTTTATAGGAAGAGCAGGTAATTGAGAATTTTGTCCTAAGGAAGAAGTTACCTTACAGTGTAACCTTAAATTAGTCTCTTCCCCTCTCTATGTTTCTGTTCTTAGATCTGAAAATGGTGAATCTCAGCCAAGTACTAAAGGCAGGACTAATCTTGTTAAATGAGTTTTTCTTAAACTTTTTCCACCAGCAACCCTTTCAGCTCTTCTTAAACCGCGGGTCGTGACACAGGGTTTAAGAAGCACTAAATGATATCTACACACTTACAGCTCTCAATTCCCATGTTCTAAGATGTCTTCTAGCTCGAATGTTATATGATCTAAAACCCCTCCTACCTCTTGTTGTTTATTGCTGTTTTGTGGGTCCTTCATTCTCAAACAGGACCGATGACCTCAGGAGGGTGATGTCTTGACTTGCAAATGAATTGGATTTACACAAGGCAGAGCTGTGCAGAGTCATCAGATCCACTCTTATCTCCAAAGTCATCAGAATCCAGTGGCAAGGCATAGATCAGGACAATGGGCAATGACCCTAGTGCAACTGGAGTCCTTGACTTTTTTAAGCTAAAATCTTTCCCAGGTCTCCCTGGCTCTGGTATTGCGTGTTTGAAGCTCTCTTCTGGCTTGCAAAATCCATGCCCTCCCATGTCTATCACTCTATGTTCTAAAGCACCTGATATTTTGGATTTGATGGTCCCTTCCAGCTCTAACATCCATTGTTCTAAAATGTCAAGTTATGACATTTTACCTTCTAAGGTCCTTTTCAGCTTTAAGACACTACATTGTAGTCTAAACCCTTCCAGTACTGAAATTCTATGTTCTACAATCTCCTCCAGCTCCAAGGTCCTATTCTTCTATCATCAGTAACTGTAGAGATGATCATCTCTATTAGCATCACCAGGCCTGTAAAAATAAATTCTTCTATAAACCCATTGAAAGAAGAAAATTAATGGCAAATAAGCAGTTACTGAAAGGGGTTTTTTTCCATTTGAACAAAGATGGAGCAAAAGTAAGAGAACAGTAAATAGGTGACTGACTATATTTGTTTCTGGAAACTCTACTACCCATTTCTTGATTTCAGCGTAGTAAGGTCCCTCATCTGTGGACTCTCACTACACCTGCCTGCCATTCTCTGAATCAAAGCAGGTCATGAGGTCTGAAAGCAGTAGTAAGCATCCAGTAGTCTGGGATGGGAGATCAATCAATCAGTCAAAGGAACTAGCTTTTGCTCATGGTTATCAAAAACTCCTAGAAATAAAACTATAAAATCAGATAGAAGAAATGAACCTCTTATGTAACCAGCATATTTAACTCAATGCATTTGACTAGGTAAGTTATAAAATGCAGTTTTTGTAACGCCATTATCACACAATTACTACCCTTAAGACTTTTCTTGTTTCACCTCAGTTAAGACTTCACAGCTTCCAAGAAGCCTTCCTTTATCCCCCACAGCTGAAAGTGAAACCTCCCTCTTCTCCAGTTTCCTAGAGTACCTTGTCTGGATCTTTTCTTCACTCCTACTACATTTTATCTCATATTGTATTTATCCGTGTTTATAGTAACTAGAATTTATATAACAATAGCTAACATTTATGTTCTGTTTTAAGGTTTCCAAAAGTTTTACAAATATTGCCTCATTTTATCCTTAGAACAACTATGGCAGATAGGTGATATTACTGTTCTCGTCATATAGATGAGGAAACTGAGACAGACAAAGGCTAAGTGACATGCCCAGAATCATACAGCTAGTAAGTGTCTGAAGCTGTATTTGAACTCAAATCTCTCTGACTCTAGATCTAGAATTCTAGCCACTCTGTCATCTAGCTGCTTCCTCACCCTTTTTATCTCTCCATTTCCTTCCTTCCTTCCTTCATTCATTCTGTCCTTCCATTATGTTGGTTTAATGCAGCCTACGATCACATTAACTTTTCTGGATAATTTTAAGCAGGTCACTTAATTTCTCTCGGCCTTGGTTTCCTATCCTGTAAACTGTGATTATAATCCCTACACTGCTTATTTCACAACCATGTAGAAAGGATTCCGTAAGATATTAGAAGCAAAAAGTCCCAGACTTAACTAGAGTTGAAATAGACCTTGGAGATGATCAAGTCTAAAACCCCTGCAGTGATGATGATGATGATGATGATGACAACGATGGTGACAATGGTGATGATGATGACGGTGGTGGTGGTGATGACAACGATGGTGAAGATGATGATGGTGGTGGTGGTGGTGATGATGATGGTGATGTTGATGGTGATGGTGATGATGATAGTGATGGTGATGATGATGGTGATGATGATGGTGATGATGATGGTGATGGTGATGATGATGGTGATGGTGATGGTGATGGTGATGATGATGGTGATGATGATGGTGATGATGATGGTGATGGTGATGATGATAGTGATGGTGATGATGGTGATGGTGATGATGATGGTGATGATGATGACGACGACGATGGTGACAATGGTGATGATGATGATGGTGGTGGTGGTGGTGATGATGATGGTGATGGTGATGCCACTTGTTGACTATGGGCAATGAGACTTCCTCTCTGAGTCTCGGTTTCCTTCTCTGTACGTGGAGGCAGTTGGACTTTATGCTCTCTAAAAACCCTTTTAATTTAAAATCTGTGATATGGTGATGGTAATGACAATAGCAGCCACAAAGGAGTAACGTGACTAAGCACTGCTCCACGTGACTCATTCATTGGCCCAACAATTACTCGTTAAGCTTCTGCTGTGCTCTGGGTCCCATACTGGGCATCAGAGTAGATCCAAAGATAAATAAGACATTGTTTTGTATCTTCAGAAAGGTTATAATCTAACAGAAAAGAAGATACATATTCCAAAAAGTATAACAAAAAATAAAATGTAAGAAATACAGAGTTGTGCAACCTTGATTAGGGAGAGACTGTTGCCCATTGAGAAGATCCAGGACAGTTTCAGCTGCACGTGCAGGAGAAGCTCACTGGTCTCAGCTGCTACAAATCCTTTCAAATGCAGATACCCAGACCACAGCTGTTGGGTTCTCATTAGAGATTTTCATGGAAGGAGGAAAGCTCAATATTCAACAGGTTCTCTCCCCTTGGCCAAGGCCTATGGAAAGCTCCCCCTCTACCCCAGAACATGCCCAAGGTGGCATCTGCTTGTTTTGAAAAAGAATCAAAGGGAAAACCATCTCTTCTCATTTCTCATTTTCAGATAGTGACACTTGAAATGGATTTCAGGCACCTTGTCAAAGCTTGGCTCACTGTCCATCAGGCCCAGCAAGGGGGAGCGAGAGTGGCTGCTATTGGGATGCCTTGGAGTTTTGCATGTCACAGATGCTCACGGTCCTACAGTGCTGGTTTTGAGATTGATTTAGAGAGTTAGCTTCATAATAAATTGCTTCTTTCCTCCCATACAGCAGGGAGGCAGCTACTCCTGGCTTTCCCATCACGAAGGGTACAACTTTGTGTTTAGAATGTGAAGAGAACAGATATGAGACTTCCAATCTCCTTGAAGTTGGATGCCAACTGGGGTCTTTGTTCCTATTTAATGTTTGTTTGGTTTTTCCTATGTGACTGTCATATGATAGAAGAAGCAACAAATCAGAAAGTCAAAAGACCTGGGTTTGAATCCTGGTTCGTCCACCTGTAGGAATTTGATCAAGTCACTAGTATCTGTTTTCTCATTTGTAAAATGGGTATAATGTTAAAAGCTTAAAGTGCTACATACATATCACCTGCTTTGAGCACAGACTCTTTTCTTTTTCCACTTATCTTCTTTGCACTGGCCATCACAGCCCGGTTCACAACAGACACTTCAGAAATATTTGTTGCTGCATTTATATGGCTCCCTACTCTCCTTGCATCCCATTGGCACAGCTGATACACCCTCCTTATTGATATTCGTTCTTTCATGTTGTCTTCTTCTACTATAACCCTGTACTCCAATAGTTCCTCTCCAACCTCCCTGACTACTACTTCCCTACAGCCTTCACTGACTCCCCATCCTCCTTTTCCCTCTTAAATCTCTATATTTCCCCAAAACCATATTTAGCCCTCTTCACTTCATAGTGACTCAGTTTATGATGTAATAAATAAAATTAATCTTCCTATATTTTAGAAGGAATTCATGATCAGCATGTTAATGATAGAATGCTGAACTTGGAATAAAGAAGATCTGCCTTCTGATCTCATCCCTAGTCCCCAACACAGACACACGCACGCACACACATGCACACACACATGCATGCGCACATGCACATACACGCACATGCACACACACGCACACACACCCACACTTAGTAGCTATGCAATCCTGTGCAAATCATTTAAACTGTCTGAAGCTCAATTTCCTTATCTGTAAAGTGGAGATAAGCAGATCATTTACCTTACATGGTTGTTGAGAGAAACAAATAGAAAAATATATATAAAATACCTTACAGACTCTAGAGGACTATATTCCTGTCAGAAATAATGATGATGATGATAGTGATGATGATGGGTAATGTGGAATAGTGGAAAGAAAGATGGCCTTAGAGATAGGAAGCACTGGGTTCAAAACCAGCTTTTGACCCATCCTTACTGTGTGACCCTGAGCAAGTCTACAAGCCTCCCAATGTCCCAAGAACAGACTACAAATTACAAATCTGTCGATGTGGTTGAGGAAGTTTCCTTACTTGCAGATACTTATTTCATGAAATTATAGTATCAAAAAAAAGGAAATAGATTAGGTGGAATATATACATACATACACATAATATATACATACATATGTATAAATATGCATGCATATACATATATATTACTAATATCATGACTGTCTTAGAAGTCCTCTGAGATTCTGTGGCAAAGAGAAATAAGACCCAGTTATTGGTCTCAGGGAGTTTAC
>CM053771.1:97600158-97621057 GCA_028658325.1 Potorous gilbertii
GAGCAGGCCAAGGGATGAGAGAATGGTTTCCACTGTCTTCATTACTGCTTGGAAGCACATCCCTTCTGCCCCCTCTCTTCCCCACCCACATAGCCACACCACACCCCAAAGATGATTCATTTTCTCCCTCCCAGAAAATATTTCTTACAAACTGGCTGCACAGTAATAACCCAGAAGAAGTAAACAATTAATTTGTCTTTTTATACTAGAAGTTAAGAAAATAAGCTGATCCTCCATATTCCCACACCCACTCCCACCCAAAGAAAACCAATATAATGGGGGTAGCTGGGTCACAGCACAGAGGGTACACCAAAGCCAAAATGCCAGGGGGAATACAGGCAAAAGAAAGATGGCAAAAGCCCAAGTGATAAAGAGGAGAAGCTAATTCTCTTGACTCATCCACAATAAAGTAGAAAAATCACTGGATTTGGAATCAGGACCCTGGAGATTTTATCCTCTCTCCTAGCTGTGTGACTCTGGGCAAGTTACCTCATCTTTCTGTGTCTCAGTTCAGTTATCTATAAAATGAGGGAATTAGACTTGATGATTTCTGAGGTCCCTTCCATCACTAAATCTGTATGAATTATGTTAGGGATAACAATTTGGCTACACAACTTACAATGTTAGGAACTTTGTAAGCCTTAAAGTGCTTTAGAAATGTAAGCTATTATTACATCGTTTGACCTAAAGCAGAAAAAAAATATTTTTGAAGGTTAGAGCTGTGTTTAGCATACACTAGGATTGTGTTTTAGCTTCATTGACAGGCATTTGAATTCTCACATCACCTCCATGCCTTAGAATTCCTTGTTTCCTTCAAAAAGCTATTAAGGCAACTCAGCTTTATTGCTAAGCAAGTTGCTAGAGTCCTCACACCATTCCCAGAGGAAAAAACATCTTTATTGTATTTATTTCGTAGATATTTTGTGTGCTTATGTTGTCTTTTCCATTAGAATATAGGCTCCTTGAGTGCAGGGACTGTTTCACTTTTATTTTTGTATCCCCAAAGCTGAGCACAATACTTAGGCACATTGAAAATTCCTACTTGGTTACCTGCTTGCTTGCCTAATTGTATGGAGGAAAGGATTTAGCTTTCCAAAACCTAACTGTTTAATAGGCCTTTATTGGCAAGATAGCCCTATCAAAGGAATCTACCGTAGCTCACAAAGTCATAACAGCTCCAATTTCTCTAGTATTTTTCCCCAGAGATCAAAGGTTTTTAAACTTATTTTACCAAAAGAACAGAAGTCAGGTGACTTACTGGAAGAAAACGTCTGGGAGGGGCCAGATGAGAAACTTACTTGGCAAAGTTGTCCCCTTCCTCATGATCTTTTTACCGCACCCTATGGCCTTAGATTTACCATTCTAGATCTGCCTGTTCCTTATTCTGTGATGCTTCATCTCTTTCTTTAAAAGGAAATATTAATTCCACTATCTTGCTTTAGGAAAAAGTATGTATGATTTATAAAGCTCAAATGGGACTATTTGAATATTCTTCTGAGGCTTCATATCTTTAGAGATGAAAGAGAACCAAGCTGTGATACCTGTTGCTACAATAATTCATGATCTCAACAGAAAGGGAGATTTTTGTTTTTTATTTTTCTATAATCAGGACTTTGCTTCATGGAATATTCATTACATCCAAGGCTGTGCCACTCACATTGTTCTGTTGACTCCATGCAGATCTTATAGCACTGGCCTGTCTGCACACCAACAGTCTTTTCCTTTTGCTTTTGGCAATACTGCTAAGTGACCATAGGCATTTAATATGTCATTTATGTAGTATTATTAACTATTAGTTAATTGTTATTATGGCATGCCATCCTTGTGCTCCAGTCCTTCAAGGATCCCTGATCAGACTGGTGTGGGTCTGATTTGAATCATGGTGCTTAACCTCCATGGGCCTCAATTTCCTCACATATAAAATTAGAAGAATGGGATAGATCAGTGGTGTCAAATTAAATTAGAAACTGGACCAACAAATCCTACACACATAAGGATCCCTAGAGATTGCATATGGACTTGGAAAGCCATATATTAACATTATCTGTGTTCTATTTTATTTTTATTTATTTTGTTAAATATTTCCCAAACATATTTTGATCTGGTTAGGACCCTCATCTTGAACAACACCCCTATCCCTTTAAAGACTATGTGTTTGATACCTCTAGACTATCTGCTTTCTAAGGTCTCTTCTAGCTATACATTATCATCCTTTTAACCCTTTATGTCTTAATAGATAGTGTTCTATTTTCTATTCTAATATTCATATATATGGGTTGCTATGGCAACAATTATTCGTTGCCTTATAGCCAACCCTCCTGTGATCAATCAATCAACAACCATTTATCAAGTTCTTATCAAGTATTAGAAAGAGTGCTAGGTTCTTGGGGTACAGAAACAAAGATGATACATTCATTTATTTGCATCTATCACATGTCAGGGACTGTCCTAGAAGCTGGGGATACTAGTAAAAGAAAAGTGAAATAACGTGTTCTCAACAAGCTTATATTCTAACGGTGAAGACGTTAAGTATATAGAAAAATACAGGGCATAAATTTCAAGTGAAAAATACACACATATAGAAATATATCCATACATACATATACACACAAATGTATGTATATATACATACACACACATATACACACACAAATCAGTTAAATACAAGATAGTTTGAGAGAAATGCACTAGCAATTGAGAGGATCAGGAAAAGCTTCAAATACAGAATGGTGTTGAAATTGTGTTTTAAAGGTAGAGAGAGACTTTTTATGGAGGGGAGGCCAGGAAAGAGTGCTGTCTGGGTATGTCAGATGGTCAGTGTAAAGGTGTGGAAGTGGGGGTGGGGTTATTATGTGTATGGAACTGAGAGAAGAGTAGTTTGAATGAGTTGCAAAATGCAGGAGGGAGAGTGATGGCCATTGAGATGGGAAAACAGGATAGGGCCAGGTTGTGAACAGCTTTAAAAGACAAGCATAATAGTTTGTATTGTATTCTAGAGGCAATAGGCAGTGACTGTAGCTGACTGAATAAGTCAGTCACCTGGTCAGACCTATGCTTAAGGAAAATCATTTTGGCAGCAGTATGTAGGGTGGACCTGTGCGGTGAGAGACTTGAGACAGAGAGACCAAAGAGGAGACTTTTACAATTATCCAGGAGAGAAATGAGCTAAGAGGTATTTGTGTGAATGGAGAGAAAGGGACAGATGTGAAAGATGTTGTGGAGAGAGGAGTGGCAACATTTGGCAAATGGTTGAAAATGTGGGATGGCAAACCTAGATGAGCTTGCCTAGACTGATCTCTGGAATGAGCTGTCTTGGGACTCATACATTGATCCTTACGGAGGTTGTAGGTTTGCCAAAGTCTGTGTTTCCATTAGCATGACATTTGAGAAGCCAGGGTCCCGACCTTGCCCCAGGGAGCCATTGGGGAGGATTATAGTAGAGAATTACAAACCTAGAAAATGGCAGAACCAGATCTCCTGACTCCAAATCCAGAATTCTTTCTAGGACACAGCACTGCTGCTCATCCATCACGGTGCCCAGTCAGCTTCATCATGTAACAAAGTAAGCTGTCACCTGCCAACCCTCCCATGGTGATGCTCTCGACAATTAGCTCATCAGGTACTCAGACAACAGATACCGATCCTGTCTGTCTCTGGGGTTCATGATTAAAGCCTTTTCAATTTGGCAGGACCTGCCAGAACCACTGCTCCACCAGCTTGTTTTAGAAAATCCTGTCTCCTCTATATATCAGGGTAGCATCAGAAGAACATCTTATCAAAGAATGAAATTATTAGATCACCATAATTATATGATAACATGATGATTTAACAACTGACATTTGTATAGGATCATAGTATAATAGGATCATAGATTTGGAACTGGAAGAGACCTTAGAGGGGTTAGAGTCCGACCTCAATATTTTACAGATAAGGAAACTGAAGTACAGAGAGGTGAAGTAATAGCAGTGTAAGGAAGTTTTGAACACAGGTTTTCTGACTCCAAATCCAGTGCTGGGATAGTCTATACTATGGTAATTTAGAGCACTATAGATTTTCATGACCATCCTCAGAGGCAGTGATGCATGTATTATTATTTGCATAAAGAAAAGGAAACAGCCTCAGAGAAGAGACCTGACCATTGCCATGAAGTAAGACAGAGCTGAAATTCAGATCCCCATTGTCTAAATACAAGCCCAAGGATCTTTTCATACAGTCAATAAATGAAGTACTGTCTTTTTGATGTTGGGTCATTTTTCAATCATGTCTGAGCCTTCATGACCCAATTGGGAGTTTTCTTGGCAAAGATATTGGAGTGACTTGCCATTTCCTTCTCTAGCTCACTTTACAGATGAGGAAACTGAGGCAAAGAGAGCTAAGTTATTTGCCCCAGATCACATAGCTATTAAATGTCTAAAGTTAGATTTGAACTCAGTCAGGTGAGTCTTTCTGACTCCAAGCTTTCCACCCTATCTACTGTACCGCCTGGCTGTGCAAAAGTAGTATCTTACATTTAGATAAAAATTTTGTGGCCAAATCCACAGGCCATATTGACTGCCAGTTAAATAGTGGATTTATTACCTCCTAACAAAACAAAGCACTAGTCAATCCATGGGTGGAGTAAGTTTCACAAATGCTCTTGTTATACCCTAAAAAATAACACCTTCTAAGGAGCCAATTTCTAAGCAATTAGAAGTTTGCTTTCAGTGAAGCAGCATATCAGTACTGATGAATGGACCTCTTGAGATCATTGAACTTGGCTGGAAAATATTTTTTAGATTTATTTGCTATCATTCTTTTGTTTCAAGATATGACTATCCCTCAAACCAGAGACACAAAGATCCTTGATATTTTCAGCAATTAAAACTCCTAGGTCTGCACTTAGGAGACATAGGATTGAATTCTACCTTAGCCATTTATGAATTATATGACATTAGGTCAGTCAGTTCTCCTGTTTTATTCACCTATGAAATGGCCATGGGAATACACTACCCACTTTTGTCATAGACTTAGAAACGAAAGGGACCTCATAGGTCACAGAGTTCAACCTTTACACAACTTCTTAGTTCCATCTGAAATATAGCAAACTAGTAATCATATCTACTGTTTTTAAAGACCAAGGAATCAAGATACAGAATCACAAATTTATGAAGATGAAATGGCCTTGGTGAGGACAGGGACCACCTCTTTCTCCAGGAGCAGAATACATGCGGAGAAAGGGAGGAAAAGATGTCTGGATAATTTAAGATGAGAAGGAAGGGACAAGCCAGAAGTTCTCTACAAATGGTGTCATGTTTGGGGGTTTTTTCAGTTAAATATGAGATGAAGTCAGCAAAATCAGTGAATAGAAAGGGTACTTATCATTGGAGGCCTGATAAGATATTAAAGTTTAGATGAGTTGCCATGGAGAATGGGCTAGTGCATCAATTAGGCAGGAATGAGGCAATTGCCTTCTTTGAGTGAGAATCTAGTTGAGATTTAATAAAGTAAAATTGTAGCATGTCCATTCAGCATCCTCTAGTTCTGTTCAGCAGTACACGAGGAAGGGGCATTCTGTCTCCTCTAGTTGATGTGAGGTCACTAGTCTTGTCCCTTTTGCAACTTATGGACCCTTTATAACAGAGGTTCTTTATGTCTTCTATGCTGCAGATCCCTTTGGCTAGGCATGGGGAACCTGAAGCTTCAAGGCCATATATAGATCCTAAAGCACAGCCCTTTGACTGAATCCAAACTTATCTTGTTCTGTGAAGTATAGATTCAGTCAAAAAGCTGCACCCAAAGACCTAAAAGGCTCTGCCTTTGGAAGTCTGGTAAAGCCTATGGATTCCTTCTCAGAATCATGGTTTTAAATGCATAAAATAAGATACATGGAATTGCAAAGGAAATCTATTATTTTGAAATAATGATGTAATATCTTTCCCATGCAAGTTCTTTGACCCCCTGAAATATATTCACAAACCTGTTAGGGGTCTGTAGCCTCCAAGTTGAGAACCCCTGTTCTATGGCATACCTAAGAAGGGGTCACCCAGCTTGGAGACCCCTAAGGTCAAAGGGATCACTCTTCCTCCAAAGCCAGCCACCCCCTTTTGAACAGCCATTTTGGGAAGTTCTCTACTCTATCAGATTAAAATTAGCCCTTTTTTTGTGACTTTGACTGTTTTGTTTTTAGTTCTGCCCCCTAGGGCCAAGCAGAACTGATCCAATCCTTCTCCCAAGGAAACCAAGTCTAATCCCTCTTGAAACACTTTATCTGTGCCACATGGATTATGTGGTGCTTGTTGCCCCAGAGGCAAAGCAGAAGGATTAGATAAACTCCCAAGGTTCCTCCTCCCTATGACTCTCTGAAGTGTGCCCAGAATGGCCTCCTGCCACCACACAGCTTCTATGGACCTAAGCCATAAAGTTATAGAGAGAGGGGGGGGAGAGGGAGAGGGAGAGGGAGAGGGAGGAGGGGAGAGAGAGAGAGAGAGAGAGAGAGAGAGAGAGAGAGAGAGAGAGAGAGAGAGGGAGAGAGAGAGAGAACACAGAGAGAGAACACGAAGACTATAGCTCTCCAGAGCTAGGGACTGAAACCATACTTACACTTGGGATAGAGGAATACTGATCTCCCGGTATGGGTCATCCTCTCCCTGTCTGGAAGGGCAGAACCTCAGAACAGATCCTGTTCCCCCAAAAAGCCTGGGCAAGGAATTCTTTACATCCTGCCTCACCCTCTCACCCCCTTGTCTGCTGGGTAGGTGTCCTCTAAGTCAGTTTGTTTAAAAGGGACCTTGTCAAGCCTGACAGGCTCAATTTAACACATATTAAGTGGAGCTCAGCTTGACGCCTCAATCCTGAGATGGCCACCAGGGCCCCTGAGAGTGTCAGCTCCCTGCAAGGTTAAAAGATTTGTTCAAGGAAAACACTAGCACACTTCAGCAACTTCCTAATCATTTCATTTTGTTTTTACAACATCCGCTTCTCATTTGGAAAATATTATTACTGCATATTCCAAATCCTAATGGTCTGGGTCCTCCTGAGATATTCTAACTATAACGTTGTATTAACTAACTTTTCTGTCACTGTGTTTCAATCCTTATCCCAGTCTAAACAATGCAAACAAAATTATCTGGTCTGTGACATATTGGAGAGACAATTTAAGTCCCTATAAACTCCTTTTATATTGACCTAATGCAATTCAAAGTCTCAAAATATTATAATGAAAAGGGACCTTAGGACACAGAATAGCAAACTGAAAGGTACCTTAGAACATAGAGTATTAAAGCTGAAATAGACCTTGGCACATAGACCTGGAAGGGGCCTTAGAACACAAAATGTTTCAGATAGAAGGGACTTTTAAACATAGAATGAAAAATAAAATAAAACATAGAATGTTAACAACTGGAAGGGACTTAGAATAGAATGTTTCAGCTTAAGGGGCCTTGAAATATAAAATGCCAAAACTGGAAGGGACCTTAGAACACAGGATGTTAGAACACAAAAAGGAGAATATTAGAGCTGGAGGAATCTCAGAGGCCATTTAGACCTCCCAGGCAGTCTGTTGATAGATTCCAGGAGGTGTGTAAACTTTTGAAAAATAATTTTATTTTCGCTAACCTTTCAACGATCTTTAGCATTTCCTTCAATTATGAATACAGGCAACAAACATTAATCTGAGATGAGTTCCACAGGCTTCATCAGATTGCCAGAGAGCTTTAACACAAAACAAAGGCAAAGAAAACTTTACCTAGTCGGGATGGAGAACCCAGCTTAAACCAAAGCATTTCATAAAAATTTTAAAAAATGATAATAAAGCAACAATAACAAAAACTCTAAGGTTCAGAGAGTGGGTTAAATGACTTCCCCCAAATCACCAGGGTGGTGGAGCTGTGACCTGCTCCTCTGACACCCTTTCTACTCTCCCCACTACTGGGATCTGGCATGACACATCTTAATTAAAGAACCTAAAGGCAGCTGAGACAGAGGTGCGCCTCTCTCAGATCTGTCTGATGCTACTTCCAGACTCCTAGAATGTTACAGCTACAAGAGGCCTCACAGACCTACCTGTTCTGATAAAAGCAGACACACACATCAAGGATAAGAGCCTTTGAGGCATAGTTTCCTGACAGGCTGGGAGAAATCTCAGCTGCTCTAATGCCAAGTGAAAGTAGGGAAACTGCAATTTAATGACAATTTAGTCTTATGCACTGACGAGGGGGGTTGGGGAAAGGAGGTGCAGCTGAAACGGTAGTCAAGATGCTGATGGGTTTCTTTATTACCAAAGTCATGGACAGCAGCAGACAGTTTAACCCAAGCCAGTTTGATCAGCCCTGAGCTTCACCTGAGAGCGTTTTTCCCTGAGGGTAAGGAAGATGTTTGAATGGGAGTTGGAGGGCAAAGCAGAAACCAGGATCCAAGCAAGGTGAAGCCTCAGAGATCTAAAGACAGAGATGACTAGCCCTCCAAGACACAAAAGTCAAGGGAAAAGGGCTGTCACAGGAAAAGAAATTATATTTTCTGTGTAGCTCTAGAGGGCAGATTTAGGAGCAATGGGTGGAGTTACAGGGATCCTGCTTCAATGTAAAGTTAAATACAAACAAAACTTTCCAAATAATGACCACTGTCCAACAATGGAATGGTCTGCCTCAGGAGGAAGGGTCTTTCCCATCCATGGAAGATTTCCAATGGAGTCTGGATCACTCCTGGTCAGAAATCTCAGAATAAAGGGGATTTATGATTCAGGAAGGAATTTGAACACAATGGTGTCTAAGGTGATTTCTACCCCTGAGATTCTAATTACTGAGATATATATATGGATATAGATATCTATACATATATAGTACTTTAGAGGTTCAAACTCTTTGCATACTTTAGCTCATTAGAACTCCAGAACAAAACCAAAAAGTATAAGTCTTATTAGCCTCACTTCATACATTGAGAACTAAGGTTCAGAGAGATAGATTTAGATCCAGAAGCAAGATCACAATCAGTCATGAGATATTTATGAAGCACTTACTGTATACCAGGCTGGGCACTAAATACTGAAGATACAAAAACAGGCAAAAGACAGTCCCTGAGCTCAGGGGAGACATCAAGCAAAGAAATATATACAAAGCAAACTATAGATAGCTATATAAATTGGAAATAATTAACAAAGGGGAGATACTAGAATTAAAAAAAGACTGGGAAAGGTTTCTAGTAAAAGAAAGGATATTAATTGGGACTTAAAGAAAGTCAAAGGAGTCAATAGGAGGAATGGAGGAGGAAGAATGTTCCAGGCCCAAGATAGATGCCTGGAGCAGAGAGATGAATTGTTGTCGTATTTGTGAAGCAGACAGGAAGTCAATGTCACTAGATCGGAGACCATGTTTTGGGGAATAAGGAATAAAAAAAGACTGGGAAAGTAGGAATGGCTAGGTCATGACAGCTTTGAATGCCAAACAGTTTTGCATTTGAACGTGGAGTTTATGGAGTAGGGAAGTGATGTGGTATCTGTACTTTAGGAAAATCACTTCAGGGACAGAATGGAGGATAGATTAGAGGGAGGAGAGCAGGAAGGCAGTTAGATCCAGCAACAAACTGTGGCAATAATCCAGGTATGAGATGATGAGGCCCTTCCCCGAAGTGGGAGGGGTAGTATCAAAGGAGAGAAGGGAGTGTATTGGAGAGATGTTGCAAAGGTAAAGTCAATACCTCTTTGTGACAGCTTGGATTTGGGATGTGAGAGATAGAAAGGAATCCAGACTGACTCCTGGGTTGCAAGCCTAGAGAACTGGGAGAATAGTATTACCTTCTACATTAATAGGGAAGATAGGAACTGGGGGAAGGTTTAGGGGGAAAGATAATGAGTTCAATTTTAGACCTGTTGAATTTAAGATATCTGCTGGACCTCAGATGTCTGAAAGGCAATTGCAGATGCAAGATCAGAGGTCACCAGAGAGTTTGGGGCACAGTAGGTTGATCTGAACCACTTCTATCCAATCCCCTCATTTTACAGATGAGGAAACTGAGACCCAAGGAGGTTAAATGATTTGTCCCGTCACCATAGGTAGTAAGTGTGAAGGTAAAGTCTTGAACCTCAGTTTCCTGATACGTCCATCTTTCCACTTCAGTGTTCTACCTGCCTAGTGGTGGAAGCTTTAGGTCCTGTCGCTAAAGACAGTAATGCCACAATAGGGCAAGGAGGGCAAGGGCAGAAATATTTGGAGGTAGGTTAGGTCTTATATTACCTGTATTCTTGTACTCTGAAAATGACTGATAACCTATCAGGTCAGCCCACCCAGGAGAATCACAAAGGCACAAAAATTCATGTTTTTCTCTAAACTCCTAACCTGACACTGAAGGCCTCCTTCAAGAGGTCCTGAGTTTCCCTTTCTAAACTATCTCATATGCTTAGTGCCATAGTCAAGTTAGTCTTCCTGTTCCCTGTAGAACGCTATAATAGAAAATAACAATAATGAAAACAAACCATCGTCTTGTAGTCAGAGAATCTGGATCTACTTTGAAGATCTATTACTTATTGACCTACTGTGGGCCTTAGGTCAGGCCACTGAAACTCACCATCTCATTTTCTAAATCTGAAAAATAAAAGGGTTGAACTAGATCAGGGGTGGGGAACCTGTGGCCTTGAGGCATGTGGTCTTCTAGGTCCTTGGGCATAGACTTCTGATTGAGTTCAAGTTTCACAGAACAAATTCTTTTATTAAGGGGATTTATTCTGTGAAGTTTGGATTCACTCAATTCATTCAAATGGTAGCACTTGAGGACCTAGAGGGCCACATGTGGCCTCAAGACCACAGGTTCCCCACCCCTGAACTAGATATCTGATCAAGCAGTCTTCAAGCTTGAAAACCACAAAATATATGGATTTAGAGGTAGATAGGTTGTCAAAGATCATCTAACTCAACCTTCCCTTTATTTTACAGGTGAGAAAACTGAGGCCAGGCAGGTTAAGTACCTTACTCAAAGCCACAAAATTAGTATCACAGAAAAGGATTTGAACCTAGGTTCTCTGACTCCAAAGAGGGTGTTCTTTATTATATCACTCTGCATCCCAGCTGTAAGACCCTGTAACACTGAACATTTTTCCAAAGAGCACCAAACTCACTGATGAGTCTGAGGGAAGTGAGGAGACCTGGATTCAAGAACTACTTCTGCTGCTTCAGCACAGCAGGTGGCCTGCTCCAAAATCCTTAACTTCCCAGAGTCTGTCTTCTCATTTGTATAATGGACCTAAGAATGCTTTCACTTTCTGCCTTATAGAATTGTTTTGAGGAAAATACTTAGAAAATATAGGCAGGTGAATTATTTATTATTATTACAGCTCACACTGTTCTCTGCAGTGGAATTGTTCTTTCCCTCCATTCCTTCCCTCTCCCCACCCCCAACTCTGGCAACAGCACTGACTGGCTACAGATGGCATAGGTTCAAATTGTTTCCTTTTCATCTGCAGCCTCTCTGGGTTTGAGAAGTCACTTAACCTCTCTAGGTCTCAGCTTCCTCATCTGGAAAATAAGGGGTTTGGGTTAGATGATCTCTGAAGTTCTTTCCAACTCTAAATCTGTGACTCTATGGCCTGAGCACCACTTGTTAAACTTACATTTTCTTCAAGTCCCAAATCAAATATTACCTATCCATCCTCTCCTCCATATAAACTTTCTGTATATTTCCTCCGCTGAAAGGACTCCCTCTTGGCTCCCCTAGTCTTTTCTATGGTATTTCTTACATGCTATGTTGTAATCCATTCTACAGGAGAGGAAACTGAGTCCTAGGGTAGATAAATGACTTGCCTAAGGTCACCCAGGTAGCAATTATCAAAGGTATTCTGATTGTATCCTACTTCCCAGTTGCATGTCTCTTCACATCCCTCTACTAGACCATAAATGCCTAGAGGGTGAATGACTTTTCATTCATCTTTGCAGCTACTACACAGCTGAACACACAGCACCTTGAAAATAATAAGAGTTTGGTGTATATTTGTTCAGCTTAAATTTGTTGAAGTCCTGAGCATGAAGGAGAAATTGGGCTTCCCTAGTTTGACCTCAAGGCTAATGAGCTGCTCCCTCTGGACTCCAGAGCTATAGTAGAGTAAAATACTTACATCCTTACTGAAGCAGCTTGGTACACTTGGAACCACTTGGTACTTCGAATGGAGTGCAGAATGAATATCTAGGATTTAATTCCAGTTTTGGCATTTAGTAACTGTGTGATCTTGGCACAAGCTGCCTAACTTCCCTCATTGTCCATTTATTCAACATGGTACATGCATAGGGCTCTGGTCCTGGAGTCAGGAAGATTGGATCTCAAATTCTACTTTAGACACTTATTAGCTGTGTAACCCTGGGCAAGTCACTTGTGAAAAAGAGCTTTGCAAAACTTAAAGTACTAATATAAATGCTTTGTTGCTGCTGCTGAGTCATTTTAGTGGTGTTCGACTCTTCATGACCCCATTTGGGATTTTCTTGGCCAATATACTGGAATAGTTTGCCATCTTTTTCAGTGGATCCAGCAGCTCTATTTTGTCAGGTAATCAGGATAAGTGACTTGCCCAGGGTCACATGGCTAAGCAATGTCTGAGATTGTATTTGAACTCAGGTTTTCCTGACTCCAGACCTAGTGCTCTATCTACTGAGCCACTCTCTAACACAAACAATAATATAATATTAACAATTATCAATAACATAAACAATAGCAATAATATAAAATATTCAATCAACAAATATTTATTAGATGCCTCCCCTGTTCCAGGCACCCATCTTAGAGCATCCATGACTTATTATACTCCTCTAAAGTTAATTATTCGCTGCATCTCACCAGTATTTTTGTCAGAACATAACCACTTTTATGACCAAATAAAATGTCCTTATGTCTTAGAACCTGTTAAGTTTTAAAAACATATTCCTTCTCTGAGGGTTCTCATCCTTTTTTGCCTTCTTGCCAATGAGACTCCAGGGATGAGGCAGCCAAAGGCCGAGCTCCAATGAGACCTTTGCCTACATGGAGTTTCTTGTCTAGGAGAGGGGTAAGACCTAAACCCAGCAAGCCCAAGGGGTGTTAAAAGCCTGAGAGGGAATGAACAAAGCTCCTTGTGTTGTACAGGATTCCTCAGCTATCCATTACACAAGAGTCTGGGACATTTGGATTCCATTATCACCTCATTAAGGCCTGTTCACTGGCTGAGTGAAGGGATGGTTAAGCTAATGAGGTGATAATGGAGGAGAATCTGGCCAGTGAAGTCACAGCACTGTTTTGTACTTAGCTCAACAGACTCTCTAATCCCTCAGTTAGTTAATAGTCCTGTGAGGACCACCCAGTTCTTTAAGGTCAAGAATTTCAATTCCTTTCAAATAAATAGGGAATTGATAGGGAATAATGCCTGGAGGTTAGGCAATTACCAGGTACTCTGGAACTGCACTAAGGGATAGTGTGGAGGAATGGGGCTTGCAGTGGAATCTGACTTGGGGTCAAGACACTTGGGTTCAAAGCCTGGCTCTTTCACTTACCCACTAGCTGCAAGATTCCAATCTGGCCCCCAAGCCTGGAATTTTTTCTGTTCTCATCTTTCCCTTTGTAGAATCCCTGGCTTCCTTTAAGACTCAGCTCAAACACCCCTTCTGTGATCCAGGCTAGTGACTTCCCCTGCATGCACCTTATAAGTACCTATTTAGCTGTATCTTGTGACTGTCTTTTCTTTGTATGATCAACACTTAGGGCAATGCCTAGCACATCAGAACACATGGAGAAATATTTTGTGAGTTGATTGACAACTTTCCTGAACCTTGGTTTTTCTCCTCTATAAAATGGGGACAACAGTCCTTGAATTTTCTTCCTCCTTGGGTTACCTCCCTTAAATGGTAGTTGTGAGAGAAATACTTTATAATCTATAGAGAAGAAGGAGGATGAGGAGGAGAAGAAGGAGAAGAACAGGAAGAATGAGAAAGGAAGGAGCAGGAGGAGTTATCATAAAGGAAAAAATTATTACCTTACTTTTGCAGAGGGCTTTATAGTTCACAGAGGACTTTCACATCTTATTTCTCATTTTTGCCTTTCCCAGCAACCTTGTACCATTGGAAGGGCAGAAATCTGTGTCCTCATTTTATAGAGAAGGAAAAGGAGACTCAGAGAAGAAACCAGATTTGCCTCAGTTTCCACATCTAGCAGTAAAAGAGCTATGACTACAGTCGAAGAAGGTTCTAGTTTCTAGTATCTTTCCCAGAAAACCATTGCTGACTTTCTGAATCTTTTTTTATCATTCACATGCCCCTCAGTCTTCTTCCACTGCCATCACTGTCTCTTACTATCTTGGAACCTTAGTTAAGTTACTTCACTTCTCTGGGACTCAGTTTACTCATCTGTAATAGGAAAGGCTTGGACTAGAGCAAGAGTTCTTGACCTCTTTTGTGTCAAGGGGCCTCTTTGGAAGTTTGGTGAAACCTATGGACCTCTTTTCAGAATGATGCTTTTAAATATATAAAAAATATGAATACAAAGGAAATCAAATATATTGAAATATATTTAGCAAATTTTTTTAATGCTTATGGAGCCCAAATTAAGAATGCCTAAATTAGATAGTCTTTCAGGTCCCTTTAGTTATGAACCCTCTACAGTTATTTGAATTTCATAATTCAATTTTTAGGTTGACCAATTAAGAGAACTGCTATTACACGTATGGATTCTTGCCCCTAAATTCCCATCCCTTTCCCAATCTGACTTACTTTCAACCCATTTTACATTATACCTAGAAATGAGTTATTGTACATTCATCATTAGAATATTTTGTTGAAAGTAGAATTTTAAATGCCATCACATTCATTGACCTTCACTTTTTGTTTAAATGTGATTTCATGGGCAACTTACTTATTCTTACCTTCCCATTAAGGAAAAAGACTGCTCACAAATTGACCTAGAGGGTCTGTATGCCTTTCTCTATTCCTTGCTTATTACATTTTCATTGCACTCACCATAGTTTTTAGCACAAACATTTTGAAATTGATCAGACACCAGTATTAACAAATTGAAACCCTTGTGAATTCATCATCTGACCATCAGTGATAGCTCCCAAATAACAGAATTCATAAATAAAACCCCATAATGTTTGAGACAGGAGGGACCTTCAGCCTTATATATCATAAACCGAGATGAAAGGACCTTAAAGTTCAGTTGTTGGTCCACCCCTCATCTCGAAAATGAGGAAATTAAACCAAAAATTGTCAAGTGACTTGCCCAAGGTCATACAGGGAGTTCAAACCCAAACCATCCAACCCCAAACCCCTGGTATACCATACTTTCCGTCATGTAATTTCTAATTGGTGATCATTTGCAGTTTGCTTGAAGACCTCCAGTGATGAGGGACTCATTACCTTCAAGGTATTTCATTTCATTATAGGTAATATGGGACTGCTCTATTTATCTAAAAAGTCTTCATTTTAGTAAGGCAAAATCCACTTTCCTTCAACTTCTGCCCAATGGTTTTACTTCTAGCCTCTAGGCCTACAAAATAGAGCTAGTATCATCTCTCCAGCATAATATTCCCTGCACTTGTAGAAACATGCCCTTACCTCTTTTGCTGTCAATGGTCTGTGCATATATGTGTTTGTGCATATGTGTTTGGGGGAGGAGTGGTGTTTGTGTACTATAAGTTCTTCTACAGCCCTAGTCTTTGCTCCAGCCTGAAAGGAATCTTTCAAATTCATAGCCACTTCTTGCAATTAAGGACATAAGACCTGCTGCCTTAATTGAGTTCAGTACAATTTCTCACTTCAAACTTTGAAAATTATGTGTAAGGAAAGATTTATATGCCATTCCAATCAGCCCAAGTTGACAGAAGAAAAACTTCTGATCGTTCAGCCATTAAACAAATGTTCACAATGGTGCCAGTCTAATTACTGTGGATTTAATTTTTATTTTAAAACACAACACCAAACGTGGTAAATTCTGTATGTGAGGAATCAATAGCTTTTATCTTTTCTAAGGTATCTTTTGTGCTTTCAGAAGGAGTATCCATCTACCCATGAAATACTTATTAGATTGGGTGACCTCCAGGCTGAGGCGATAATGTTATCTTTCTTGTATACAGTGTTTTGTACTTAGCAAAGCACTTTTCCTACTCCCATTAGATAGAAGTAATCTTCCTCTCATCTGGACTCTCTAGGTCTGAACCCATGACTTCATTGGTGTTAGGCATTCCTGGTATGAAAATTCTATGAATTTAGATGAGCAACTTCCCAATTACTGGGAGCCTTAATGTTTTCTGGGCCAGAATGACCCACCATGGGCACAAAACTAGAACAAACCAGAAGTAGGACTTTAATTCAGGTCTTCCTGACCCCACGGTAAGACATCTACCCACTGCACCAAACGACCCTTTGTGGGATTCAACAACTCAACTCAGCAAACACTGACTAAATGCCTATTAGGTATAACAGGCACTTTGCTAGGCACTATGAATACAGAGACGAAAGCTAAATATCTTTTTCCCTCAAGAAGCTTACATTCTATTTAAAAGTCAGGGAGGTGCAACATACAACAGATACCCGGAAAGACATGTGTATGGAATGGTAAATATGGGGTTGGACCTGGAGTGAGGAAGTCCTAAATCAAAATCTAACCTCAGACACTAGTTGTTTACCCCTGAGCAAGCCACTTAACATCGACTTTAGCTTTCTCATTTATACAATATACAATTCTCAAATAGACAATATTCTGTAATAATACTAACCTGCCTTCCAGCATCGTTGTGGATATTATATGTAAAACGCTTTGCAAATCTTAGGGTACTATCCAAATGCTAGCTATTATTAGTATTACAATTAAATAAATAAATGCAAAGTATATAAAAATAAATCGTTTCAAGAGGGAATGAATGTTAGATCACAAAACGTTACAACTAGAAGAGACCTTAGATGGATTGGATCAATGGATCCAATCCTCTCACTTTGTCACTAAGGCCTAGAAAGCAAAGTCAACTTTCCCAAGGTCATCCTATAGACTCAGATCCATGGCAGAGGTTTGGATTAAAGCCAGGTCCTCTTACTTCAAATCCTATTCTCCTTCCACCAATCTATGATGCCTCAGTGAAGAAAGAAAAATGCACATATTAATCATTTTTTTGTCAATTCAGAGAATGTGATTATAATGTGCTAACAAGTCTTAATGAGATTATCAGCCTTTTATCATATTTGCGCTATATTGAACAGTTGGCATGAGTTATGTTTTTTGTTTTGTTTTTTACTCCAGACCCATAATTTCAAAAACGCTGGGAAATTCAATCCAGTAATCCTTATTAAGCACCTATTGTTGGCAAGGCACCATGTTAGGCCCAGGAGATACAAAGTGAAAAATGATAAAGAAGTTTCTATTCTCCCCTCTTTCCTCCTCCCGAGATTCTTGCACTCTGCCCTTGGGACCTGAGCTCTAATAAGTGAATATTTGCATTGTCTTGCCTGGAATTGGCTTCCAATCCCTTACTATGTACCATTTCCTGACCATGCTGTCTCTATCCTTAGGCACCACCTCTTATCTCCCTTTTATGGTCTATCTTCTCTCATTGGAATAGAAGCTCCTTGAGGGCCAGGCTGACCTTGTTCACTTACATGTATGTGCCAGTGCTTGCCACAGTGTCATGGTGATTTCTTAATAAATGCTCTACCTATTCTGCTGAGATTATGCAATCTTTAAATAGATGAATATAATTTAATTTGAGGAGGGAGAAATCACTGGTAATTCTGAAGGTTAGAAAAGATTTCTAGAAGGTAGCATCTAAGTTGATCCTGGAGGGTAAATAAGTCAGTCAGTCAATAAGCATTGTTTGAATTCTCATTATGTGCCAGCCCTGTGCCTGAAAGTACAGTATAATAGGGGAGGCAACAGCAAACAACTATGGACAGACAAGCTTTGTACAGGGTAAAACGGAAATAATCAACAGAGGGAAAGCACTAAGAATTCAGGAGGATCAGGAAGGGTTTCTTGTAAGCAATGGGATTTTAGTTGGGACTTGAAGGAAGTCAAGGAAACCAAGAGATGGGGAGGGAAAGAGTTGCAGGTGTGGAGTACAGCAAGGGAGAATGCCTGGAATCATGAGATGGAGTGTCTTGTGTGCGGATCAATAAAGAACACCACTTGCTTTGGAATTCAAAGTGTATGGTGGAGAGGCAGAGGGAGGTATAAGGTGCAAGAGGACTGGAAAGTTAGGAGGGGGCAGGAAATAAATGGTGTCAAATGCCAAATAGAGGATTCAATATTTGATCCTGCCAACAATAGGAAGCCACTCTACTGATCAGGAAAGAAATGCTCAAACCTATACTCAGACTTATATACTCCCCTATATTTAACAGGGGAGGGTAGAATGGACTGGAATTGGGAGAAACTTGAAGCAAGAAAACCAAGGAACAGGCAACTGAAAAAGAACAGGCATGAAATGATAAAGGTCTGCACCAAGGTATTGGTAGTGTAAGAGAAGAGAAAGCGGTGTGTAGGAGAGATGCTACAAAGGTAGAACAAACAGGACTTGGAAGCAGATTGGATATGGAGGGTCAGAGGGAGGGAGGGAGGAGTTCAGGATGACAACTAGTTGTAATCTTGGCAAATGAGGGGATGATGATACCCTGAAGAATAATAAGGAAGTCAGGAAGAGGTAAGGGTTTTGTGCGAAAGATAATGAATTCAGTTTTAGACATGTTGATTTTAAGATGCCTATGAGACATCCCGTTTGACTTGTCCAATGAACAGTTGGAGATGCCAGAATGGAGGTTCAGAGAGAAATGGTTGGATAAATAGATCTGGGAATCACCCACATAAAGATGGTAGTTGAATCTAAGGGGAACTGATGAGATACTAGAAATAATGCTGTGGGAGAAGAAAAGATCCCAAAACAGAGCCTTGGAAGATAGTGACAAGTATTAATTGAACTGCTAATACATGTAAAATACTGTGATTAGCCTCAAGGAATATGTAATGAGGACTAAAAATCTACTCCTTGTTCTCAAGGAGTTTATGACTGATTGGGACAAGACATACACACATGTGCATGTATATGCTATACATATATGTTATTGTTCAGTCATTTCAGTTATGTATGACTCTTCATGACCCTCTTTGGGGTTTTCTTGGCAAAGATATTAGGGTGGTTTGCCATTTCCTTCTCCAGTTCACTTTACAACTGAGGCAAACAGGGTTGAGTGACTTGCTCAGGGTCACCCAGCTGGTAAGTATCTGAGGCTAAATTTGAACTCAGATCGTCCTGATTTCTCTGTGTGTATCTAGATAGATGATACATACATACATACATACATACATACCAGATATGATGCTGGTCCATAGGAAGTAATGATTATTTACAGCTGGAGGGAGGGTAGAAGCTTATAAGGCTTCATGGCAGAGACATGTTGGCCTTGAAGGTTGGGTAGGAATTACCCAAGTGAAGCTTGGGGCAAAATAAAGAAGGGAAGTAGAAAGAATATGCAAAGGGTAGGTTCAGAGTTCATCTTGTGCAACTGAAATTTCTCCCTCATGAAGCTAGATCTGACAATGAAAAGAGAGAAGAACCCATACATAGCAGAGATCCCAATATAACTAACAGCTCTAACAGCTTGTGGCCTAGTTTTGAAATAACTACTTTTCGTAAACCAAGTAGAATTTACCAGTCTGGAAAGCCTAGAATGGAGTTAATCAAAGCTCCAGATTATTCATGGAGTTAAGAAAATGACTGTCCTCATCACATTCCCAAATACTAGACCCTAAGACCCACCTCAAAGCAGGGACCGGAGAACTCTAAGAAAAAAGGAAATTAAGAATTACTCCTCAGTACAAGGATGGAACTCATCACCCAAGAGGCAGTTCTACAAATAAGTTCAAGGATGAAAGCATAAATAGGTTCACACAGGTTCAAATTAATTAATGAATGATAGGATTTATAATCAGTTATTGAGAAAAACTCAGGAGGAACAAGTCCAAGAATGGAGGTTAGAGTCCCAGTTCTACCACCCACTAGCATTATTCTTTAGCAAGTAATTTCCTCTCTCTGTGTTGTTTTCTGTGTTGTTGAAATTGCATATATCTCGTTCACATGTAGTGTGGTACAGTGAGTAGGGAGTAGTCAAATATATATTTAAATCAATCCTGAGTAAGTCACTAAACTTCTTGGTGTCCACAGGTTATTCTTGGGTATGCTATCTGACCCTCTTCCCCCATACCCTCCAACAGAATGTAACCTGCTTAAAAGTAGGGACCGTTTTGTTGTGCTCTTTGTGCCTCTGTTGCCTGGCACACGATAATGTAACGAGTGCTTAATAAGTGTTTGTAAATGAATGAATCAAACAAGCAATTTGCCTACTTCTTAATATATTTGGCAATATTTTCAGAAACTGATAGCCACTGTTCTACGGGCAACCTGTCAGAAGCAGGGTTTTGAAGAAATAAATGTATGCAGGGTTTAATGGAAAAATTCAAAATTCTTTTGAAGAATCTGCCTGGGGAAAGTCATTCACAGAAGCTGGTCAGATGCAGGGTAGGAGAGCTCAGCTAATGGAATTAGCCTCTTGACCTGGGATAAGGGCTAGGCAAGGGACTAATTTCCAGACACAGATAAGAGCAGAGACTCATCAGAATTTGTGAAATCAACGGTTCTTGGCAACCCAGGGGTATCATTCAGTAAGAAAGGAGAAAGGGAGCCCCAATCCATAAGGCTAAATGAAAAGTAAGTTTGTAGTGAAAGAAGATTGGATTTGGAGACAAAAGACAATTTTTGAATCCCCAGATAATGCCTTTTTATTTTGTGGAACTCAGGTATGTCATCTAGAAAATAAAGAATAAGACTGGATCATCTTTAAGGTCCCTTTGAGTTTGAAGTCTCATGATCCCAAATATAGATCTCTGGCATATACCAGTTGAGGTTCAGTGGAACAAGAAATTTATTTACTGAGTCTTA
>CM053771.1:97621557-97644801 GCA_028658325.1 Potorous gilbertii
ACGGGGGGTACTATATTAGATCATCTCCGAGGTCTCTCTGGCTGCCTCTGTTTGCTTTAGGTTCATTTACTCTTGTTTTTTCAGATCCTGTATTGGAATATTCCTTCTAACCCTAACATAAAGTTTCTTTCACATGCTATGTTCTGAAGCCCTTTCCAAGGCTAACCATTGATGTTCTAAAATATCTGACAGTTCTGGGAAAAAAAAATTAACAGAAGTAGAACAGTCTATGCTTCTGGTTCCTCCTCAATCTCATATTCTATGAGACAGTCATCAGTTTGATCTCTTTTGAGTTAAGAAAGCTGAATTTCAGAAAGGTGTTGAGTCCTGAAAAAGTCATTAAGAAATTCAATCCAGAATTGGCTTGTTTAGCTGATGAGGAAGTTTACTGTAAGACGTTTTTAGAATTCTAGAACCAGAAGGGAGAGGATATGCTGGGTCATTTAACTTATCAAATAAAATAATAAATGTAAAACACAAGAGTTATCATAGCTAACATTTATATAGAACTTTAAGGTTTCCAAAGCTCTTTTCAAATAGTATCTCGTTTCATCCTCATTACAACCTTGGGGGATGGATATTATCTATCCCCATTTTTCAGATAAGGAAACTGAGGCAGATGGAGGCTAAGTGATTTGTCCAGGGCCACATGGCTACCAAATGTTTGAGGCTGAATCTGAGCTCGATTCTTCCTGATTCCAGATTCAGAGCTCTATGCACTACACTGCCTAGCTGTGGAATTCATAAATGTGTTACTTTAATTATCAAAGAAACAGAATTTGAGGGCTGGAAGAAGACACTGTGCCCTCTACCCAAGAAAGTCTAATAGACCTTTCCTCTGTGACAACTCAAAATACTTGAACATAGGCATGATGTGAATGTTATCTTCTCCAGGAAGCCAGATGGCGCCACAGTGCACAAAGTACTGGACTTGGAGTCAGGAATCCGTAAGTTCGAATCTAGTCTCAGACACTTAACTGTGACCCTCAGCAAATCACTTAACTTTTCTTTGCTTCAGTGTCCTCAACTGCAAAATTGGGATTATAACAGAAAATAACTTACAGATTTATTGCTAAGATCAAATGAGATAATATTCATAGTGTTTAGTACAGTGTCTGGTACACGGTAGGCACAACATAATGCTTATTTTCTTCCCCTCTTTTCCCTTCCAGGCTAATCATGTGAAGTTCCAAAAAATTCTCATATTCTGGCCACTATCCTCTGGATGCTGTGGAACCTTTTAAACTTTGATGCTTAAACTTAACACAAACACGCTACATGACTCCTGACAAAGGCAGAGTACATTGGAATGGATTTTTGTCTTCCTAGTCCTAGAAATTATCTCACTTAATGCAGCCCAAGATTGCATTAGAATTTCTTTATTGCTTCACCACATTATATTACAACACATGGCTCCTATGAAGCTTGAAATCCCCTAAAACACCCACCTCTTTTATGAGAACTAGAGGGTCTCCCTTGTGAAACTGCTCTTTTATGCCCATGTATAAAGACATAATGTTTATGTCTGCTAAATTTCATATTATTACATCTTCTGAGATTTTTCCCAATGCTCCAGTTTAGTGTTCTTTTCAGGGCCTGGGGCAACATGGCAGGGAATGGGAAAGGAGAAATGGCATAATCTCAAGGAGGCGTGATCAATTAATTACAGGGTGGAAAATGGATTGAATCCCACCATCCCTGCAATAGCCAGCTAAGGCATCTGACTCCAACACAATCACACTTCCTGTTTTGCCCATAATCCTCTAATACTTTTTGAACTCTGCCTCTTCTCACTGGTGTCCAAGCTTCAACCTTCCCACTTTTATTGTACCCTCAGGGAACTTTTAAAGAAATTCCTGTGTCTCCCCTCCCATTTCCCAGCAACAGCTATAAGGTAATTGGGAAAATATCTCCCCTCTTAGCATATTCATACCCCACATTAGTTCATAACTCTACTACCTTTATCCTCAGAGAGCGGATTCTCTCTGTACTCTGGGGCAGTAGTAGGAGCCCTGCATTACTTCATTTCCTTACTCCCCCCATTTTTGTTTGGGTTAGACTGTTTTATAGTTACATACGTATATACACACACATATACATACGTATATACACACACACATATACATACGTATATACACACACATACATATATAGACAAATACATATACACACATCTATAGACACACACATATGTATATTATACATGAATATATATCATACAAATATATACACATACACATATTAAAAATAAATATATTTTATATTTACATATTTTATACATAAATATACATGGTTTTGTCTATAAAATATGTCTACATATTTTATATGTAAATAAATGCACATATATTAGAGGTGTAGACTAATTTTTTAACTGATAAAAGTACTCTGTCAAAAAAGTTTAAAGATCACTCTGCTCTAACAAGATCTTTTTGGGCCCCTACTCTCTTATCTTAATATAACAGCTTGCCTTTGTAGCTTTGTGTTAACTGCAAATCTGACTTCAGATTACTGATAAAATTGTAAAAGAGTACAGGGTCAAAAACAGATCCCTGGGATGCTCCTATCAAGAACTCCTGTCATGCTAACATTGAACCATGAACAATCACTCTGAATCTGGCCAACTCACTAGTTCTGAACCATGGATTTGTACTATTGTTAAGCTCACATCTGTCCTTCTCTATGAGAATACTGTGAGGCAATCTAGAAAAATCTTAGCTAAACTATAGGTAAATTATGTCCGTGGAATTCTCTTCCTGTATTGGCTTACTAATCCTGTCAAAAAAAAAAAGAAATTAGTTGAATCTGGCATGAACGAGTCTAGATGAATCCCATTGGCCCTTTCTGAAATGTTCAACTATTTCTTTAATGATTTATTCTAGAATTTTCTCAGGAAATGTTGTTATTGTTGAGTTGTATGACTCTTCATGACCCTGGTTGAGATTCTCTTGGCAAGGATATTGGGGTGTTTTGCCATTTCCTTCTCTAGCTCATTTCTTTATAAATGAGGAAACTGAGGCAAGCAGGGTTAAGTGACTTGCTTAGGATCACATAGATAGTACATATCTGAAGTTGCATTTGAACTCAGGTCTTCCTGATTCTGGGCCTGGCACTCGATCCACTACACTACATAACTGCCCAGGAAATAAAGTCAAGTTTACTAGTTTATACTTTGCAGACTGTGTTTTCTATTTTTAAAGAAAACATCAAAACAGCATTTGGGAATGCACTTTTCCAGTTTTGTAATATCTCTCTCATCCTTCACAATCATTCACATAATACTGACAGTGGTTCAGCAGTCACATCTGACACTTCTTTCAGTACCTGAGGATGTCATTCATCTGGGTTAGGGGACAATTTGTCAATATCAAATAGGTACTTTCATTACATCCTTATTATCTTTGTCGTTATAGTTACTGCCTCCTCTCTAAATCTAGTGGTGATACCTTTGGTCAACAGTTATTAAACTTCTTGGTCTCAGGACTCTTTTACACTCTTAAAAAATATTGAGGATCACAAAATTTGTAGATGAAGTTTACGTAGATTGATTGCTCTATTAGAGTAATTACTGTATTAGAAATTAAAATTGACACATTAAAATATTTAATTTATTTAATAACAATAAACCTATATATATAAACAAATGGCTTATTAGTATGAAAAAACCCTGTGTTCTATAAAATAAAAATTACTATATATATATTCTAATATATTTCTGTATTTCTAGACTTCACAGAACAAATCTACAAAATTCTATAGTGTCTGAGCTTCACAGAACAAATCTCTTAATAAAAGAATTTATTCTATAGAATTTGGACTCAGGCAAAAGGCCACATTCAAGGACCTAGAAAGTCCCATGTCACCTCGAGGATACAGGTCCCCCACCCTTGATCTCAAAACACAAACCACCTCGTGTCTCTGCTGTGCATGTGTATTGTCTTATATGTACACTGTCCAGCATGTGGCTCATGAGATTCCTTTAAAATAATCCAATAATTTTTCCTTGAGCAATGACAGAATTTTAAAGCCTTTTCTCAGGAGAGATTTTGATAAGAGTTTTAAGTTGATTACTTTTTCTATCACCTGTCCTGTTTTACTGATAAGCTCCAATCTCACTGCTTCACATTGTTTTTATCTGCCTGGGCTGAATCCCTCTCCTCAATGTCATCTTTTCAGTAGTCAACGTGAAATGAAAGGAAGGACAGAGGGGGAATTTTAGTGGATAGATGGGCTGGGCACCATAGCTTGAGGTGACAGGTCAGCTCTTCTTATAGAAGGGAAAGTTCCATGGGCTAGAATTAAATTCATAATGTGTAGCAAACTCTTCAGTGTTTGCTATCCTGGTAAACCAAATCTGGTACGTTTGCTGCAGCCTCAGTCCTATTTCTTGTGCCTTGGCTAAGATAATCTTAATCTTTTAAATCCCTTGTTCAGTTCAATTTCTCACTTCCTCCTCTACAGTTTTGATGGAATAACCCAATTCATAGAATTTTAGGGCTCTTTAGAGTCAGAATAAAGACCATAGACTGTGACAGTAAGAAAGAGTCCTATAATGCAAAACAGAGAAAAATAATGTTGGAGTGGGGGAGAGCCCTTGGAACAGAGAAAAATCTAAAGGACCTTGGTGATTATAATATGAGCTCCTTATTTGAAATGCTTAGCCCAACAATGTACAGTGATTTAGTGGCAGAAGAACACTTAGATTTCAGGTCTTCTGCAACTAGGTGTCAGGACCTGGAGTTGGGAAGTCCTAAGTTCAAATCCAGTCTTAGTCACTTAGTAGCTGTGTTACCCTGGGGAAGTCACTTAATCTCTATTTGCTTCAGTTTTCTTAACTGTAAAAGCAGGTTATAAAAGCACTTAATTGGAAGGCTTTTTATGAGAATCAAAGAAGATATTGTGAAGTATCTAGCACATAGTAGGCACTTAATAAAACCTTCTTCTCTGCTACATCTTGCCTTTCTCAAGATCTCTAGAGTTAATCTTGCAAAAGACAACTGGATAACTCATCATTCCCAGAACTCTCCATCTTCTCTGGTGACTTTGTTCTTGCCATCCTCTTAACTTCTGGTCTTGCCATCCCCTGTGCCTGTAATTCCCTCTTCAATTGCTGAAATAGTATTCATCTTTCAAGACTAGTTCAGATAACATCTCATTTACTGAACTCTAATTTTGTTGCCAACTGGAAGTGACCTCTACCTTTCCATGAACTCTCATAACATTTTGAGCTAAATTCAAATATATAGTAAGTGTTTGTGCTACAAAACATTCTAAAATCAGAACTACTTTAGCGATCCATTGGATCATCAATCTCATCCCTATGGCCCTTCACTCCATTGGTACAAATTGTAACCCATCCAGAACTGAACTAGGAGTCAACAGACCTGAGTGACTCAACCACTTATTATCTCTGTTATACTGGGCAGACTTTAGCTTCTTTATATGTAAAATGAAGGTGATAATCTAAGTATTACTGACCTAACAGAACTGCTAAGAAGAGCAAAACTGCATGATACCAGGCATTGTGCTAAGAGCTTTTAACAAATATTATCTCATGGGAGGGAGGGGCTATCATTATCCCCATTTTACAGTTGAGCAAATGGAGACAAAAGAGATGTTAGGTAAGTTGCCTTTAGTTAAATAGACATAAAGGGTCTGAGGCCAGATTTGAACTCAGGACTTCCCAACGCCAGAGCTCCATCTACCATGCCACCAGCTGCCTCTGACTGAGGAATAAGGAAATCATTTTGGAAACCTTAAATCATCATTAAAATGCTAGTTATCATTGTTTACATTGCTATGATACGTATAATGGGTATCATACTGCTTACTTCTGAAGGGACTGGAGAAAACAGGGAGACTTGGGAATTCAAATTTTTTAAAAAAAGAATGTCAAAAAGAAATAAAATTAAAACAGTGACAATATTGTTGTAACGATGATTCCATGCCTTACTCTGTCTCATATGTGCAATGGCAATAACACCTTAAAATGTCATGAATATCCAAGATGTATATATCCCTATACACACATACCCATATGCATGAAACTCCAAATATATGAGACTAGAAGTCATTTCCCATTTGACAAATGATCAAAGATATGAACAATCAGCTCTCAGAAGAATCGCGAACTACTGACAACCAGTGATATGAAGTACTACTCCAAAACACTAATAACAACAACAGAAACCAACCAACAAATAACACCTGAGGTTTTATATCATACGTAGAAAAGTGGCAAAGATAAAAAAGAAAGGAAAAGTCAATGTTGGAGAGGCTAGGGGAAGAAAGACATGCCAACGCATTTTTTTTTGTGGAGCTGCGATGTGGTCTGAGTATTCAGGAAAATAACTTGAATAATTCAAAGAACATGTCTATAATATCCATACTCTCTGTTAATACAGAGATTATACATCTAGGAAAATGCATCAAGGAGATTAAAGACAGATAAAAGATCCTAAATACAACCAGATATTCCTAGCAGCACCTTTTGTGATAGCAAAGAATTGTAAACAAAATAAATACCCACTGATTTAGAAATGACTAAAACTGCAGTGTAATGGAAATTGCTATACTATAAGAAATGATGATTATGAAGAAATCAGAGAAACATGGGCAGACATATATGAACTAAAGCAAAAAGAAGGAAAATAAATATGAAAAAATATATGCAATGAGTATAACAATGTAAATGTGAGACTGACAACAATTAAAAAACCAAATCCTCAAAATCTGAATCTACATGGTATGTAGTTATGGTGACCAAATGTGGCCATGTAGAAGAGTTGAGAAAATGCAGCTCCTCTTATTTCCCCCCAAGAGGTAGAGTAACTAAAGACCATTAACATATTACTCTCAGATCTGCTGGCTAATTTGGTTGGCTTTGCCTCTCTTTTTCTCCTTTGTTTTAAAATTTTTGTTTCAAAGGATGGCTCACTGTATATGAAAGTGGAAAGAATATTTTTGGGAAATTAGATAATGTATGTAAAGTGCTTTGCAAATCTTAAAGCATGATATAAATGCTATTACTAAATGATGATGATTGAAAAATAAAAGCGTATATGCAAAAATAAGAATACTTAGAGTTGTGTAAACTCTCTGGGCTTGTTTCTTTACCTATAAAACAGGAATAATACCTGCATGACTTACCATATGACTGTTATGAGGATCTAGTCAAAATGTGAAAGTCCTTTGTGAACTACCAGGAATACAAAGATCCAAAAAGTTATCATTGTAATGGAGACTGTGACCCTCCTGGATACTTTGTATAGTTATTGAGACTTGAGATCATGGTTCTGAAGACAAACTAAACCTGTCAGTGCTTTGGAAACTCACTTTCAGGGTATAGGGACATCTCTGAGACATTATCAATATCTCAGAAATGCAGCTAAGGAATGATGAAATCCAGCTGTCCAGAACATGCATTTTATGATTAGAGGCACAGATGCCTCATTTGTTCTCTGACTAATCAGATGAATTTCATCCCTTCTCTGCTGTTCTCCTTCAGGTCAGATATGGATAAACTTGATTCACATAAATTATTTTAGTATTTATCCTGTTCTGGGAATTTGCTTGTTCATTTATTCATTCAACAATCAGCCAAAACAATTTTACTAAGCACCTACTCTGAGTCAGGCACCAATGGACTATCTCCCTTTAATATTTGTATGGAACGCTTAGCACAGGACTTAATATATGCTTATCTGCTTGATCCAAGGATCACAGACCTAGAACTTTAAGAGTTCTTCAAGAAGATTCTATAATAAATGTTTCTTGAAATAAATAAGAGAGAAGTGCAGAATCAGCAGGAAGTGGCATAACGAAGTCAAAAGAACATGAGACAGAGTTAGAGGAACTGTATTCAATTTCTGATTGGTCTCCCTGTCACAAATCTCTCTCTACTCTGATCCATTCTCCATTTAATTATCAAAGTGATCTTTCTGACTGTGTCATCCTTTTACTCAATAAACTCCAATGGGCTTTCTAGGACCTATAGAATTCAAAATGAAATTCTACGTTTGGCACACAAAGTATTTCATTATCATGCTCCCTTAACCTTCTAGTCTTACATCTTTTTACCTCCTTTCTCTCTCACATGGTCTACCATTTACACTGACTTTCTTGCTATTTCTCACATGAAACACTACATCTTCCAACTCTGGGCACTTCCCCTGGCCGATCCTCATATCTGAAATGCTCTCTCTCTTCATCTCTGCTTCCTGGTTTCACTGGTTTTCTTTAATTCCCAGATGGAGTCCCTTCTACAGGAAACTTTCCTCTATCTTCCTTAATTTTGGTGCATTATCTCTTGTTGGTTATTTCCAGCTTATGTTGTATATGACTTGATTGTATATAGCTGTTTGAATGTTGTCTCCTGTTAGAGTGTGAGTTACTTGAGAGCAGGGACTGTCTTTAACCTTTGCTTTGAATTTCAAATGCTGAACACAGGTTCTGACAGAGAGTAGTTAATAAACATTTAATTGATATTTAATAAATGTTGATTGACTGATTATGTGACAACCTCCAGTTCTTTATAAAGGGGTTGATCAAGACTATCTCTAATGTCTCTTCCAGCTATAATCATATATATGTTTATACACACATGTATGTACATGCATGAGTATGTATGTGCGCATACATGTATATACGTAGGAATGTGTATATGTGTGTGTATATGATTCTATGAACTCCTCCTACCTAGGGGTTATAAGTAGAAACGTTGGTTACTAAAGTGAAATACTCTTTTCTTTCCCTGAGCCTTCTTATTCTCTCATTTGCCTCAACTTTTTCTTTATAACTTTCTGGCTCCTGGTTCTAGATTTAACCTAGCCTAGGTTTAACAACAAGGAATTAATGATTTCACAGAAGGAATGTGTCTCCATTTTGGGGGTAGAAGGAGAATGGTAACTTGAACCTTCCTAAAGATGCCTAATAGAGACATCAAAGATGCTGTAAATATCACTGACACTTGAAACTCTGCCAGCTTGAATAATACAAATACGGTAAATTGTACCAGCCAACTGCTGCAATTAGCAGCTAGCACAACCGTCCCATCTGTTACAAAACTCCCGGTGCTACACAGCTCCAGTGTCTCTACCTCTACTCTCTAAGTATAGCACTGGCTGTCCTCCTGCCTTCAGCACTTACCCTCCTCTAATCCATCCTTCCCAACCAATTGTATACTGTGTCTTGTCTTCTTGGTACATGGGATTCCTTTATTCTAATGTCTTTTGTGGCTCCCCATTGCCTATCAATAAAGGTCAGTCATTGATGGTTCTCCAAAATCTTGCTCTAATCTGGAATATTATTTTTAGTTCTGGCAATAACATTTTAGGAAAGGTATTGACAGAAACCTGGAATGAGAACCTTAGAGAGTAAAGGGACCAGGGGGGACATAACATAACTTTAATTCATCAAATAGTTGTCACATAAAAGAAAGAACAGACTTGTTCTATTTAGCCCCAGAAGGCTGAACTAGGCACAAAGAGTGAAGGTCACAATGAAAAAAAAATTATTTGACTTGATATATGGAAAAGCTTTCTAACAAGCAGAGCTATTAAAAATAGACTGATCTGCCTTGAGAGATAGTGTTTTACTTTTTTTTTTTTTTTGAGATGCTTAAGTAAAGGCTGTATGATAACAGTGAGGATTCTGTAAAGTGGATTTTTTCTTTTTCACATGAGCTGTTCTAGATGCCACTGAAGTCCTTTCCGGCACAGATATTCTGCTATCTTTCAATTATTTTCTCCCTTTCATGCCTCCTATGCTACAGCAAAACTGGGTTATTCATTGTTCCCCCAAATCTCCTGAACATTATAGGTGGAGAACAGCTATTTGCTAAGTATTTCACTGAGACAAACACTTAGCTTCATGTTACATATCCTAGCTTAAAGAGATTGGATGCTGGGTGCCTAGACAGAGAAGAGACTCATTGTTATGTGACTAGTTGTTGGGTCACTGTTTAAACTCTGGTGTCACTAGCAGGATGCAAACAATACCTGTGAGACCCACCCCCTTCCCTCCCTCGCCCCATTGGGGTAAGGCACTGGAACAAAGGGAGAAAAAAAGCAGAGGAAGAAATGGAGAGGACACACAGAGCAAGAGAAGGGGGAGAGAGATGAAGAAAAAAAGGAAAATGGAAAGCAAGGTGGGGACAAGGAGAGAGGAAAAGAAAGCAGAAGAGGAGAGAAAATGACTATAGTGAGAAAGAGTTTCAGAGGGCAGCCAAGCCTAGAAGGAAACTTTTCCACCAGAAGGAGCCTTACAAAATAGAAGTAGATTACTAGAACTGGAAGGTACTTTTGGATATTTGTTGAGTGCGACATCTGGAAGAAACCTTACAGTTTAAGAACTTGAAAAGACCTTAGAATAGTATAGGCAAGACATATCTTAGAACAGAACATTAAGACTGGAAGGGATCTTAGAAATGATCTGGTCCATTTTATAGGTAAAATGGTAGCTCAGAGATTTACCCAAGGTTACACAGAGAAAAGAGTGAAAGACTAGAACTCTCTCCGTAATGTCACACTGCTAAAGGGTAACCATGGGCTGTCCATCTTGTAAAGGGGTACCTTAAGATTAAATGAAGAAGAATGCTTACTCAAGAATAAAGTGGAGGCTCGAATTCCCTCTGGTTTCTCTGAAATCCTGAATTCAGTCACATCCTGAATTGTGTAAATAATGAATACCATGAAATGATCATATTAATGGGCATGAACCAATGACCAAATCTTACATATCTATAATTTCAAATAGTAAGAATTTGAATACATGCAAAATACTTTATGAAATTCCTTATTCACAATTAGAGGGACCTAACTGTAATTTAATGTGGCGCTTCTCTCTCCTCCATTGCTCTACTAAGGGAGTGAGCTCCAAATCTTCAAAGCATCATAATATCATAGATTTAGAGGTGGAAGGGACCTCAGAGATCTTCAAAGCCTATAATCTTAATTTATAGATGAAGACGCATAAGTACAAAAGGTAAAGTGAGAAATGATGAACAGGAGGACTTCGGTCCCGGACTTATGAACCGACACTGAGTGAAGTGCCCAGAACCAGGAGAACACTGTTCATAGAAATAGCCACAGTGTGCAATGACTGATTTTTCAAGGACCTAAAACAAATCCAAATGCATGATGGAAAATGCCATCCATATCCAGTGAAGGAACTAAGGAGCTGGAATGCAGAGCAAAGCAGACTATTGTTTTTTTGTTTCATTTTTCTTTCTGATGGTTTCTCTTATTTGTTATAATTCTGCTATGCAACAAGACTAATGTGAAAATGTGTTTAATAGTATGTGTAGATCCCATATCAGATTGCATTCCATCTTGGGGAGGGAGGGGAAAGGAAGGGGGAGAATATTTAAAACTTATGGAAGTGAATGTTGAAAACTAAAAATAAATAAATTGAAAACTGTTTAAAATAATTTTAAAAAATTACTAAAACTAAAAAGTGAAGTGATTTATTTACCTAAGGTCACACAGATAGCAAGTGACAAGGTTGCACTTCAAATCCAAGTCCTCAGACCATGGTCCAGAGATCTTTCACAGGTTCATAAATTTGGGGGTTTGAAAGTATCTTAGAGACCATCTGGATCAACTGCATCATTTTATATATGAGGGAACTGAGCCCCAGGGAGGTTAAATAAATTCCCCAGTCACACAATTTAAGTGTCAGAATTGGAATATGAATCCATGTTCTTTTGCGTCAGAGGCAGTCATTGTTCCATGATACCATGCTGCCTCTCTCTTCACAATGTACCCATCTGGTTAGAATATACATGTGGACTGTCCTAATTATCTGGCTTCTTGCCTGCTCTAAAGATATTTACAGCTTTAACATTCATTATTCTAGGTTTTGAATTTTTATACCTAAAACTAGAGCTTCTAACGTCATTCTGAGGGGGCTCATTTAGAATATGGCAAGGAATGGAAAAAGTGAGATTTAACCTTTTACCAGAATAGAGGACCTTCTATCATTGATAGAGTATTCTGGGATTCAAAATGCTCAAGAAATAGGCATGAGACAGAACATGGAAAGAAATCTGTGATCTGCTACATGCATGTATTCAGTACCTGGTTGAATTTTGATCCCCCTGAATTTTTTTTCTTTATTTTTTAGGTTTTCCTCTGGTTTTCTCCTGGCTTTATAGTCAAAATAATTAGGTGCTAATGCTGGCTCTCGTGTTTACTTCATTATGTTATAGTAGATTTAGTTTTCTCTTCTATAAAATAGGAATGATAACAATTGAACTTCCTCCCTCCCAGGATTGCTGTGAGGGTCTATTGAAATAATGCATGTGAAAGTACATTTACATCACTGTCTTAGAGATGGAAAGGGTTACACTGAGTGAAGTGACCAGAGCCAGGAAAACATTGTTCACAGAAAGAGCCACAGTGTGCAATGACTGATTTTGCAAGGACCCCTCCTCAAAACATGAATCCCACCAACATCAAACAGTTTTTTCTTTAAAGAAGTCCTAATTCCTTTCTACTTGCACTCTTTGGGCTGCATTTTTCTCCACTAAGATAACAGAGTTCTTTTCAGTTATAAGGACAACATTAAAGGAAAACAAACAAACAAGTAAACAAGGAATCAAAAACCTCATTGTTTTTCCATAATCTATTGGAATTACTACTGAATAAATGGACTTGGGTGAAGTAAAATAAAGAAAAAAAAGAAAAAATGGAATCCTTAACTGCTTGGTTGTTCATTTTATTGGGGAGGAGGCATTTCTTGGGAAAGATACTGGAGTAGTTTGTCATTTCCTTCTCTAGCTCATTTTATAGATGAGGAAACTGGGGCAAACAGGGTTAAGTGACTTGCCCAGGATCACCCAACTAGTAAGTGTCTGAAGCTGAATTTGAAGTCAAGTCTCCCTGACCCCAGACCTGGCACCCTATCCACTGTGCCACCTAGCTGCCCTATAACTGTTTAACTGGTCCATTCCATTTTAATGAAAGTCTGGCTATTTGAAAGTGTTTGTGTTCATCTTAAATATACCTCTCTGAAATTTCCAGTCTTGTTCTCCCATGTCAAGCAAAACATGGACTCTTCTGTTTGGCATCTAAGGCTTCTTCATCTAAAGTCCAAGTTCAGCCTCTCTTTCCAGACTTATTTCATAACACATCTCTTTATGCGTTTTGTGTTCCAACCAGGCTGGCCAAATGATTGTTTCCAGTAGGTAACAGGTCATCTCTCCCTTCTATATTTTTGCGTAGATTGTCTACCTAGAATGCTCTCCCCCATCCCCTTCATATTCCACATACAAAATTTCCTAATTCCTTTCAACTCAGCTTAGGGGCCACCTCCTTCAGGAGGACTCTCTTCTCTTCATCTCTGCTCTCCAGTTATTAGTGTTCTTGCTATCACCCTCAAATTAATTTCTGTTTCCTTATGTACCCTGTAGCCTTTGCTTATACTCTCAGTTTCATGTAAGTTCCCAGAGACAAGGCCTATAAATTTTTGTCTTTGTATTGCTACTGACTAGCATAGTGTCTCAAACATTGTAGGAGCCTAATAAATGCTTGATTAATTGAACTGAAGTAGTGGGATCCCAATTCCAAAAGCACTTGAAAACACTGATCATGGCCCCGTTCCTTCCCCAAAGCCTTCTCCTCTCTAGGCTTCTCAACCCCCGTTCCTTTCCCCATTCACTATGACATGATTTCTAATGTGACATGTGCTCTGTAACCATAAAGCATTATAGAAATGGCTGATGGTCTTATTTTTTTTATCCTTTAGGATCCTAAACCTTTCCCATTCTTTGAAGGGCAAAAAAAATATGCAACCTTCCTTTGCAAGTTTGGGTACTTTAAAACAATTGTTTTTTCTCCTGCTTCATCCACCCTTCTGCATCTGTATTACCGAACCAGCCCTCAAACAAATGTGCCTGTTAAAATAGACACATCCTATACGGTCTCCATCTGCTTTATTGGTTTCTTTAAATAAAATATTACTGCGATGAATAATACCAACTAATTGTAAATGCAGAGATAGTAGCTCGGCTAGTTTGTTCGGGCAGACTCCAGGAGTAAATTGCAGCCTTTCAATTCCAGGTCCCTAATGTTCTGGGGCTTGGGCCACCCAGGCATGGAAGCTCACATCACCTTTCAGCCACATTGGGCACCATTATTAATGCTCACACTATCTCTCATAGCCTTCAGGGTCCTTGGCCACCAAGGGCATGACTTGCCTCTTAAGCAAGTGAAAGGAAAGAAGAGGAAAACACTTCCTGGGGAATTCTCAGTCACTTTCCTTCAGTCAGGCATATTTTTCTCCCTTAATTTCAAGGCATAAGTCAAAAGCCAGATACTAAACAGGGGTGCCCTTTCTCTTGGCTTGTTTTTGATTCTTGTTGCCCTCTTTGAGACATAAGGGAAGAGAATGTTAGGCTGGGAGGAGCCTTACAGATAAAGTCTTTGGTGGTCTGGGCTCCAGCTCCTTCTAGGCAGCCAGAAGACCACCTTGGGAAACTTCCCTCTTTGGGGAACTCCTTTTTATTTTTGTGGACCTCCTCTCTGGGACTACCATTTTAGCAAGGACCCAAGTATTCTTCACTTTACTCTTGCCATTTTCTACCTCCTTTTCCTCACCTTGACCTATCCTGCCCCGCCTTCCAGTTTCTCTTTATGTGTTGTTTTCACCATTAGAATGTAAGCACTTTGAGAGCAGGGAGATACAGCCTTGATTGCCAGTATTTATTTATATTTCCAGTGCTTAATAAAGGCTTTATTGACCTAACTATGAAAAGGAATCTTACTATGCATGCGATTCGCCTTGAATGTTCAGCAGCAGGCCTTATAAGTGATCATCTAGCCTTTGGTCAAAGTCATGCAGTGAGATGCAATTTTATCCCTCATTTGTTGTAGATTCAGAGAAAGAAACTGAATTAAGGCAAGAAAGAGCAAAGCATGGCTTGAAATCCAGATCCTTTGACAAAAATCCAATGCTTCTGTAGCTGGTCTATAGGGTCTATACTTGGATACTTTGGTGGATTCACAGGGTCATCTGGATGAGCAATCATTTCTATCCTTTCACATTTCACTCTGAACCTTCCCATGTGGCAGGCTGACATGGGTGGAAGGTGTTCCAGACATAGGAAAAAAGAAAGAGAAACCTCAGTAATCATCTTGCACTCTTCATTCTACAAATAAAAAGTGAAACCCAAAGAGTTTATATGACTTGTCCAAGGTCTCATAGAAAGTATAGTGGTATGAAAACTATTTGAGACAAGAAATAATTTTAATATATTATTTCATTTCATGATAATGTTCTCTTTTCTGTGATTCTACTGACACTAGAATGACTGAGAACAGCTTACCTTAACCAGATAACATTGGACTGAACTGGTTTCTCCATTTTTTCTTAGTTCCTGGGGCTGACTGCTAGATTTTTTTTTTGACCAAATAGTATTGCTCTTTTGCTATGTTTTTAATTCTGTGATTTTTAAGAATGACTATTACTCCAAGAAAATGTGAAAAACTTAGTAAGGAGTACACTTCAGTGACTTAGAGGTATTACATTGATTGTTGTGGAGAAGTCAAGTTTTTTAAGTATTATTGAAATCCACAATAAAACAGGATCAATTAAATTGTAATATAAAGAAAGTGTGGTGCAAAACAGAATCAAGAACTCATAAATGACAAACTGCTGCTATGTAACAAGCTAATTAATCCTTGAAAACAAGCAAAGACATTTGGATTGGGGGAAGTGATAGATGGCATAGATATTCTTATTGATTCTTCTATCATGGGGCATAAGTTCTTGAAGTTGGAAGAGCAATGAGAAGACCAGTTTTTGTGGTTTTTTTTAAGCTTCTGTTTCTATGGAGAAGAAAAAGTTGGGTTTTTTTTTGAGGCAAGACAATACTAAGACTGGAGTACGGAATATTAGAAAAAAGGCAATTTTTACTGTCAAACTTGGTCTTTCATTCAGAATTATACAAAAACCATTGTTACACCAAGTCCAGGTGTAATTTCTGGGCATCTTCATCAAATTGTAAAATATTCTTCTTGAGGGTGGGAGTGAAGAATTTTTTAACTTCTGGTAGGTCTTGGGATTGTTTTTCCTTTGAGGGAGTAATGAATTCTGATGAATATATTGGTATATTCAGAAGTAGAATCACTTTGAAATTACAGAAATTCCCAAATGGAGATGGAATACTGTAACATGACCTTACACTCTAATACATCATATAAACTTGAGAAATTTGTACAAGACATAGAAATAAATATGCCTCAGCATCTTGGGAACTTGCCTGATTTAAAGCTCATTGGAAACCTATAGGATATAGTCAAGTCTAGACTTGGAAAAATGGATTGTACATCAAAGATATGTTTAATATCCAATATGATTAAAGTGTGGTTTTGTGCTGATAATTTTTAAAAGGTGTCAAAATCTTGTGAACTTATTGCCAAAGCAAATATAATAAATGACTACAGCAAACGGATGTATTATATATGAAAAGTTTTATAAAGATTTTTAACAAGTTGTAAGGTTTGTGGCATGTTGAAACATATAATTATTTCATTCCAGTTAATTTGCACATGGCTGTAAGTAACAGAGGCAGGGTGTGAATCCAAGTCTCCATATTGCAAGTTGTGTGTGCTTTCTGTCAGAAAATTCAGCCTCCCAGTCCATAGTACAATCTCAATATTTTCCTGAATGAATGAATGATTTCACATGTGGCATCAGAATATAGAACTTAGAACTCTGACTGCCCTTAGTTTTGTCCCCAGAATCCCATCACTGCCCTCTCCTATTTCTCTGTGGTTAATGTATGCTTTTCCTCCAGCAACCAGGGATCCTCTACACTGTCCTGGGCATTAAGCAAGGGAAAAGGCTTCTGCTTCCACCTATATTTTTTCCTGAATATTGATAGGCTGGCAATATGGAGCCCAGTGATGGAATTCTGGGGACAAAGTTAAGATAGAAGAGCTCTACAGTGAAATGGAAAAGAAAAATGAATTCAAACAGAGAAAAATGTCTACACCACTGGTTTCATTGTTTAACTATAGGCAAGTCACTTCTCTTTGGGTCTCAGGGTGCCCTTTTGTAAAATGAAAGGTTTGGACAAGATGATCTTTAAGATTCCTTCCAGTTCGAGCATTTATTAAGTGCCTACTACATCACTTTACAGGTATTCTCTCATTTGAACCCCACAACAGTCTTGGGAAATAGGTGCTATTAATGTGCTATTACATAGGCATTCTGTTATAGATCATTGTACTTTAAGGTTTCTTTCAGATTCACTATGCTGCAGTTTATGTTCTAAAGTCCATCCCAGGTCTGCTGTTGTGTTTGTCCTTTGTTGCCAAAGAAGACCATGCCATCAGAGAAATAATGACGACTTGCACTTGACTTTGCTTTGTGTGAGGGAGGGCTATGCAAGGTCACCGGCCTCACTTTCTCCTCATGAACCATCTGGATCTAGTGACCAGATATTCATCAGGATGACTGGAATATCACCTTCAATTCTGTGTCTTAAGGCCCCTCCCCCCCAGCTCTGACACAGGGATGCCCTAGGGCCCCTTCCTCCCAGCTCTGACATTTTTTGATGCTATAACATAATATTTACACTAATTGTTCCTTTCAGGAATTGAATCTGTGTGATGGCCATCCCAGCAAGAGGCTTGTTACATACAGAATCAAGTGAAATGGAAATAAAGGCAGCCTAGTAGGGATATGTGTGTGTGTGGGGGGAGGGTACAAATGAGGCTGTACATGTCACTTTTTTCTGAGCTTTATGTGTATGTGGGGAACATTTTAGAAATTTCCAAATTTCTAAACTCAGAGAATCTGAAATGGGGAAATGAATTTTAAAAGGTTACTAGTACACAATTAATTTTACTCTGGGATAAGTCCAGAAATCATAGTCATAGAGTATTACAGCAACATGAAATCTTAAAAGATCATATGGTGCAAACTCTTTATCTTATAGTTGGGGAAAGTGAGGCCCAGAGAAGTGAATGACTTTCCTCAGGTCATAGAATAAGGTGGAAGGTCTGGGATTAATAGCATTTATATAAGGCTTAATAACAACTAACATCTACATAGTACTATGTGCCAGGTAATATGCTAAGCATTTTGCTTAGCAGAAGCCCTTTCCCTTGCTTAATGCCCAGGAGAATATAGAGTGTTCTGGGTTACTGGAGGAAATGTAGACACCAACTGTACAGAAACAGGAGAGAAAGAATATTATTATAGGATCCCAGTGAAGATAACTCTGGGGACAAAGGTAAAGGCAGTCAGAGCTTTGTTCTGATGCCACATGCAGCATCATTCATTCATTCATTCATTCAGGAAAATATTGAGATCCTACTATGGACTGGGAGACTGAATTCTCTGGCAGAAGGAGCACTCAACTTGTAATGTATATCACTTGATCCTTGCAACAACCCTGGGAGACAGGTGCTATTACAATTCCCATTCTACAACAGATGAGGAAACTGAGGTGAACAGGGGTTAAGTAATTGCCCAGGGTCATATAGCTATTAAGTGTCTGATTCTGGATTCTAGCTCACATCTTTTTGATTCCAGGTCCAGTGCTCTATTCATTGTACTACCTAGTTACCTGCACATTAATCAACAATCTTTATTCAATAAGCATTTTAAAATCCTCTCTGTGAATAAAGTAACATGCAAGGTGATTGGAAAGTTTAGACATATCCTCTTTTTAGCTCTATGAGAAAAGGGATTAAGATAAAAACATAGAAAATTATGGTATTATTAGAGAAACACAAAACAGAGGGTGATGTGCGGTCATGTACTCTAACTTAGAAATAGTTTAGCCCTCATATTTTACCAATGAGGAAAATTAAACCAGAGAATGTTAAGGGACATGCCCAGATTCATACAGCTACCAAGGAATTTAAACCTACTTTTCCAAGACTCCAAGTCTACTCCCCTCTCCACTGCACCAATAAAGCTAATGTCTATGCGGAAGGATCAAGGAAGACTTCACAGAGATGGTGTCATCTGAACTGAACTTTGAAAGGTAAGTAGAAATTTAATAGGTAAAGAAGATGAGGGAGAATGTTCCAACCCTTGGAGATGACATGAGCAAAGGCACAGAGATAAACCACTACAGCCTAGGCTGGGAGGGAAAAATTGGCAGAGATCAGTCCAGCTTGGATGCTATTCAGGGAGGAAAATAATAGGAGATAGTATTGCCAAGGCAGGACTGGCAGTAGATTGTGGAAGGCCCTGAACGCTAGGCACAGCCCATGTCCTGGGTCTCTTCACTCAGAGTGATTCCCCTTGCCCTGTACTTCTTGCTTTAATGTAAGAAATCCTTTTCTCTCCCAATTTTCTTTTTTCCTAAGGAGCTTTGAAGGAAAGGCATGCAACTAACTTGTCTTCCTTGCAATCCCCAAAGACTAATAGCCTTTGTCTGGTTGGTGGGAGTTGCTTGGGATCAGCAATGGGGGCAACAGTAAAATAAGCCAAGACAGATGGGAACGTCACAGTCCTGGAGATGGTTCCAAATTTAGGAAGCCGCAGGCCATGGGGAAATTGAAGGGAGGCAATGCCTCCTTTCTCTGGTCGGGGTTGGCAGCCACAGGAGAAGAAAAGACTAGGAAAATGAAAAACAGGCTTTGTGTGGCCCAATGGTGCCTCTGCCACCTGGTGGACAGACATTCAAGCCAATTTAACCAATTAACAGACTCTGTCATTTCATGTCCTCACTGGCTAGAGTCTACCTTGAATGCAGTCAGAACTCCAAAGGGGTTGTCCCCCTAAGCAGAGAGAATCAAGGGCTGGAATTTTTGCATTAGCCCCTTGGATTCCACTCCAGCCAACATGCCCGTAATAAACATGTCTCACTCTGTGACTATTAATGTATCATCTGTTCTACTGTGCTCAGGTACTATGCTCTTAATAATGATATTTATGGGGAACATGAAGATTTCCAAGGTACTTTACATTACTTCACCAGATTGAAATACTGTGGTTAGGGGTAGACATTGTCCTAATTTTACAGATAAGCAAATTGAGTCTCAGAGATTAAGTGACTTGTCCTTAGGATCTTAGCCTTAGAGCTAGAAAGGACCTTAGAGGTTATTAAGTTTATTAAGTTATTTTACAAGTGATTAAATGGAGGCAGACAGAGGTTAAGTGATTTGCCCAGGTTCACTCTCAAGTCTTCCTGAGTCAAGTTAATGCTCTATCCTCTTCAGCATCCATGATCTTATAGTAAATATAAGGGGCAGGATTTGAATCCAGCATGTCTTTCTACTATACCATATTGGTTCTTAAAAGGATGTACAAAGATGACAGAATGTTAGAGATGGAAGGGACCTCAGGGGTCATTTAACCTATTCTACATATTTTGTAGACGGAGAAACTGCGGCTAAGGGAGAGAGACAAGTGACTTGTCTATGGCCGCACACCTAAGGATTGGAGCCAGGGTAAGTTTTCTATTTCTAGATTCAACACTCTTCACCTACAGGCCAGCCATGAAATCAAAGAGACAACTTGTGAGAGTCACTAAGTTATGAATGTTCTGTCACTGTGATGTTCTAAACAGCACTTTGGAGAAGCTTAGCCCCCTCCTATAAATCCCTCTTTCCACTTGGAACAGTCATCCCTGAAGAGCTAATCTGCCCCTCTAGCTCAGTATGTAACAATTCTCCAATTTCCGTCAATCAGGTAGTCAGCTGGACTTTCCCAGAAAGAAGTCTAACCCTGCAGCTACCTCCCCCAGGAATTTTGTCCCCAGTGAGCCAGACAACTCTTCCTCCTCCTATCCAGTCCCAAAGGTCTGCTGTCCACTTCTTCCACTGTCCTTTGTAATTCATTCTGTCCTTAACTTGGGCTTCTCCCAGGACCTACTTCCCTTGTGTTTGTGCATTCCAACTCTTCAGTGTCATTTTTCTTTTCCCCCAAAGATTCTGTTGCCACTATGATTTTCTTTTAAGTTTCAACTAAAATACCATCTTCTGCTGGAAGTCTTCCCTAAGCCCACTTGGCTCCAGTGCTTTCCTTAATTTATTTTTTTGTTGTTGTTTAGTCCTTTCAGTGGTGTCAAATCTTGGCAAAGATGCTGGAGTGGTTTGGTCATTTCCTTCTCCAGCTTGTTTTACAGATGAGGAAACTGAGGCAAACAGGGTTAAGTGACTTTCTCAGGGTCACACAGATAGTAAGTGTCTGAGGTCACATTTGAATTCTGGTCTTTTTGACGTCGGGCCTGGGTGCATTATCCACTGTTCTACCTAACTGCCGAGAATTAATGATTATTTCCTATCTAATACACACACACTCACACACACACACACACACACGCATGCACACACACATGCACGCACGCATGCACCCACACATACACTCATACACATCTCTTGTTTGCATGTTATCTCCTCCATTAGATTGCAAGCTCCTTAAAGTCAGGGACTGTCTTTTGCCTCCTTTTGTATCCCTGGGTCTTAGTACAGAGATTGACATATAATAAAAGCCTAGTAAGTTTTTCAAATTGGATTGAATTATCTGTTGCCTCCTGGTCCTTCTTCCTCTCTTTTCTTAGATTTTGATACCTTGCTTGTGGTCTTCCTTGCTGCCTCTTTCCTTGATGTCAAAGGCATGAATATCCATATTGATGATACTAATACTACCTGTTTTTGGAGTTTCTTTAACTCTTAAGGTCCTACTTTTATTCTACTTCAGTCACCCACCAGGTAGATCAGACCTCAATATTCACTATTTCAAGAAACTTTTTCAGCTCCAAGATATTAAACTATGAAATTCCCTTTACAAACCACAATCTCTGGTCATTCCCTTTTCTCTACCACTTACTTTCTCTCATACCCATTCTTCTCATTAGGAAGGTTGGTTCTTTGATTCCTCCCAATTTCTCCAGGCTATCAATCTCGTACTGATCTCGCTTTCCCACTTACTCAATCTCCATGTATGTGTTTCATTTAATTTTATTTTTTAATTTAACATGCATTTATTTTCTCTCCTTCTAATCCTCACCATCAATTAGAAACAATAACATTGTGGCAAGTAGTCAAGTAAATAAATCCTCATCCAAATTGTCCACTTCCAAAAATATGTCTCTTGCTACATCTTGAATCCATCATCTCTTGGTCAGGAAGTGAGTAGTATACTTCATCACCCATCCTCTGGAATTGTGTTTATTTGCTGCATTAATCAGAGTGAAGTCTTTTAAAATGTTTCATTTTTATAATTTATTGTTATAGCATAAATTACTCTCTTGGTTTTATTCATTTTACTCTGTATCAACTCAAATGGGTCTTTCCAGGTTTCTCTGAAAGCATCTATTTTGTTAATTCTTATGGCACAATAATACTACATTATATTCATAGAGCATAATTTGTTCAGCTTCAGTCAAAGTTTCAGCATCGTCTCTTTGGCTGACCATGAATTCTTTGCCCTCTCCTCCTATCCAGGCCTTTGCCTCAAATTGCCAGTTCTCTATCGCTATCTCTATCTCCTTCAACAGATATCATAAAGGACCAATGAATTTAGGGAAGGAACCTTAGGCATTTTCTTGATGCACAACTTGACACAACTGGTAGCTGGGATTCAACTCCATCTTTCTCACATCATACTTTATTGAGATGAAGGCCATCCACTGGGAACTTCCTCACTTCTTGGACTTCAAACTTACAATTGTCTCGATGTCCTCCTCCTGCCTTCCTTTCTTCTTTTCAGCTCAGATAAAGAGGGAGACTTTCTCCTTGTCAAGGCTAATCTATCTTCTGATGTAGAGAATCCCATCACTCCTTTCTAAATGTTTGTCCAACAAACTTCTCTTCTTACTACTACAACTACTCACTACTACTGCTGCTGCTGCTGCTGCTAGGATTCCTTCTGCTGTTACTACTGCTGCTGCTGCTGCTAGGATTCCCTCTGCTGTTACTACAGCTGCTGCTAGGATTCCTTCTGCTGTTACTACAGCTGCTGCTAGGATTCCTTCTGCTGTTACTACTGCTGCTGCTGCTAGGATTCCTTCTGCTGCTGCTGCTACTGCTGCTGCTAGGATTCCTTCTGCTGTTACTACTGCTGCTGCTGCTAGGATTCCTTCTGCTGTTACTACTGCTGCTGCTGCTAGGATTCCTTCTGCTGTTACTACTGCTGCTGCTGCTGCTAGGATTCCTTCTGCTGCTGCTGCTACTGCTGCTGCTGCTAGGATTCCTTCTGCTGCTGCTGCTAGGATTCCTTCTGCTGTTACTACTGCTGCTGCTGCTAGGATTCCTTCTGCTGTTACTACTGCTGCTGCTG
>CM053771.1:97645301-97661575 GCA_028658325.1 Potorous gilbertii
ATTCTCAATCTACCTCTAGCTGTGTGACCCTGGGCAAGTCATTTCACTCTTAGACTCAGTTTCCTCCTCTGTTATGCAGAGGGGATCAGATTAGATGGTCCCTTCTGACTCCAACATTGTACAATTCTATGACACTACTTGCAAGACGCTGTCACCACCAGTGTAGGGGAGACCTTAATACGTTAACACTTCATCATCTATGATTACTCCCAGTGACTATATCAACTGAGCTGCTGACGAGAGTGGAAGAAAAGAATATTTTCCTATTCCCACTTACATAAAAGTGAATAAGACATGACTTTTGTCTTTAAGAAACCTATACTATAAAGCTGACCCTGCCTTAGAGGAGATAACAGTTGTACTATTCCTGATGCATATTCACTCATTTCTATTTCCTATCTTTGTATCTTCAGCACCCAGTGCAGTGCCTGATATATAGTAAGTGTTTAATAAATGTTTACTGATTGGTCAATCTCCTACTGACCCAGCAGAGGCCAATTTCTTGACATTGGACATTGCTCTGGACATTGCTCAGTTTCATTCTAGTCTATTTCTCACTGCACTTTTACCATATGTCTCAGTTCCCTGTCCTTTTGTAAACTAGATTAGCTCCAAGGAGGGGCGGGAATATACATTTTATAAATAGAGGACAAGATTCCTTAGCCTCCATCATGAAATTAAATGTTTTCTATCCTACTACCCTCAAAGGCTGTCTCTCTTTCTGCCCCCACCCCTTTCCTTTTTATCTGCCTCTCATCCATGCTTTGATATCTGTCACTTCTTAGCACCTTTGTTCCCAAATGGTGAATGTACAGCTGTCTTTGAAGCTGACATCAATGCCAGTTCCTCTGCAGAACACAGAGGGAGTTTGGAGTTATGGAGCTGCTGGCAATTACCTCTCCTTCTAGATTGAACAGCCTTGTCTGGGTGACATGCCCAGCAACGTGTTCACCATCTGACGGGCCAAATCTTCCCTTGTCAGCAGAAAGGACCTTGGTTTCATCTGTACAGTGCAAACCATGTTTGTATCTCTTCGTCCAAAGCTGGAGTCATGATTCCAGCTTCCAACATGGAGGATGGTTCTAAAGGCATACGAACAATGGCATGTACCTGGTCCAGGGACCCCACTGCCACTTTTTGCCAGGTCAAGCTGGGATGTCACTGATGCAAGTATTGCATCTGCAGTCAGCGTTGTTGGGTCACCATAAGCATACACCTTTACTGTCAGGGTTCAAATGTATTCCTTGATTCTGAAGAGAACCTCCTAATTCTCCTGAATCCCTTCATTTGTACTGTGATTTGAGGTCTATCACTGAGGAAACTAGGGATGAACAATATTCCATGGGGACATAATCTTAGAGTTTGAGTAGACTGCCAGCTCAATACCTATACATAGTGTGATATGGTGGGGCAGCTAGGTGGTTCAGTGGATAGAGAACCAATCTTGGAATTAGAAAGATATGAGTTCAAATCTGACCTCAGATATTTACTAGCTATGTGACCCTGGCAAATCACTTAAGCCCTCTTTGCTTCAGTTGTTGATCAGTAAAATGGGGATGCAATGGAGAAGGAAATGGTGAACCATTCTAATAGCTTTGCCAAGAAAATCCCTGAGTTGGACCTTACTGAACAACTGAACAACAAATGTGACATGGTATCTGGAAAAAGTTAAGGCAATTATCTTAGGTCATCATTACAGAAAGCACAGCACTCAGATGACAGAGTTGATAGTTCCACCACACTCTGGTCTGGCTCAGTGACATCTGGAATATTGTATTAAATGTTGCATTTTAGTCAATGAGCATTTATTAAGTACATTATTAACCATGTGCCAGGCACTGGGCTAAGTTTGGGGATGCAAATAGAAACAGATAGTCTCTGTCTTCATAACACTGGAATGGGGGGAAGATAACTCTTAAGAGAGATCTGAAAAGGGGAAGGTGTGAATGTACATAAAATAGCATGGCAGAGAAAGGCCTGTGGAGAGGAGTCAGCAGCAGCATGGTTGTATGAGGTCTCTTCCTTACATTTGGAGACTCTGGGAGGAGCCAGCCAATCAGAGGGAAAGGTCTCAGGGGCAGAGGGTACTTCTGATGGGACAATGAGTCTTGGGATAGAGTGAGCTTTTAGGGGGAAGGCATGGAAGAGAATGTCTACAGGAGGTGAGTCAGCCTGGAGAAGGATGATTTTAGGAAGGATGATGACAAACTAGAATGAATTCAGTGGAGAGAAACTAGGATGTTAAAATAAATGAGAATATACTGTGGGAGGATCAGTTTAAGGAACTAGAGATGTTTATTCCAGAAAAGAAAAAGACTATGTTGGGACATGTTTGCTGCAGTCAAGTATTTGAAGGTGGAAGAGGGCCAATGGTGTGCCGGTTAATGTTTAATAACTGACTCTCTGAAAAAAAAATGTGTGCATGACACATTTTTAAATTTAATCTGAATTATTAATATTTTCTCTATCACTTTCTTAAGTCTAGACAATCAATAAAATAATAAATCAAGCCCTGATTTGTAGTGTTTGCTGATTTCCTAGGCATAAATGCTTACATGGAAAATTTAATAATCAGCTCCAGCATACCCTTGAAGAAGGGTGAGGTGTATTTTGCTGAACTGAAGTGGGGAAAGCTGGGAGGATTGGAAAAAGGCCATAAAAAGGCAACTTGAGGGTTGAAGTAAGCAGAAAAAAACCACATTAACACAATTAGAATACCCCAAAGAGAAATGGGCTGACTTGGGAGGGAGTAGATCTCCAGAGATCTTCCTGCTAAGGCTAGGTGGCCATCTGTTTGTCACAAGTATTGGAGAGGTATTTCTCATTCAGAGTATAGAGTTAGAGGGAGGAGGGGTCTCTGAGGTCATCTAATCCAATCCCCTCAGAAAACTGAAGCTTAAAGAGATTAAAAGATGTTCAAAGTCACAGAGGTAGCAAGGAGCAGAATTGGGATTTGAACCCGAATATTTTCACCATATGGTAGCTTTGTGTAGTATAGGTTTGTGTAAAGGTCCTCTTAGCTCGCTCCCAAATCTGGCATTCTGTGAGTCTGTCCCAGTGGGCTGTGCAGATATCTGGCCTCCTCTGTGATGAACCTCTATGACTTATCATTTACAATTAGGGCTGCACACAAGGATTTTGTAAAATGGGGAAAGTAGTATTTGTAGAGCCTACCTCCCAGGGCTGGTATGAGAAAAGGGCTCTGTAAATTCTGATGCAGCACAGACATGGTAGTTAGCTTTCTAAGGTGGTGACAACGGTGTGGCAATGTTTGACTGTTTTCTGCTGGTGGCACCTCTCATACTAAATGCTTTGTGATTTTGGTTCTGCAAAGTTAAGGAAAAGCAGCAATAGAGTCAAAAAATTGAATAGTGGCAGTTGCCTCCTGGGAGTTTTTCTTTCTATAATCTCTGGTCTGCCATAGCCTTGCAGAATAGCAACCTGGCTGCCACCAGCGCTGCTGTGTATAAAGAGGCCTAGTCTAGAGCAGGGGCAGCCCTTGGGTCCATGGACAAGAGGTTACAGCAGGAACTGAGGACCCTAATCATGTCTGGAGACAAAGGAATTTCTGCCTTTCCAGAGTGAGACAACCTCTTCAAGTGGGTTGGGACCATCTCTGGGGCCCCTGGAACAGTATAATGAAAACCTAAGGTACAAACTTGCCCTGGAATTCCTCAGAGGCTACCCATAGAATGCTCCCACTGTGAAACTTGTCACATCTTTTTACCATCCTAATGTGGACACCCAAGGCAATATCTGTTTGGACATCCTCAAAGACAAGTGGTCAGCTCTGTATGATGTAAGAACTATCCTGCTATCTATCTATCCAGAGCCTGCTGAGAGAACCCAGCACTGATAGCCCATTGAACACACATGCTGCTGAGCTTTGGACAAACCCCACAGACTTTAAAAAGTACCTATTGGAAACCTACATGAAGCAGGTGCCTAGCCAAGAGCCCTGACCCTGGCTGTCCAGCCTACCTTCCTTCATCTTGTGTGTTTGTCTTTGTCCCTTCTTGTAGTCTGTCTTCTTCCTCTTTTCCTGTACAGGACTCTGTATTGTAGACTGTTTTCCTTTTCTTTCTTTTTTTTCTTATGTTCTAGTCCAGCTTCCATGTTAATGTATAAATAAATAAAGTTTTATTGTTTGTTTTTTAAAGAAATTTAATAATGCCCCTTCTTGTCTAGAGCATGTAAGCCTCTGGTTTAGACATTCCCCTTAGTTGTTTTTCACAGAAGTAGGGGACTTTGAGAGAGGGATTTTGATTTCTCCACTGAATGGGGACCTTATTCTAAGGAAATTTTGCTGAGGCTGGACATGGAGAGATAACCCATTTATCAAATAATTTAACAGAAAACCCCACAACTTTAATTGAGTCCATTTATAGTTAACTATTTCCCCTGTAGACTGAAAACTCTTCAAGTTTGCCTTTTCTCATTTCTGCATCTTCAGTACCAATCAATGAATAAACATTTATTAAGTGCTTCTATGTCAGGCATTGTGTTTGGGACTAGAGATACAAAGGAAGATAAAGGATAGTGCCTGCTCTCAAGGAGCTCACAGTCTTATGGGAAAGATATCAAAGGTTAAATTGAAAACTCAAAATCTTATGGAAGTGAATGATGAAAACTAAAAATAAATAAATTATGTATATATGATATATATGTTATATATATCATATATATATGAGATATATATATATATATATATATATATATATTATATTTTAAAGATACCAAAGGTTACAAAGATAATGAGGGACTTTCTGGATTTTTGAGGGTCTAAGTTTTCTGACATTAATAAAATGGCGGGGGCTCCAAAGAAGGGTAATAAGGTTGATTCAAAGTCTCGAGATCATGCCATATTGTGAGGATTAAGTAGGAATGTGGATCTGAGCCTGGAAAAGAAAAGACAGCGAAGCATGAGAGCTTTCTTAAACTATGAAGGACTGGCTGTCATGTGAAAGAAAGATTACACATGTTCTGCTTATATTCATTTTGTGTGTGTACATATATATATATATATACACACACACATATATACATACATATATGCATATTCATATATGTGTAAATGTACTACATACATATATGTATATTCATATATGTATAAATGTACAAGAGAGCAAATGTCTGTTCTGAATTCTTCACCCCTGCCACACAAAAATAAAATCATAACTTTTGTCCAACTTTCCTCATAGGGTTATTGTGTGTAGACGTTTATAAAAACATGTATATAAAATATATGCATTTATATATATATATATATATATATATATATATATACACATATACACACAGATGGACAGATAGAAAGATAGATAGATCTGTGTGCATATATATTGTTTCCCCATTAGGAGGTAAACTCCATGAGGGCAGGGGCTGTTTCATTTTTGTCTTCCTTAGCATTTAGCGCAGTGTTTGCACATAGTAAATGCTTAATGAATCCTTGGAGTAATTGATTACTTGATTGCTCCTAGGGGTCAAAATAAGGAGCAAAGTTGTAAAGAGATGAATTTATACTCATGGTTAGGGAAAAAAAGAAATTTCCAACAATTTGTATTATCCAAATGTAGGATGGCTGCCTTAAAATGCCATGGGTTCCTCTTCAATCAAATGCCGCAGGACTGCTTGGTGAGAGTGTTGTAGAGGGCACTGTTGCCCAGTTTTTACATTGGCTGAGATGTTGGTCTTTGAGGTCCCTTCTGTTGGTAGAATTCTCTGATCTCTTTTGAAACACACGATAACCCTCTAAGTAAGGTTATTGTGACACTTTTTCCAGATAGGAGGGAAACTGAGGCCAGGAGTTTGCCCTCTGGTATAGATTTCTTTCATTCTTGCCTTCCTGTTTTTATATGAGTTGGTTTTAGCAAACATTCCTTCACTTCATTTACCATATCTATAGGGTATCTCCAACTGCTTATTACAGATATCTTCAATATTATATGTCCCAAACTGAACTCATTATCTTTCCTCGGAAATTCTCCCTTTTTCTGAACTTCCCTATGATTGTGAGGTTTCTACCATCCTCCCAGTCACTCAGGTTAGAAATCTAAGTGTCATCGTCAACTTCTCACTCTCTCTTACCCCCATATCTAATCTGTTGCCAAGGCCTGCTGGTTTACCTAGTCCCATCTCTCCCATACTGCCTCTTCTCTCCCCTGACACTGCACTACCTGGATACAGGCCTTCATCATTTCATTCCTACACTACTGCAATAGCTTCTTGGGTAGCCTCCCTGCCATAAGGATCTCCCTACTCGAGCCCATCCTTCACTCAGCTATCAAGCTGATGACTAGGGAGAGTGAGGCTGATCACTTTGCGCAGCTCTGCCCTACTCATAGCCATTTCATGTACAAGTCAAGACATCACCCTTCAAAAATGAAGGACAAACGTTAAGGACTCTGCAAGGAGTCTCTACAAAGAGAAGGATTTCCGGAGCAGGTGTTGGGAGTTAAAACTTGTCAGACATATTTCTTAAATGTGTGCCTCACTACAGTTATAGAGGTCTAAGTCTAAGCTTACTCTTCCCATGGAAACTGTATTTGTGGGAAGGAGAAAACCAGGTACTTAGGAGAATGTTTTGTATTAACTGTATTTACCTTGTTATCTCAGCGTAATAGTCCCTGCCCTCTAGGGGCCCGACCTGACAATTTGAAAAGTTGGGGGATGCTTCTCTCTCTTTCTCTCCTTCCTCTCTTCTTCCTTTTCTTCTTTCTCCCTCCCTCCCTCCTTCTTCCTTTTTTCCATTTCCTTTTTTTTCTTCTTCTCCTTTTCCTTCTCCTCCTTCTTCCCACCCCAAACTGGGACAATTTACTTTTTGTCCTACATTGTTTTCCATTTTTTTTTTGATTTCTTGAAATATAGCTCTGAAAAGATAGGCTTTTAAAAGCCTATTGTGTTTTTGAATGGAGCTCCTTGACTCCACCTAAAGACCCAAATCACTCATGCTTTCACTGAATGGCCAATAATAGCCCTAACCTAATGCTCATGGCTCATTGTTTAGTCTTGATTTCTTAGAATGAGTATAAATAGCAATTGTTTTCTGTTTTGGTCAGAAACTGAGTCTTCCCTTCCCATTCTGATATCTTTGTGATGGCAAATTGAGCTATATTTTATCTCAATTCTTACCCAACTTGTAGTCATTGAATGGGCATGACCTCAGAGAAACTGAAACATGGAAAGACCTTAATTTAGAAAGGCCAAAGTCTCCCACGGTATCCTAGGCCATCAATGGTCATCCTAACCTTTGTCTTGCCATTGGACTTCATTGACAAGCTGATCTTCCTAAAGCTTGGGTTTGACCATGTCACCCCCCTACTCAAGTAACTGCTGTACCACTCTATTATCTCCAGGAACAGATATAAAATCCTCTGCTTGGTTTTAAAGTCCTCCCTAACTCGGTCTCTTCATACCTTTCTAGTCTTGTACATTACTCTTCTGCACATCCTCTAAGGTCCAGTGACTCTGGTCTCCTTGCTATTCCTGTAACAACATTTTTCATCTCCTGACTCCATGCATTTTCACTGGATGCCCTTCATGTCCATGACCCTCTTCTTCTTCCACTCAAACCTCCTGGATTCCTTCAAATCTTAGTTTCTATAAAAAGCCTTTCTCAAGCTTTCATGATCATAATGCTCTTGCCTCTTCTGATTATCTCCAACTTACCCCATCTATATCTTGCCTATACATAGTTGTTTAAATGCCTCCTCAATTAGACTATGACTCCTCAAGATCATGAACTGGTTTTAACTTTTCTTTGGGTCTCTAGTGTTTACCCAAATCCCCAAGACATAGTTGGTACGTAATAAATGCTTATTGAATGATTAATTCTACCCTTTTGTGTGACCAGGTGGATTACCCCCAAAATTCATAACTTCTTTAATGCCTATATATTATCACACCTGCCAAGTCTTAAAGACCTAAAAAGATTAGAGGTGAGGCAAACATGGAGACAGGGAAGAACTTTTGGATATGAGGTTTGATAAAATAATCTCTTTGTTAAGATTAGATGATTCTAAGCGTCATAAATTGGAAGATTCTAGAATTTAAGATTCTTGGAATGTAAAATTAGAATTCGTCTATTTCTAATGTAATAGGGATGTGTCAAGAACCCATAATGGAGTTCTCTAGAGTAGTTTCAAGTACCCACCATGGAAAAAGCAGAGGATCGGCATCAGGAGTCAGGATCCTGGAGGATTTTCATGTGGATGTGGGGATCATATCCAGAAACATCTACTCAGACATGAGAAAGGAACGTTGCTTGGAAATAAAATGGAGGGAAAAATAGAGGGCTTCTGAAGTAGTAGGGAACAGCAGAGATGGAGAGGAAAGCTGAGTTCTGCAGTTAGAGATATGGAAGTAGGAGTCTGTGGCACCCCACAAGAACCTATAAATCCTGGCAGAATTTTGATGTCTCTGGAGACAAACCAAGACACTTCAGCATATTGTGACCTAATCTAAGAGACTATTGCAGAACTCTTTGAGCCAGAGGACCCAGAACCCTAAGTTTTGTAAGGAGGATATAAGTTCTGAAGTGACCCTAGCCCTCTCTTATTTTACTATAGGAGATTAGTGGGGTTAAGTAGTAGTAGTAGAATACATCCCCCCAGAGATTTAAGTGAGTTCCATCCATTTGTATATGGAACAGAGAGTGAGTCTACTTTTCTACTATTGTTTATTTCCTATTATTCATAATGTTTTTGTATCTTAATTAAATGCTTTTGATATTGGATTTGTGGCTTGTGTGGTCTATAAATAGAGGGTATTACATTGGTAGAGATTCGGGCCATGCTCTGTAAAATTTATCAACCCACATTGTCCACAATGAACCTAGAAAAAGTTGAAAGAGTCTCCTGGGTCAGATACCTCAGCATTTGTAGGGGCCCAGGGTTATGCTGCAATTCAATGAGAAATTCTATGGCTTTGAATGTAAGATTATGATTTTAAGGAATCTAATTTTATTTTGTGATTTGAGGGTTCTAAGAGCCTACAGTTCTAAGAATTATGCTTGTCCTGCCCAACTAGAGTCACTGGGCATGTCAGCTTATAGTTCTGAAAGCTCAGGATTTTCCTTGATTTTTGCCATGAACTGCCATTGTGACATTTCCAATTCCATAGTGATAACTATGCTAGCATAGTCTAAGTCCTGAACAAAGGCAACGGCGACAGAGTTGCAACTATAGATTATACTTGTGCCATGGAAAGCTGACCTTACATATGCTATAGAAGGCAGCATAAGTTTGACCCGTCAACTCCAGTGGTTCTGTGTCTTAATGTGGATGTAAATGAACTTGGTGGGTAAGATTAGAGAAATAGTTTATGTGACACTCTCATCACTTGAATTATCACAACACCTGAAATGGTCATTATTTAGACTTTTTGATTCTTCTTCCTCCCATGTAAGGCCTTTTTTCATGTTCATTGACATCTTCAGGTCTAGTGTATATAGTATGGGGATGATAAATTTTACTGTGCTTTCCCACATACTTTAAGAGTCATCTTCTGTCTTGGTAATTTTAAATTATCTATAAGATGGTGTATGTTTGTGGAGGAAGTGGAGGTGAGGTGAATTAGAACCCTACTATCCCTGGGCTTTATCTTTTAACTGTCCTCCTAACAGTCTTGCAAGTGTGACTGTTTCCTCCCTCCAGTATCCTTGCCAAGAAAATGCCAAATGGAGTCATGAAGAGTCAGATATGACTGAAACATCTTATCACTAACAACAAAGGACTTCAAAAGTCAATGAGGAAATAGAAATAGAATAGGTACCAACATAAGACAAAGGAGGGAGGAAGTAGTTCTGTGTTCCCCCTCCCCCAGAGCCCACACTAACCCCCTACATCTTCCCAACTATTCAATAGCTTGTTGTTTAATTGTTGTTCAGTCTAATGACCTTTTCTCTCTCCGATCTTCCAGAGTTTCCTAATGCAATGACTATGCATCATTTCATACAATATTATTTCTTTATGTGCCATATCTTCCCTACAAACTAAGCATTGAGAGGGTAAATGTGCTTATCCTCCTCCTGTGCTGAACACAGTCCTCTGTACGTAATCATTCCTTTAGATATGTTTGGTGATTGATGAGAGGTAGTCTGGTTTCATGGTTCATAGACTACTGGGTGTAGAGTGATGAGACCTGGATTCAAATCCCAGATCAGACAGTGACTGACTATGTGAGCTGAAGGAAGTCACTTTCCATCTCCATACCTCAGTTTCCTCATCTGAAAGAGGGATGATTTTTACTCTGTAAGAGCTTGACCAGTTACTATAGGAAAAGCATCAGAAAAAAGGAATCTCTCCTAACTGGTATATCAAGATTTGCTCAGAAGTTAGAGGTGCATAATGTTGAACTGGATTGGGAGACAAGGACAGAAACTTCAGTAATAATTCATTGCTTTTCAAAAGATCATTAGGAGTAAGGAGATTATCATTTCCTAATAAATAGTTAGAATCCTTATGTGGGGAGATAGTCTTGATAGAAATAAATTTTGAGTTATTTTCTGGGTCTTCCTGGGGGCTGCAGTCAAATGCCAAGCAAAAGCAAGACACTCCCTAAGGAATGGCCTCATTCATTTTTTTCTTTACCCAATGAATACTTTAAAAGCTACACTCTGCAGACCACCATGACAGTTATTCAGGTAGATTTAAAAAAGGAAAAGATATAGTCCCTGAACTCAAGGAGCTAAAATCTAATAAGGTCATCAGAAACAAACTGAGATAACTAGAATATACAATCTTGCAAGAAGAGTTCATTGGCTTATGGATTTAGAATAGGAAATGAATTCAGAAGTCATCTAGACTAACTCACTCACTTTGTAGATGAGCTACTGCAACTCATGGGTGTTAAATAATTACCCAGTTTCCACAATTAGTATCACAGAACCAGGATTTGCACCTAGTTATTCTAACTCTAAATCCAACATGTTTTCTGTTGTGTCATGTCACCTCTCATTTAAGATATAAAAATTGAAGCGCTATGTTCAGTGAACCTTTACTTAGGGTGTGCGTTTGTGTGTGTGTGTGTATTTGTGTAATGGTGTGTGTAATGGAGGAGGTGGAGGAGTTGAACTTTAAGGGATCGGTAGGACTTCAAAAGTCAAAGAGTGGGTGGAAACATTCCAGAAATAGGGAACGACATAAGCAAAAGAATTGAGGCAAGACCCACGAGTGACATTTGTTGGGCACTTCTGAAACACAGTGAATGGTCTCAATCTTTTCAGCAAAATAAGACATGAAGTTTTCATCTGAGAGAGACTGGGTGAGGTGGTGGCATGGGAGACAAGGGAAGAAGAGTTTTGGAATACCTTCTTGGGAGAGTGGGATATGGAGTTCAATTAGAGAATGAATTTCAATTAATGAAAGAGAAAATACTGATGAAGTACACATATATTCTGAACACTGCTAAATGCTCAGTTTCCTTGCTTATCACTTTTCATTGTGTTTATAGTTACTGTACCCTCCCTTGTCTGATATTTACACATATAGCCCTGAGTTACAGGCTACAGCATTTATATAAGATTCTTCTCATTGGTGGAGAGTATGGTTACTTGACAGTGCATGCCTGTGTGGCAGGTTGAATTGGAATGAGAACATGGCACAGTATAGTTCTGATTCAAGAGAAGACACATGTAGTTCTAGATGAGAGGGAGAGAAAAAGGAAGAGGATGGAGAGGAATAGACAGACAGAAAGACAGAGAGAGAGAGAGAGAGAGAGAGAGAGAGAGAGAGAGGGAGAGAGAGAGAGAGAAAGGAGTATGCATTTCACCACGTCTCAATTTCCAGCTTGCTTCTATAGAGATTCTGGAGAATTTGCTTACTGAGGACTCTCTCAGTTGAACAAGATGTCTTGTTCCCAGTGGTAGATCTCATTCTCTATCATTAGTATATTCCAATCTATATAACTCCTCTGGCTTCTGTTTGCTGTCTTCACCGATAAATGGATTTGCTCACAATAGTAAGCACTATATATGGTAGTCTTTTGTGTAACTAGCTTTTGGTTCTGCCATCAGATATAAGCTGTGGGCATCTCTTCCTTTTAAATTCTTTTTAAGCAGGGGCTCCAGTTGAAGTACAATAACATGAATCTGTAGTGGACCTAGGGAGCTAAATTTTGAGATTTCCTTTAATTCTATTCAGCAAGGTATGAGTAGGAGCAGAGGAGGCAGATGGTAGGAGTAATTCAGGGTTGGGGTTTTACAATACAGAAGCAGTGATAGGAAAAGGAAGTGAGGGATTTGAAATTAAAGAAAAATGTGGACATGAAGAATTATTTAACTATTGATTTGAGATGGGGCCGGGGAGAAAAATGAAATCATAGCAAGGTTAACAGACTGAGAAAATACTGAAGGATAGAGGGTTTAAAGGTTAAAATGAATAAAGAATATGTTTACAGGGCTAAAGCATAAAGAGACACATGACCTCATGAAGAAATAACAGACAGGAAGGAGATAATATAAAACTTAAACTTTCTGGGTCCTTAGTCCGTGGAATTGGGAGTGCAGGAGAGGAGACCGGATTGATACTTCCAGTTCTAAATTTATGATCCCACAATTTTGTGACAGTATATCAAGACAGAAGGGGAGCGGTTTGGAAGACTCTGAGATTATTTGTCCCCCTTCTATGACCATAGGATCATAGATTTAGAAGTGAGAGTCACTTTTGACATCATTTAATTAATTCCTTTCATTTTATTGATAATGAAAAGGAGGCTCCCAGAGATTAGTGATATAGCCAGAACTGCAAAGCTGGCAAATGGAATTGAATTTGACATTTTTGAAAAAAGAAAAGAAACAGGGTCTGGGGGAAGGAAAATGACTTTCCCAAAGTCAAACAGATTGCTTGTCACATCCCCACCATGCTGCTATCAAGAGATTAAGGGCCAGGAGGGAAAATCAACCCACAGAACCTCATATTTGGAGTTAGAACCAACTCTAGAGAATGTGAAGGGTGAAACCCATGTCTAGCCAGCAATCCCCTCCACAAGACCCCAGTAATGGGTCAGAATGGTATGCCAGGGCAGCTGTGTCATATGTTGTTGTGCCAGTGCTGTGTCAAGTCTGAGTTTGCCAATGCCCATAAATGTAGAGAAAGAGGGAGGACTGAGTGTGATACATAAGATGGAGCAGGCATCTAACTCACAAAAATCTTTGATAAATTGATGGATCTTCCTTGGCAACTATCACAGTAGGCACTAAATAAATATTTGGTGAATGAATGATAAAATGGGGTTTCTGTAGGCAGGTAGTCCTGCTTGGGATTACAATGTGAAGGTAGGCAGGAGTGATTTCCTTCTTTGCTGAACTCTCATATAGCTATATTCATACCTCTCTAAGACATTGTACATTCTAACTTGTGATACAGTTGTAGCTCCTGGGAGACAGAAGCAGCATCTTATTTATTTTTGTATCTCCACAATTACTTGGCAGCCCATAAGAGCTGCAGGAGAGAGGCTCAATGGCATAGTATTAATTGGGATTGAGGAGACATATACTGTAGTCATGTCTCAGATCAATGGTTGGAAATTTCAAAGAGTCATATTTAAGGTATCATGTCTAGAAAAAAATGTCCTTAGAGTTGTCCAACAATGGAATGAGCTGCCTTGAAAGGGGGAGGTTGCCTCCCAAGAGATCTTTCAAGCAGAGGCTAGATGATTACTTGGATAGCCAGGTGGCATAGGGGATAGAGTCCTGGGCTTGGAGTCAGGAAGATCTGAATTCAAAATCAGCCTCAGACACTTATTGGCTGAGTGACCACTTAACCCTGCTTGCCTCAATTTCCTCATCTGTAAAATGAAATGGAGAAGGAAATGGCAAACCACTCCAATATCTTTGTTAAGAAAATCCCAAAAGGGATCATGACTGACAAATGACTGAATAATAACAGCAGGTGATTACTTGTTGCGTATATAGGTTGTTGTGGGGATTTTGTTTGGGCACAGGTCAGATGAGATGGTCAGTGATGCCACTTACAACTCTGAAACTTTGTGGTTCTGTAACTCTGACTTTTGTTATGAATATTCCTTTGTCTAGACCTCAGTTAAAGGGGCTTAGCATGCTGCCAAGCTCATGGTAAGAGTAAATGCTTTTTCATTCATTTGTTCAGTTTTCCTTTTTGCAAAACAAGGGCATCGGACAATATAGCATATAAAGTCTCTTCCATCTCGGGGTGGGGAGGGGCATAATATATACCCTAGGGAAACAAAAGCAGACATGGAGAAAGGAAAGATGCCAATTTCAGTCTGAGCTGCTGGACCTAGATCTATGGAGGCTTGGTTTAAAAGGGATGATTCGTGGTTGGTTACCTCTAGGATATGCCAAATGCCATTTCTTGTTTAGAGATGTATCTCAGACCAAGGTCAGATAACATGAATTTGTAGTGGACCCAGGAGTCTAAGTTTTGTGGCTTCTAATTCCACTCAGCAGTGTATGAGTCTTCTTTACTTCAGACATTTAAGGAGATGCCATTTCTTAGACTGCAGTTACTGATATTATTTCTCTTTCTATTCCATTAAACTACAAAAACAGACAAAAATCTCGTTATGTGGCATGAGCTCGTTATTGGAATTATTACCATTGTATATATATTCTCTATAAATGGTAGATAGGGTGTTCCAAACGTCGTGGCGCAATGTCATGTTTAATGGCTTAAAACTTCAGTAAAACTTTTGTGGCACCCAGCATGGTATTTAATAAAAGGGTTCTTAACCATTTTGGGCCATGGGTCTGTATATATGCGTGTATATATATATATATATATGTATATATATATATATATGTATATATATACATATATATATATGTATATATATACATATATATATATATATATACACACACACACATACCCACGCACATATATGTGAATATATCTGTGTAGATATATAAAACCGTATCTATTTATTTATCCATGTATGACATGGCTTGAAATTTCATTGGTATGGGGACTTCCATTAAATTGTGAAATCTCTGAAGACAGTGACTGTATTTTTCTTTCTTTTCTATCCCCAAGACTTAGCCCAGTGTTTGACACATAGTCGGTACTTAATAAATATTGATTAATTGATCGTGATGAGAAAGTTCCCTTTACCAGTGAGGATGAACAATTGCCCTGTAACTGATACTTTCAGAGAGTTGCTTGGGGTTTTGCAAGGTTAAATGGCAGCCCACAATCGGGTAGCCTAACATGTGGCAGAGACAAGGTATGAATTCAGGTCTTCTCTAATCAGAAGCAGACTCTATCCACTACTACACCACGTTACCTGCCTCCCTACTACCTTTTTTCCTTCCCTTCCTCTCTTCCTCTCTCCCCCTACTCTCTCTGAGTCTCTGTCTCCTTCCTCTCCACCTCTTTCTCCCTCTTCTTTCTCTATCCCTCTGTCTCTCCCCCTTCCCCTTTTTTCCTTCCTCCTTCTCTGTCTGTCTCTCTCTCCCTTCCCTCTTCCTCCCTTTCCCCTTTCTCTATCACACACACACACACACGCACACACGCATACCACCACCACCACTAAGACCAAGGTCTCTGGAACATCACCCAGAAAAGCAAGTCAGCAGAGTAGACCTGTCATCAGGACCATTTATCACTCACTCCTCTATTAAATACCTACTAGTTACCTCACCATGGCAAGTTATTTAACTTCTCTGAGTATCAGTTAACTCATCTATAAAATGAGAATAAGAGATACAGTAACACCTATAATATTTTCATCACTGATTTGTTGCAGGCTTAAGTGAGAGAATGCATGTAAAGCACTTTGCAAGTCACACCATGTAATACACAAATATCATTTATCAGAATCAATGTGTAAATATCAGTTATCATCATCAATCAATATGTAAATTCAATATATAAAGATCAGTTGCCATTATCAATCAATATGCAAACATCAGTTATAATTATCGATGTGTAAATATCAGTTATTGTTACCATTACAAAACTTAAAAAGAAAGATAAGAGGTAAGAGAGAGAAACTCAAGAAATTCTAGCTCTCTGACAGGAATATAGAAATAAATTCCTAGTGATTTTAGTAAACTGCTTGCTCAGATGAGGTACAAAAAAATAATTGAGAAACAGCCCTAGAAGGGCCAGAGTTTGGGGTCACCTGATACTTATCCAAGCCTTTTCCAGATAGCAGCCAGCTAAGAATATCAGCTTCACATATTTAGGATATTAAAAATATTACAATTACTTTTAAACACACAAAAGGGGGTAATGGAAATAATTTTATAGAAAAGGACCCTAAACAAAACTAACATTATTAATATTTCTACAATG
>CM053771.1:97662075-97701856 GCA_028658325.1 Potorous gilbertii
CTAGTATTCTTGCTACTAGGAAATAAGAGATACAGGTAATGGGGAATAGAAAGTTATCTGGCCCTACAGGACAAAAGAGAAGATGGGGACAAGAGAAGGGAGGGATGATAGAAGAGAGGGCAGATTGGTGATAGGGGAAATTAGAATGCTCAGTGTACTGTGGTGGGGGAGGGGAAAAATGGGGAGAAAATTTTGGAACCCAAAATCTTTTGAAAATGAATGTAAAAAGTTAAATAAATAAATTTATATTAAAAATGCATTTATTAAAATATACAAAAGTAATGGACCCCCGGTAAAGAATCTTGCTCCATAATGTCTTTCTCATCCAATGACTTCTGTCTATCAATATGTGATTGCTCTAATACAGTCCCTCATTTCTTTCCTGTACTATTACAATAGCTCTGAATGGGTTTCTCCTCTAGTTTTTCTGATTTTCAACTCATGCACTGCACAGCTGCCAAAGCAATCTTCTTAATGCACACACTGGACCATGCACCAACCTGGTTAAAAATCTTAGGTTGTCCCCTGCTGTTACTCAGATAAAATTCCAATTTCTTAACCTGTCACTTGAATTTCTGTCATTTCTACCTTTGTAATATCTGCTCTGTATGTCCTCTTCTCTCCTCTGATTCTGCAGTTTCCCTGACGGAGGTCTCATCATCTTATGCCTAGGCTATTGAAATAGACAGTAGTCTATGGGTTACTGGTTTGCCTCGTTGCCCCAAGTCTCTCCCCATTCCAATCCTTTTTGCATACGATTGTCAAACTGATCTTACAACTCAGGTCTGACCAGTTCACCCCCTCCTCCTTTCAGATCTTATTCCCTCCAGAATCAAAAATGAAAGCCTCTTTTGGCTTTTGAAGTCCCTTTGAACCCTCTCACTTCTCACATTTCCAGTCTTATTACACTGTATATTCCCCTCCAGATTCAGTGACCCTGGCCTCTGTGCTGCTCCTCAAACACAACACTTCATTTCTGGACTCTGAATGTTTTCACTGGCTGTCCCTCATGCCTGGAATGCTCTTTTTCCTCATCTTGATTTCTTTCTCAATCATTCTTAATCTTAGTGACTTCCCTCTAAGATAACCCATAATTCATCCTCTATTTATCTTTTTCTACATAGTTGTTAATATGCTGTCCCTTCCATTACACTATGAGCTTCTTGAGGGCAGAGAACGCTATTTTTTCCCATTTCTTTGTATCCCCAGCATTTAGGAGAATGACTGGTATATAGTAGGCACTTAATGAATGATTATTGACTAACTAAAGTTCTCCACTATCTAACACCTCACCACCTTTCCAACCTTTTCCCCTTGTTATATTTCTGTCCATGACTTCTACCTTCTGGCAAAACCAAACTATCAGTTATTTCATGAATTCAATGTTCTCTCTCCAGCCTTGGACACCTTCATAGGGTGTTGTTCACTTTACCTGGAATGCACTCTATCTTCATCTCTCTCTTTCTCACAGTATCATTATTTTCCTTCAGGGCTTAGCTCCGGTGTCATCATCTACGTGAAAACTTTCTTAATTCTTCCCGTTGTTAGCACTGTCTCCCTCTATTTATCTAGATATATTTATTTTCCTATCTGAGTGTCTGCCCTGTGTTCCCAACAGGATGTGAACCCCCTAAGGATAAAGGACTGTTTCATTTTCCTTTTAGCACAGAACACTGACCATCACTCATAGAAAGTCCTTGTTGAATGGGATATTGGCATCCCTCTGAGCTCATGGTTTTATATATAGTAGATGCTCAAATTATTGGCTGAATTTATTGAGTATCTATTGTGTACCCACAGGCAGTTAGGGAGTATATATTTATATTATATATAGTATATATATGTGTGTATGTATATGTGCTATATATCTTTATCTATCTATCTATCTATCTATCTATCTATCTACCTACCTACTTACCTATAGAAGGCTTACCTGAGAGCAAGAAAGAACTGTGTTCAGGTCTTGCTTCTGAAACATACTAGCAAAGTGTGCTCAGACAAGTCACTTAAATTCTTAATCTCAAAGGCTACTCCATAGGGCTATTGTTTGTTCTACATTTTCAAAGAGTATCAGTTACATCACAGGGTGATGTCTTGACTCGTGCACGAATCTATTTAAGTGATGGAGGGTTGCATAGAGCCAACAGCCTCATTATCTCTTCCAGAGTCACTGAAGTCCAATGGCAAGATAAAAGTCAGGCTGATTGACAATGGCGACAGATGACCTCATCATCTTTGATGGCTGACCAAGCTCTAAGTGCTTCACAGTGCCTGCTTCAGTCACTTTCATGGCCATTAGAACAAATTGTCCTCAATAGCCCATCCCTCTGGTCTTCACGTGCTAGGGGTGGACATCTCTTTGGGTTTCCACTGGGTTTGAGACTTGTTGGTTACCCTCAACCTGATTTAGTCCATCTGGTGAGATGATTTACTGGGATGTGGCCATTGTACATGCTACAGCTTCTTGAAGTCACAGGTGAGAGTGGAGTGCCAGGTGGATACCAAAGGTAGGTGAACAGCCCTCAAAAGGTCTTGGAAGCCCTCACACAAGAGGTGCTAGTCCTGAACACTGTCCTTAAATACCTATATGGTTGCAAAACAGACTAATCACTAACCTGTATTGGAGGAGGGAATTTCATCATCTAGGAGTACCCTGTATCAATGAATTGACAGACCTAGGCTTTATCACTATCCTAGTAAGTGCTCAGAAGATACAAGATCATTTTCTATTTTCTATAATAATTATTTTTGTATTTCTCTTATGTTCTTTATTTGGACACTAAGTCCAAGATTAGCCGAGTACAGTCCTAGGGTGAAAATGATTAAGTGACTTACCCAGTATCACTCAGTTAGGATATGTCTGAGGTAGGATTTGAACTCAAGTCTTCCTGATACCAAAGTAAGTTTAGTTGAACCGTTTAAAATCTGATTAGAGACATGCAGAGACTTGAAGTACTAATGGTCCTTAAAGTTTGACATAGTCTATAAAGGTTTACAGAATTATAGATTTATAGCTGGGGGGACCATAGAATTTATCTAGGACAATCCCCTCACTATACAAATGAGGAAATTGAGTGTTGGACATAACACATTTTTCTGTCTTTGTAAAACCAGTTTTCTTAACATCATACCATGTTTTCTTCTCTTATGGAAAGGGTGGAATCTACAGTCACAAAGGATGGGATTATTTCCCACCATGGAAATGGTAATGAGCAATACCAGAAATTTCTTTAGTTCTCTCTGACCTGACTATAAGACTCTTGAAGATGAAGACATCTCTGTGGTATATGAATGTAATGAAATGCTATTGTGCTATAAGAAATGATGAGCAGGCAGATTTCAGAAAAACCTGGAAAGACTTGCAAGAACTGATGCTGAGTGAAGTGAGCAGAACCAGGAAAACATTGTATACAGCAACAGCCACATGGCTCTTCTCTTCTTAACACTACAATGATCCAAGACAATTCCAACAAGCTCAAGATGGAAAATACTATCCACATCCTGAGAAAGAACTATGGAGTCTGAATGAAGACTGAAGCATATTATTTTCACTTTTTTTTCTGTGTGGCTTTTCCATTTTTTTTTGTTTCTTCTTTCACAACATGACTAATGTGGAAATATGTTTAATGTGACTGCACGAGTATAAGCCATATCAGATTGCTTACCATCTTGGGGAGGAGAAATGGAAGGAAGGGAGAAAAATTTGCAACTGAATCTTCTAAAAATGAATGTTGAAAACTGTATTTCCATGCAATCAGAAAAAATAAAATACTATTTACTAAAAAAAATAGCAACATCTCCAAGCTTTAGTGTGATATCTGAAGTGCTCCTGATGGAAGGCTTATAGTAAAGGAAATGGGATTGATCTAGAATCAATCAATTGGTCAATCAAATAAACAAAAATTTATTAAGCATCTCTGATCTTCTGTATGTACCTGTATGCTCAGGTACTGGGGATTCAACGACAGAAATCAAAATTAAATTAAAATAAAATATTTCCTTCCCCTGAAATGGCTGACACTCCAAAGACTCCAAGGTCTTGCATGTGCAACAACTGTATTCTGTGATGTGGAGCAAGTCTCTTTCCTTGTCTGAACCTTTATTTCTTCCTCAGCAAAAGAAGGTTATACAGATGATCTTCAAGGCCCTTGTTAGCTCTAATAATCTGTGTGACTCTTAAGTCTCCCCAGTGAAGTCAATGTTCCCCGCTGCGTCATTGAACACAGATGAGACGGAAGCAGATGTCTGATTCACCAAACAGACCACCAGGGGTATGCCTCTCTACATCTGACACGACGTTAACATTAGTTACCACTTGTTCTACCTGTGTTGAGGACAGAAAAAAATGATGCCCCACAAACTATTGCCAGTAACTCTAACAGTTCCCAGCATCTTTTGCCAGCAGACCACAGAGGAACCTGGTGTGGGCAGGATGTAAAAGATATGTGGCTTTGTGGTAAAGGTTGTTGCTGGAGAAAGAAGAGAGAGAGAGGGAGAGGGAGAGGGAGAGGGAGGGAGGGAGGGAGGGAGAGTCTCTTTTTTCGGTCTTAATCAGTTATCTATGGAGATGCCCTACAGTAGCATAGAAAGAGCACTGGCCTCATATTTAGGAGATCTAGCTTCTAGCTTTTAGCTCTGTCATCAATTAACACAAGCCCTATTATAGAGGAAAGTTCTATTTCGATCTGGATTGTTCAGCTATATCTCTATGATATCCTTTCCAACTCTGGGATTCTGGTAGATTTATCACTATTGTTCCTTCCAATTCCAAATCCCATGTTACAAATTTCTTTATGTGGATAGAAATGTTTCTCCCCTACTGATCTGGAAACAGCCCACATGTTTCCCCTCTAATAAGACCAGTACAAAAGTGGAGTGCAAGCTATTGCTCAGGCCAAAGGTCTTTGTGGGCAGGGCCTGGCTTGTTTTTCTACCATGATCCCTGCCATCCTCCCTCCTCCCCCACCATGGCCAGATGCCAAATAGCTGCATACTCCATTTGCAAACTGAATAATTATGTGATTATAGGAAGGTTAGGGAGAGGAGAACAAAAAGAAAATTATGAGGAGGAAGGATAACAATGAATAAAAACACTCTTATCTGAATAGAAAGAGCTGTGAAAAATTTTCCCAGTGGAAATATTTCTTTACTTTCATGTCTAGTGATTTCTTAGTTGTGGGTCCTCCCTCCAAAAACACAGGTGATTTCTGCAGAAAATAGAATACCTTAGAATACCCTAGAGCTCTACTGCTGTGGTTGTTCAGTCATTCAGGCATGTTTGACTCTTCATGACCCCATCAAGGGGTGGGGAACCAACATCCTCAAGGCCACATGTGGCCCCAGATTCCTCATCCCTGTGCACAGACAATACTGTCCAAGAAGTTTTCTTGGCAAAGATACTGAAGTGGTTTTGCTATTTCCTTCTCCAATGGATTATGGCCAACAGAGGTTAAGTGACTTGTTCAGGGTCACACAGCTAGTGTCTGAGACTGGATTTAAACTCAAATTTTCCTGACTCCAGGCCTGGTACTCTATCCACTGGGTCATCTAGCTGCCTACTCCTACAGAGATAGGAGCACTTAAAGTTTTCAAATTTTATCCTTCCTTCAAGGTTCAGGCCAAGATCTGTAGGATCATAGATTTAGGACTGTAAGGGACCTTAGATGTTATTTCATTCAACACCCTCATTTTACAGAGGAAAATCCTGAGGACCAGGAATTTTAAATGACTTGTTCAGCATCACACAGGTTGAAAGTGGCAGAGTGGAATTTGAACCCAGGACCCCTTGACTCCAAATTCAGGTTTCCTTTCCTTGTTCCATAATGGCTCCCGCTCCAAGCATTTTAGATATCTGACCATCATAGGCAAATTGTTTCTACTCTCTAGGGTTTTCAACACTCATCATTGCCCATTCCACACATTCAACATTTCTGAGATCTTGCCTTATACTTTTAGTGTACATGTGAATATCTTATCTCTAAAATTAAGTGGTCTGGTCTCTAAAGCAGATCTGATGTCTTATCACCGTTATATCTTCCACAAGACTTGACACAGTACTGGCTATGTACTAGGTACTCAATCAACACTTACTGATGGTGCCCCAAGTTTGATAGAGAATAAAAGTCTGAGCCTCAGTAAATGAGGGGAATCCAAAAGGCTACTCATCATCTTCTCTCCTAAACATGGCGCTCTTGCAGACTTGCTTATTTCTGTTAAGGGCATAAACTGTGGAATCGTCCTTGACTTTTTCTTTTCCTTCATGCCTTATGCCCAATTAGTTTCCAAATTCTGGCCATATCTCCTTGACATGTCTTTCATTCATCCTCTTATTTGTACTCAAAGTTTTTACCACCCTCATTTAATTCTCTATCACCTATTTTCCGGAATCTTGTTCTTGTCTACTAATTGTTTCCAGTTTCACTCCATTCCAGTTCATCTTTCACACAGTTGACAATAGAATCTTGCTAAAACATAGGTCTGATTTTGTGATTCCCTAGTTCATAAGCTTCCAGAAGCTCCTTGCTGTCTCTAGAATAAAAAACAAAGTCTTCCACATGGCATTTAAGGCCCTCTAGAGTCTGGTTCCAATCTAAGTCTCTACCTTTATTTTACAGCACTCCCCTTCCCTCCTTTCATATTCCAGATAAATTGGATGCCTGCTTTTCTGGAAACCTAACATTCCATCTTCCAACTCTAGGAGTCTGCATATGTTTTTGCCCAGAGCTGAAATACATTCTGCTTTTACTTGTGCCTTTAGGGATATTGATCTTTTTCCAAGACTTCACCACAAGCATATCCTGATTTCCTATTAGTTCTCCCTTCCCTTCAAATTTGTCTTGAATTAATTTATTTGTGTACCTATTATTTCCTTTCAATAGAATGTAAGTTCCATGAGGAGAGGAACTGTTTCCACTTTTCTCTTTGCACACATTAAGTGTTTGTTTAAGCAAACAATGGAAGCATTGAACTGAGGGAGTTAGACTAGATGATCTCTAACTTGCTTTCAGCCCTAAGGCCTATGGACTATATGAGGAGACTCACATCCCTGTCATCAAAATGATCAACTGAAGGAACTAAGGATGTTCCACCTGGAGAAAAGAGGCTTTGGAATAATTAGACTAAACAATTACTTTCAAATATTTGGATGTTTATTATGTACAAGAGATGGATAGTATCTTCATAGCTATAAGACCACTAATTGGCAGTTATCAAGAAGGGGTTTTGGTTCAATGTAGGGAAGAATTTTCTAACAATCAAAGCTGCCCAACAGTGCCTTAGAGGTAGTGATTTAACTATCACCAGAGGAGTGTTCAAGTAGAGACCACAATAAATCAGGGTTGGGGACCAGTGGCCTCAAGGCCACATGTGGCCCTCTAGGTCCTCAAGGATGGCCCTTTGACTGAATCCAAACTTCACGGAACAAATTCCCTTAATAAAAAGATTTTTCTGTAAAACTTGGACTCAGTCAAAAGACCTCGAAGGCCACATGTAGCCTCCAGGTCACAGATTTCTCTCCCCTGGACTAGATGAACACTTGCTAGGTGTGTTATCAAGAGGAATTCACATGTTAGGAAAGAAGGAAATTGGGTCAGTTGACTTTTGAGATGCTTTAAGACTTTTATGCAAGACAAGGGGAAGGTCAGAGAAAATTTGACAGAGAAGGCAGGTCTTGATCTGGATCTTAGAGGAAAAACAGGACTTAAATGGGTCTAAAGAGGGAGTCTGGGAGTAAATTTCAAGCAGGGGCACAATAGGATGGCTGAAATATTGCGTGTAGGTTACTCTCTCTTAAGAGATGAATGGTGAGTCCCTAAAGCTAGGAAACTGTACAATTTTGGACAGGATGGGAAATTGCCAGGACAGTGACAAGCTCTTGGATTTAGTCTTCTATACAGAAGTAGAGGAATTCTACTCAACCTGATAGAACAGCCCTTCTGAGGAGAAAAGAAGCAGGTACATGTTAAGATCTTATATGTATCGAACAGTGACTAGTGAGCTGACCTTGGTGTCAGAAAGATTTGGGTTTGTGTTTTTCTTCCACTCACTGGCTGTGTGACTCTGGGTTTAACATTTCACCGTTCTGGGGATCATCAAATGAGATAATATTGGCAAAAAAAACACTTAGCACAGCTCCTGACAAACAGTAGATGCTATATAAATGTTATTCCTTTCACTTCTCCTTCCCAGCAATGCTCTAAGACTCCAGGTTGCAGAAAAGGCATCTGTATTGAGAGAGGAAGTTTCTCACTGGGATTTCCTTACATTATTGAAATCACAGAGCTGGTTTTAAAAAATGATTGAATATGGAACATACTTTTCCCCTCACTGTGGCTTGTAGGAAATTTAAATGTAACCTATATACTTGTGGGTGTCTATGTCTGTATCTGCTTCTCCATCATCTCCCTCTCTACCTTTACCTCAACTTCTATCTCTATCTACTTGCTTGCTCTGTCTGTCCATATCTACATCTATATCTCTCTCTTTCTCTATTTCTATCTCCATTTACAACTCCTCCTTTCCTTCTTTCCTCCCTTCTTCTGTCTTTTTCTATCTCCCTCTCTCATTTCTCATCTCTCAATTCTCTGTCTCATCTCTGGCTCTTGACTTTGTCTCTGTCTGTCTGTCTGTCTGTCTCCCTCTTCCTCTATTTCTACTTTTTCTTTAAAAAGTATTGCACTTAGGAGTGTATATTAAATTCAGACCAAGATGGTACAAAAAAGTAGGAGCAAAGGGTCATTGTAGATACTTTGAAACAGGGTAGAACTGGACTTCGATGGAACTTGAGTAGAGCTCTAGCCCTCTCATTTTAGTGGGAGAATTGTTGGAATTGTGAAATCCAGGGGAATTGTAGAGCACAAGGGAACAGGTCATGCTGCTTTATGAGTTATTGTACTTTGTCCTTTCATTTTCCACATATAGAAATAGTGTCTAGCCAGGACTTTTAGGGGAAAAAAATGGGGATTTCTACTGATGGTGGATATAGGACTGGCTATAAATGTATTGATTTTGGATTAGTGATGGAAGAGGAGCTAAACAGGGAAAACATCTATGAATATAGAAGCCTGTGACAATAGTATGAGTCACTTAGTATTTCCAGTTCTTCGTATACAGTGTGTGCCCTTCAGCTGTACTCTCCCAATGGGAAGGAAAATGATGGAATTGTGTATGATTTTTTAAAATGAGAGCAATGGAAATAATAACACAACAATTATTATTATATAAATAGATAAATATACTTCATAGGTATGCAAATGCCACAATAATAATTATAAATATAAATTTTATATTAATTTAATTAGATATTTTAATTGGATATGATTATATTAATATAATTAAAATAATTTATAATATTACATAAATTATATGTATGAAGTGTTCAGGGAGGACTAGTACCTATGATGTGAGGGCTTGCTGGACCATTTTCAGGACTGTTCATCCATTGTTGATGTCTGTCTTTTACCCAGCTCTCACTTGTGGCTCCAAGAACTCATAGTACGTATGGTGGTTCCTCTTCAGCAAACTGTCTTGGCAAATAGGCTAAACCAAGCTGATGCCTCAACCATGTTGGTGAGTTAGGGGGATGTCTACCCTAAGCATGTGAAGACTCACCTTGGTAGAATAGGTGGATGAGAACAATTTACTCCAGTGGCTATAGCAGAAGCTGTGGAACACTGAGAGCTTGGTTAGACACCGAAAATGTCAAGGTCATCCACTGTACCCTAACTCATTGATGATTATCTTGACATCTGTCCTGCCATTGGACATCAATGACTTAGGAAGAGAGAGTAAGACTGACAACTTTGTGCAACTCTGCCTCACTTAAATCTAATTCTTACACAAATTAAGACATCACCCGTAATGTCCTGGTCCCCTTCAAAAATGAAGGACAAACGATAGCATCATTCTATTTATATTGTCTATTTATAATATGTTAGTTACATAATAATTACAATATTATATAATGATAGTGGTGACTATTATTACAGCATTTATAGAGTGCTTGAAGTTTTGCCAAGCTCTTTACAAATATTGTCTTTTTGGTTCCTCCTGGAAGGTAGATACTGCCGTTAGGATGGTGCTTCTCCTTTTCTCCAGACATCCTGCCTGAAGCTGAGCTCTGCTACTGGAGGAGTTAGCTTGCTCATCAGGAAATTATGACTGTGATGGCCAGAGACTCTGGATCCATCTTCAGCTGCTCAGCTGACAAAATGGAGACTCTACGCCATCTCCATTGAGAACCCCAGACAGCATATTTATATTTTCAGGGCACTAAATAATGACTTTAAGAAGGGTCTAGGCAGCTGGCTGGCCCAGTGGATCGACTGCTGGGCCTGGAGGCAGGAAGAAGATTCATCTTCCTGAGTTCAAATCCAACCTTGGACACTTACTAGTAATATGATACAGGGTAAAGCACTTAACCCCGTTTGCCTCAATTCCTCATCTATAAAATGAGCAAAACCACTCCAGGATCTCTGCCAAGAAAACCCCAAATGGGGTCAAGAAGAGTCAGACATGACTGAAATCACCAAACAACAACATATTATTGTTGGCAGCAACTTGGCGACGCAGCGGATAGAGCGCTGGACCCGGAATCAGGAAGACCTAAATTCAAATCCGGCCCTGAACGTTGACTAGCTGTGTGACTCTGGGCAAGTCACTTAATGCATGTGGCCTCCGTTTCCTCATCTATAAAATGAGCTGGCGAACCACTCTAGCATCTTTGAAAAGAAAAGTCCAAATGGAGTCACAAAGAATGAAACACGATTGAAACAACGGAACAAAACATTATTAATATCCTCATCATCATCACTGTGTTTACTACTATTATATACCTTTTCGCACTCTGCAGGACTCAGTGAAACCAGTCTGATGGTACTGCAGACTGCTGGGTACGGGGACAGATGAGCTGCACCCCTGCAGGCTACAACTGCCATTTACTTAAAAAAAATTACAAATGGGGTGTTGTCATTCTGCAACAATAGAGAATAATTTCCATTCCTTGTGCACAAGAACTCCAATTATAATCTAATTCAATTCAGATTAACTATGCTTTGATGGCATTTCCATTACATAAAAAATAAATTTATTAGCCAAGTATAATGTGCTTTGACTATAGTTATAATGCCAATAAGGAGACAGTTTAGCTGCTGTGATCTTGCATTTCATACCATGGTTGTAAAGAATTAAAAAAAAAAATAAAAGAGAGAATAGATCCATGGATGGGATGAGAAAGATATTTCTGAGAAATGGCACACATGGGAGATAGTGTGATTTCAGAAGAGCTGTCAGTAAAGACATGTAAAAATCACAGCTTTGGTATCATACCCACAGCTTGCTAGTTCTGCATGACACATTCTCATGGAGACTCTGACTAACACACAGCGGTTGTGATGGAATCCAAAGGGAGGCCTGGGGAAGGAGTTGTGACTATCATGGAAACCAAGTACAAGGCCTTATTCATGGTAGGTGAGCAATAAATATTCATGAAATGAATGAATGAAAGAAAGAATGAAAGAATGAATGACTCCCAGAAGCTTGGATAGTGTCTGCTGCATGAGTAGACTGAAAGTGACACTTGAGGCAATTAGTATCCTTGTTACAGCATTGTATAAGAACCAAGAAACCCAGGATTTAGTCCTGGATTCAACTTGACTTCTTGTGTGATCTTGGTCACATTATTTCATGAATTTGGGCCCTCAGCTTCCTTCTCTGCAAAATAGGCTTGCTCTGGATAAGACAGCTTAATCTGAAATTGATAAATGTAAAAAAAATGCATATATTTTGATAATTTTATTTCAACCTAATTGGTTTTCTTTGTAATTGCATGTATTTTATTTTATGAATTTAGAAACATTCTGAGAAGGACCAGATTGACAAAAGCATCAATGACATTAGAAATGCTAAGAGCCCCCAGTCTAGATAGTCTCTAAGGTACCTCGCATCTCTGATAGTCTATGTTCTAACCCTTTGTATTCTCGTATCCCTCTCAGCTCTAGATATTTTGTAGTCTCTACTCTAAATTATATATCGTAAGGTCCCTTGTGATTCTGATTTTCTACATTCTCCATACAACTGTTTTTGTTCCATACTCTGCCATTTTTGTAAGTTCTATGTTCTAACATACTAAAGTTCCTTCTAAATTTTATATATGTTTTATGTTCTAATGGGGTATGTGGGATGGTCAGGAGGATTAGCACATCTGATGTGAAGGCTGATCAATTCTTTTGGCAGCCATCTGATTCACCCAACTCTCACCTGTGGCTCCAAGAAACTATCACATGCACAGCAGGGGTAAACCATCTCAGGAGATAGGCTAAACTAGGTTTAGGGTACTGACAGGCCCAAACCTGTCAGTGAGGAGAAGGTATATCTTCCCCAACTATATAAAGATTTTTCCTGGCAGAACGGTACGTTAAGTTCCAATAGCCATGAGGACAGCTGAAGCAGGCGCTATATATAGCACTCAGGGATTGATGAGACACAGAAGATGCCATGGTCATCCACCGCATCCTGGACCATTGCTAGTTATTGTGATTTTTTTCCTGCTATTGGACTTTGATGACTCAGGAGGAGAGAGAGGGGCTGATAACTTTGTGCAACTCTACATCACTTAAATACAATTCATGAACAAGTCAAGACATCACTCTATCATTGGTCCTCTTTGAACAAACAACAGTATAGTCTAACATCTTATGTTCTGTGTTCTGAAGTCACTTCTGATATCCTATGCCCTAAAATCTCTTGTACCTCTAAAACTTGATAGTCCCTCATTTCAATTAAACATGATTTTTTACTGAGTTAACTGGATGTTTCTATGAAAAAAGACTTTTTTGTCCTTCGGGGTAATGGTCTTTGTTGGCCTGAATTATCAGAAAATGTATTTCAGTTCTTCACCTCCTTTAATCTGTATGTATACAACTGTAAGTATTGTGGAGAAGTCCATCTCACAGTTTGTCTGGTCAATGGAGATGGTCAACTAGATAGCTCATGTCAATGGGATCACATTTAACTGACTGTCACCATTGAATGTCGTAACTAGAGAACACTTCTCTTGACCGCTCTAATTGGAAACAAAAATAATAACCTCTCAATTTATATGACGCTTTAAGGTTCAAAAAACACCTTTTCTTCATGCATGGTGAGTAGATATTATCTCCATTGCCTGAGGTGAAAATTGAACAGCTGGGGATGATCCAAGAGAGAGCTGAGAACTCAGCTGAAAGCATCCTTTGTAATGGTGTTTCACCTAATGTCACTGTCAGTGAATGGGGACAATGAGCTTGCTGCAAGGTGTGCTTATAAAAGAGAGCATAGGTGTTGCTAGGTGAGTGTCATTATTCCCAATTGGTTGTGAGCTGTGTAGGTAAAATGAGATAACTCATTTGAAGTACTTTCCAAATTTTAATGCACTATATGCACTTCATGCTCCTCTTTTTCCTGTTCTTCCTCCTCCTCCTCCTCCTCCTCGTCCTCCTCCTTCTTCTTCTCCTTCTTCTCCTCCCCCCACTTTCTCTTTATTTTCATTGCTGCTCTTACCAATGCTGTTAGATATGACTCATCTTTTAAATCTCTTGGGCACCTTAACCCTATCATGAATGGAATGTGGTTGAGCAAATGCCTTTTTTCCCCAAAAGTTTATATAGCAGTAGTGGAATATAAAAGACAACATGAAGAGTAGGTTGCTACCTTTCTCTTAACCAGTCTTATTATGATTTTCTAAATTGAAAATATAAAGCCAATCAGGAAACAGTATGACTTAAAAGTTAGGGTCCTAGGCACAGCATGTCCTCAGTTCTAGTAATAAGAGGTCATATTTGAAGAGAACTTGCCTTTTTTTTCACATGACCCTATGGGAGCAGAAGTGCTAGTGTTTTTATTCCCATTTTTTTTAATGATGAAGTAGCAGATTTAGATGGTTGAAGTGATTTGTCCAATGCAATAAGGTTAACAGTAAATAAACATTTATTAAGGTCCTACTGTATGTCAGATACTGTGCTTAGCTCTGGGTGATATAAACAAAAGGGTAAAAGACAGATCTTGTTCACATAAAGCTCATAGGCTGTGTACAAACAAAGGTTAGACAAAAATAAAGTGGAGATAAGCACTGGAGTAAAGGTGATAGAATTGAGAGTGATTAGGGAAGATTACTTACAAAAGGTGGAATTTTATCTGAGACTTAAAGAAAGTTGGGAGGGAGAGATGAGGAGGGAGAGAGCATTGTAGGTACAGGGGACAGCAAGTAAACATACCTGTAGTTGGGAATTGTAGAGCCTGGCATGAGGAGGTCTGGGTCACTGGTGGGTTTGGGGGAGAAGTGTAAGGTGTCAGAAGACTGGCATAATGGGAAAGGACACAAGTTATACAGGACTTTGGATGCCAAACAGAGGATTTTTTACTTGATCCTGAAGGTGATGAGGAGCAACTGGAGTTTATTGAATAGGGGGAGGACCTGAACTCCTTTAGCCAAACTCAATTTTCTATCCACTATTTTGCCTCCTTCTGTTTCAATTCCTGACTTCAATTCAGAATATCCCCTAAGAATAATTTCATCATTGCCTACAGATTAAATTCCACATTCCTTAGTCTGGCTATTCAAAGTTTTCTATAATCTGATCTAAACTTCTATTTTTCCAACCTTATCATATCACCTTTACCTGAACCCATTACTTTGACCAACAACAGCATCCTTCCAAACAGTTAAGTTATGAAGACTTGGGTTCAAATCTAGCTTAAGATATTTACTGGATCTCTGACCCCAGAGGCAAGTTACTTAACCTCTGCCTGTCTCACTTATCTGCAAAATGGGGTTAATAATAAAACCTATTGTGAAGGTTGATAGAGTAAAGGAAATTTTACAAAACCTAAAGTGCTACTATATACATGCCAGCTAATCATAGAAACCATGGCCAAACTTAAAATCCATTTCAAGTATGCCCTCCTGTATGAAACCTTCAGGGACAATCCAACTGGAAGTGACAGTAACAATGTAGAGTAGTGGAAAGAGTAGTTGACATGGCGTCCAGAAGACTTGGGTCTTTGTTCCACGTCAGACATTGACTATCTCTGTCATTTATCTTGTCCTATAAAATATGGATTATAACAACACATCTCACAGAATTGTTATGAAGTCTTTCCCTATGCCAGTCCATCCTTCCTTCACTTGCCAAAGTGACATTCCTAAAGTGTAGTAGATATGACCATATCACTCTTCCTACTTGATAAGCTTCCATATCTCTGTTTTCTCCAGCATCAAACCAAAAACCCTCGATGGCATTTGAACCCTTCAAGACTTGTTCCCTTCCTACATTCTTGGTCTTCTTATACTCAGTTCCCCTCCATATACTCTTAAGATTCAGTCACACTGGCCTACTTGCTGCTCCATAGGAGTGTGCTAGAGCCAGCTAACTGAAACTGGCTCAAGAGCCAACTGTTAAACTTTCAGTGAGTATTTTTGTTGTGGTTCAGTTGTTTCAGTCATGTCTGACTCTTCATGATGCAATTTGGAGTATTCTTGGCAGAGATACTGGAGTGGCTTACCATTTCCTTCTCCTGTTCATTTTACAAATGAAGAAACTGAGGCAGACAGGGTTAAATGACTTGCCCAAGGTGACATAGCTAGTGTCTGAAGCAGGAGGAGAAGGGGAGGGAACAAGCATTTATTAGGGGCTGTTATGTTCTGGGCACTGTGCTAGGAGCTTTACATAATATCATCTCACTTTATCTTCACAACTGAGGTAGGTGGTACTTATGATCACCACTATTTTACCGTTGAGGAAACTGAGTCTAAGATAGGTTATCTGACCTGTCTGAGGGTGGGGTGGAGTGGGTGGAGACACATAGCTAGGAAGTGACTGAGGCTAGATTTGAACTCAGGTCTTCTGACTCCAAGCCTAGTATGAGGTAGCCTTCTTCAGTGACACATGACATCCTTCTTCAGAAGGCAATAGATGGGAGAATTCAAAACATGGGATGAAAGAGAGTGAAGAATCAACGACAACCACGAAATTTCAAACGTGGTTGACTTGAAAGATTGTGGTAACCTTTACAGAAATGAAATTTCAGAAGAGGCGTGGGATTTTTGCAGTGAAATAAAACAAGTTCTCATTTGGATATGTTGAGTTTGAGATGATTATGCAATATCTTGATGGAAACATCCAATGGGTCATTGATGATGTTGAAATGGAGTTCAAGAGAGGTAGTGGGACTGAATAGATTGATCTGGACATTAGGACAATTAAACCTTTGAAGATAATGAGATCACCAAGGGATAACATAGAAAAAGAAGAGGACCTAGTTCAGAATCTTGGAGTATTAGGGGCAGTCCATGGGTGATGACCAAGGAAAGAACATTGGGATATTTGTTGAATGAATGAATGGATGGGTGATTGAGATAGCCTTGGGGCAAACATTTTACCTTCCACTCCCCCTACCAATCTCTCTACTATTCTGAGGCATTTCAAAACTCTCTGCTATTTGCATGCCCAACATGCAAAAAGAGTTTGCAATGGTAAATTTTCTTCCTTGAAATCCTTGTTAATCTAATTGCAATTGAAATTTATAAATGAAATAACCAAAGCTGCATTTTGTTTGTAATTAGAGCAATTTCCTTTTATTTGCAACAGTCAGATCTTTCCTGAATTGATGAAGTGTATTGTTTAGTTCTTTTTCTATTTTTTTTTGAACCATCAACCAACCCAGGTGTTTGGAAGGCTGTTTGGTCTTTTGAGGTAGTGTGGTAAGAGCCTTAGACTTAAGAGTTGGAAGACCTGGGCTCTGGCTGCACTTTGCCATTTAATTTCTTTGGGCCTTAGTTTCTCTATCTGTAAAATATGAAGTGATGGGATGACCATTAAGGTCCTCTATAGCTCTAACTTCCTATATCTTTTAACATTCTAAGCCCTAAGATCTCTGGTACTTCTAACATTCTTCATTTAAATGTTCTGAATTAAAAAATGTTTGATTTGGAAAACAATGCAAAGCACTCACAGTTTGTGGCTTCATCAGTTACTAAATGAATATAGGCTGTTTATCTAAATTCCTGTGGACTTGGTTTCCCTATCTGTTAAATGAAAAAGTTAAATTAGGTGATTATTCAGATTTTTTCAAGGTCTGGTATTCTATGGTTCTTTGAGACTGCCTCCTAGAGAACTAATTTTTTATTATTTTATTATTTTTTATTATTTATTTTATTATTTATTATTTTTTCTTTGGTATTTTTTCCAATTACATGTAAAGGTAGTTTTCAACATTCATTTTTATAAGATTTTGAGTTCTAATTTTTTCCCCCTTCTCCCCTCCCCAAGACAGCAAGCAATTTGATAAAGGTCATACACATACAATCATGTTAAACATATTTCCACCTTAGGTATCTTGTGAAAGAAGAATCAGAACAAAAAAGAAAATCCTTGAGAAAGAAAAAAACAAAAAACCACAAAAAAAGTGAAAATAGCATGCTTTGATCTGCATTCAGACTCCATAGTTCCTTCTCCGGATGTGGATAGCATTTTCCATTATGAGTCTTTTGAAATTGTCTTAGATCATTGTATTGCCAAGAAGATCTAAGCCTATCATAGTTAATCATTGCAAAATGTTACTGTTACTATGTACGATGTTCTCCTGGTTCTGTTCTCTTCCCTTAGCATCAGTTCATGTAAGTCTTTCTGCTTTTTGTTTGTTTGTTTTTGCAATCTTCCTGCTCATCATTTCTTATAGTTCAGCAATATTTTTACATTCATATACCACAGTTTGTTCAGCCATTCCCCAATTAATGGTCATCCCCTCAATTTTCAATTCTTTGCCACCATAAAAAGAGCTGCTATAAATATTTTTGCATGGGTAGGTCCTTTTTTGTTTTCTGTGATCTCTTTGGAAACAGACCTGGTAGTGGTATTACTAGATCAAAGGGTGTTCCGTTTGGGCATAGTTCCAAATTGGAGAGCTAATATTTTATGCTTTGTGTTCTAATATTTCAAGGACTCCCCTAGTCTTAAAATTTTCTATTCTGTGCTTTGACATTTTGGGGTCAAAGTTCTCTTCCAGTTATCAAGTTCCCTGCTTCTGTGATTCCGTGTTGGGCTCTTCCATCATTTTTTGCTTTTTGTTTTTATACATCCCATGACTAAAGAAGTTTAGCAGGAATTTATGGAGCAAATTGTTCTCTGAGTGAACATTTTAAAGTGAGGCTTTAAAACATCCCAGCAGCCTTTTCGATGTAGAAATCTGAAATAATAAACAGCCTTTTATGTCCCACCTGGATTTTTTTTTCCCTAGTTGAACTTGAAGTGATTCAGTCGTGAAAAATCTAACTCCATCATATTTGCAATCTGCATGTTAATTGCCTTAATTTCAGTGGCAACATTGTCCTGAAGTCATATCTGGCAACCTAAGGATTGGGGAGCTATAGCAAGGGTCCCCAATTAGCCAGTCCTGATAGAAAAGCCGACTTGAAATGCTAGTAGCCCAGAGACTGGGGTGAAACCCAGAGCTGATAATGTTTTAGAGACACCCTAATAGTCAATGAGGGGGAAATATGGAAAGTGGCAGTGAGCGTGGCTTCCTCCCTGTATCTCAAGGCGTTTCCGGCAGGAAGGGGGCATGGTTACTAAAATGATAACAGGTGTTGGCATAATTTACATTATTATAACCCTTTAAATGAATAAAGCACCTCATACCCACTGTCTCATCTGAATGATCACAACACTGTGAAGTAAGGAGGATAGGGTTATTTTTCCTGTGTTAAGGATGAAGTCAAGAGAAATGAAATTATTTTCCAAGCTCATATGACAATCAGTAACAGAGACTAGAACCCAGGCCTCTTAAATGCAAGCCCAGGACCCTTTATTATATATTATGTACAATACGGGACTTTGTATTATACATAATGAGGCGTTATGTGGGTTTGTTAGCAGAAATTCTGCCTGTGTCTTATCCCCCATCTTGTCATAGTCTTTTGCACTAAACCCCCAGTCCAATCTTCACATTAGTCAGACCCCTCTGCTTCCTTCACTTTGCTCTTCTCCCCCAACATGGCATTCCTTTTTCACCTTCATTATACAGCTTTCAGGCTAGCTTTTCAACAAAAAAGAAGTTAGAGACTTCTTCCTTCAATCTGAAAAGGTCCTTGGCATAGAATCATGAAAATTTGACATTGCACAGGCTTTTCCAAGTCACCTTATCCAGCTCTATCCTTTTGCAGCTGAGAAGAATGAAGGCCACAGATTTGTTGTTGTTCAGTCATTTCAGTTGTGTCTGACTCTTTACAACCCCATTTGGGGATTTTTTTGGCAAACATACTAGAGTGGTTTTGTCATTTCCTTTTCCAGTTCATTTTACAGATGAGGAAACAGAGGCAAGCAGGGTTAAGTGACTTGCCCAAAAGTGTTTGAGGCAGAATTTGAACTCAGATCTTCCTGATTGTAGACCCAGTGCTCTATCCATGGTACCATCTAGCTGCCTCAAGGGCCACAGTTAGGGAAAGGTAAGCGGCTTCTAAAAATGACTGTGCTGGACTAGAATCCATGCTTCAGTATTTGTTTTTCTGGAGCATGGATTCTCCATGGATCCCTGCAATATCTATGGATAGATTTCAAGGAGTTTGTGAAAATGTTTTCTCAACATTTTGTGAATTGCATTTGAATAATGGTAGCATTTATGGAGAACATTAAAGTTTGCAAACCAGTTTGCAAACATTATCTCATTTGATTCTCACTCAAAATCAGTGAGGTAGGAACTATTGTTAGTCCTATTTTATATATGAGTAAACTGAGGCAGACAAAAGTTCAATAACTTGCTCAGGGTTACCTCACTGCTAAGTGTCTGATGCTGGATTTCCTTGGGACTTGATAAAAATAAGCTCTATCCACTGGTCTACCTAGTTGCCTAATACATTTGATTCATTGCATTTGGTTTTCTTTCTAATTGTCTGCATTTTTTTATACATTTAAATATATTAGAAGGGTTATATGTGTGTTCATCCTTCATTGCTGAAGAAGACCATGCCATCAGAGAAATGATGACATGACTTGCACTTGACTTTGTTTTGAGTGAGGGAGGGCCGTGCAGGTCACCAGCCTCACATCTCCTCCGGAGCCATCTGAATCCAGAGACCAGATATTCATGAGGATGACTGGAGATGACCCAGGATGAGGCAACTAGCGTTAAGTGACTTGCCCAAAGTCACACAGCTGGTGAGTGTCAAGTGTCTGAGGTGAGATTTGAACCCAGGTCCTCCTGACTCCTGCACTGGTGCTCTATCCACTGTACCACTTAGTTGCCCCTCTAAGATGGGTTATATAGGCTTCACCAGAATGCCAAAGAGGTTCATGACACAAAAGTGGTTGGGAAGCCCTGTTCCAGAGCTCATTCCATGTGTTAAGAAGCATAGTAAAACAGTAATGGGAGAGACAGCAAGGAGTTTCCACAGAGCTGTTAGTTGCTGAAGTCACTGAAAATAAGTCATAAGGAGGTTAGCAGATGGCAGGTGGCCCCAAACAATCAGGAAATAGTTAGTGGCCTTCAGAAAACCACAAAGTTCTTGATAAAGGGGACCAAGCCTGAAACCAGCTTAACCTGGTTGGGGTCAATGATTAGGAGAAAGCTTTCCTTCACTGCACTTGCTTAATGAACCTCATGTATATTAAATTCTCCACCCAGGAGGGAGAGATAGCACAAAATTAGGCACAAGCCATAGTTAGGAAGGAGGGGAAACATATCAAGGAGATGTGTAGTAGGCATGTAGAGAAGATGATGATCTAATGGAGAACATACCAATCCATCTTCTGATGGGAGGATCTGTCCTGAACTAACAGTATAAAAATACTCTCGCTTCTGTATCCATCACTCCCTCCTCCTCTAGAGGGGTGGAGTCTACTTCTGGCCAGGAGCATTCAATTCCTCTGAATTCTCTTTTAGTAAATTTTTCTTGATATCTTTCAGTGTCAAGTGTGTTTCCAACAGTAACAATGACTCACATTTAGATAACATTTCCAGGTTTTTTCAGTCTACACTGGATATTATTTCTTCTGAGCCTCCTAATTCTCCTTGTTGTTCAGTCATCTCAGTTGCATTCAACTCTTCATAATCCCATTTTCTTTTCTTTTTTGGCAAAGATGCTGGAGTACTTTGTCACTTCCTTCTCTAGTTCATTTTACAACTGAGGCAAGCGGGGTTGATTCAGCTAGTAAGCCCAGGGTCATATAGCTAGTAAGTGTCTGAGGCTAGATTTGAATACATGTCCTTCTAATGCAATGGCCCAGAACTCTATCTGGGATGTTAGTTTATATTTCTATCGCTGGCGTAATTGAATGACTGCTAGACTTAGAGTTAAAGGTCTGTATTCACGGGATTTTGAGCTCCTAGAGACAATCTAGTTAAAATTTTTCTTTGTTGGGAAGCAGAGTGAGGCAGAGATGGAAAATGCTTCCCTCAGTGTCACATAGATAGACTGGGTTGCTAGGGGTTTGAGAACCAGCTGACATCTTGGGATTTGTAGTTCAGGGGGACACGCATTAATTTTCAGCCTGGAGAGAATTTTGGGACTACTATGGTCCTTGAGCTAGAAGGCAGATGAGCCAGGGTGGGGAGTTCTTAAAGGGACACCTTCTGAATACAGAATTCTCTCTATTCAGCCCTCCCTTGAACTCCGTTGAGGTCCCTTCATTGACTATTGAACATTTCACATTATAGATCTTGAAGACAGTTCAATCTCATCCTGTTGAAAACTGAATTCATTATAATGAATTGAATTGAATTACGTTTGCTTCCTCCACCCTTTCTCCAAACTTTCCTAACTCCATAAGGTGCATCCCCATCCTCCTGGCCTCTACTTTAATGTTATTCTTTTCATATTCTGAATATTTCACATTCAGTCTCTGTATCTCTTGGCATTTCTACCTCTATAACATCTCTTGTATCTTACGCCTTCTCTTTACTCTACAGCTACCATTTTGGTTAAGGCCTGGAGCCTCTGACCCAGATTAGTGCAACATCTTCCTACTTTGGTTTCCCTGACTCAACTCTCTCCCCATTGTAGTCCATTTTACACACTACTGTGGAAGTGATTTTCCTTAAGCATAGATCTGAGTATATTACTACTCTACTCAATGAATGTCAATGGTTCCCTATCGCCTTTACAATCACAAAGATACTCCTATGCTTAGCTTTTAAAACCCTTCGCGAACTGTGTCCCACTTCTCTTTCCAGCCTCTTTGGACATTCCTCTCCCTCTCCTGCTCTGTGATTCAGCCAAACTGACCTTTTCTTTGCAACTCACACATGATACTCCATTTTCCCTTCTCCCTTTTCTGTACCTTTACCAGGTGGTTCAGCAGATAGAGTAGAAGGCCTAGACTCAGGAGGATCTGAGTTCAAATATGGCCCCAGATATTTACCAGTCATGTGACCCTGGGCAAGTTACTTAATCTCTGTCTGTTTCAGTTCCTTTATCTGTAATGTGTGGATAATAACAGCACCTATGTCATTGATTCTTCCTGAGAATCAATGAGGTAACTATTGTAACATGCTGAGTGCCTGTTTCCTTCCTCCCTTCCTTCCCATCCCTAGAATGTGCTCCCTTCTCACTCCTTCCTCAAAGACTCCCTCTCTCTCCTTTTAAGATACAACTCAAGCACTACCTTCTGCCTGAAGACTTTCTGCCTCTTCAGTACTCATACCCTCTCTCCCAAATATCTTGTATTTAACTACTCCGGATTTATTATCTTTACATAGTTATAGTCTCCTTTTTTTCTGCATATATTTTTCTATGTACTTGTCTTCCCCATTAGAAGGTAAGGTCTTTGTAAATAGGGATAAATTATTTTTCACTAAACTTGTAGCCCAGGTATTTAACCAACTGGCTCATGGTGATATTTTATCAATGCTTACTGATTGATTGAAAGATTGAGGTCTGCAAGTACTGAAAACTTCAGTTAAGAATGGTCCCACCAACCCTGGCCCAGGATTTAATGAGCTGAGATAAAAAGAATTGGTAGTACTGGGGGCAACTGGGAAAAAAAAGAAAATGAAGGCAATTTAACAGAGGAAGTGACAGGAAGCCTGAACTCTCACAGAAAGAGGAGAGATCAAAAAGGCCCATTAGACCCCCACAGGTTTCTCAGGGCAGAAGGCTTAGGTTGGAGTTACTCTTGGTAACCCTCTCTTGAAGAACTGAGAGAAGTTCCCCAAAAAGGTCTTCTCTTTCCCCAACTTCCTCTTCCCACTCTCTAGGAACAGGTACTGTAACATACCCTCTTCATTTCTTTAAAGGTTTTCTTTATCCTGATTTTTGTCTTAAGCATTAGAAGGCCAAAGGTTAGAGACAGCTATATTTTAAAAAATTAAATTAGGGCAGAGTCAAATTTCATCTGAATGTTGGGAATTTCCCTAATTGGAGGCTCTAAGCTGTTATGATTGTATTAATACTTTAGTAAGAGGCAGCAAACTGCAGCCCACGGGTCAAATCCTGTCTTTTGCCCATGTTTGCATGGCTGACAAACTAAGCATGGTTTTTACATTTTTAAATATAGCAAAACTTTCTTTAAAAATATTTTTTAAAATTATTAGTTTGAGGGCCACACAAAAAGAAGAGGCTAGATTCGGACCATAGTTGACTGACTCCTCTAATAAAGAAGGGGGCTTCGTAGCCCTAGGGGCCATGATACTGTCCTTAAGCTAAAAAATGAGAAAACTTACAACATGGTTAGTTATTAAAGGTGGTAGGGAGAAGAGGTATGCAACAGTAATACTAATTGTGCCCTAACCCACCCTCCAGGTTGGATATAGACATATTTTTGGAAGGACACAGCCGTGCTCCTATCTAAAAGGAAGGAGGGAGTGAACTGAAGAGCTAATTCAGCCCTCCATTAATAAATAGATAATTGGTTGTTGTCCATTCTCAAAGAGGATCAAAGCAATATAACAATGTTGAGGTCAAGGTTCAGAGTGTCTGACTGTGATTGATCAGACCAACATCGGACCTCAGAAGACTCTACCTCAGGTAGTCCATAGGAACATATAAACATTTGGAGTAGAGATGCCTACAAACTTGTGCATCTCAGGTTTCTTTTGAACTTTTGCAATTCTGCTTTCTCAAAGAGCATAGAGCGCCTTCTTTGATGCGGGCATGCCATGCTGGGCATTCCTGGACCATTGCCTCTCATGTCTCACAATTGATTCCAGGGTTCTTCAGAGAGACTTTGATAGCTAATAACAGGTAACATTTATACATCATTTACCACGTGCTCTGCTCTGTGCTAAGAGCTATACAATTACAATCTCATTTGAGTGTCACAATAACTTTATAAGGGAGCTACTCCTGTTGCCCCCATTTTGCAAATGAGGAGAGTGAGACAGACAGAGGTTAAGTGACTTTGCCCAGGGTCACACAGCTAATAAGTATCTGAGGCTAGAGTTGAACTCAGGTTTTCCTGACTCCAGACCTGGTGCTCTATGCATTGTACCATGCAGTTACCTCCAGGATGGCACCTTCCAGTGTTACACAAATAATGAATGACAGGGGCAGATTCTTGAAATTCTGTCTCTGTTTTTAACTAGATATTTCTTCATGGTTGGGCCCCTCCATTTTTGTGATAATCATTTGTCTCATCTCTAAAATGAGAACAGGGTACTAGATTGTCTTGAATTCTCTGAATTATATACATACCTATATGTACGTACATATGTGTGTATGTATAAAGAGTAATTAAATACTGGGAACACATTGATTGGCATAGACACCCTTTCAGTACTTTTCACATATTCAGCTTTGTTTTTCTTGCCTCTGGCTCAGCTCAGAGCCATTTTCGTTGACATTTTCACATTCCTTTTTCCATATTCTCAAACCCAGTAAGATGATACTGAAAATAGTTCTGTTTGTATCGAATTTCTTCAAAGCTTCTTGGACAAAGAAAATTTGAAATCCTGACTCTAGAGTAACTGAACCACAAACCTTTCAATGAAATGGGAAAGGGAAACTGTTGAGTTCCTGGATTTTTAAAAAATTTTAATTAAAAAAATTTTTTTTTGCTATATCACTGATACCCCAAAGATATCACTTAAAAACTTTTTTCTTAAGCAAAACTCTTAGGGAGCCTGGGTGAGAAAAAGTAGTGTGAAAATTAAAGATCTGAAAAACTGGCAGAAATTACATCTGTAAAACAGAAATGAGGCAGCACAGGGTATTGGAAAGTACTCTGAATGGAGGGCTAAGAGATCTGTGTTTCAGGTCTGCTCTTACTTATTATGTACTCATTGTATGACCTTGAGTAAGGTCACTTACTCATATATATTTCTTCTCTTGGAAGACTGGTTTCCCCACTGGTAAAATGGAAAAAAGAAACAAAACTAAATGATCTCTATTTTCAATATAAGTTCTAACATTTGATGTTCTAACGTGTTCTACCTCCAATATTCTGCATACTAACATTCTAGCTCTAACATTCTATGTTTTACACTTCTCTCTACCTTTCATTTTCTATATTCTCTGATTGTCAGCCTTCCAGCTCTAACATTTTGTGTTATAAGTTCTCATTGAACTCTAACATTATATGTTCTAATGTCTTTCTAAACTCAGAAATTTTGTGCATCTGTCAGTCTTGGTTTTGAAAACCAATTAGTCAATATTCAAGGTTGCATTATAAATAGAATTTGCCAATCAATTCATTGATTAAAAGAGGAAAATGGCTAATGGACATTATCTGTGACTTCCTGTCCTGGATGAAGAAAAAATTCTACATCAGGATATGGATGCAGCTTTTCTATGACTATTTGTTTCTACGCTGTCTTGCTCAGCTGTTCTGAACATTTAAAGTATGAATAATGGGGGTCCATGGCATGGAAATCAAAGTCCAATATTTCTTTTTATTGAGATTAATGGTTGTAATTTTCCTCCATCTTGGGGAGGGCGGGAAGAGTGGTGTAAGAAAAATGATCACCTTGGTACAGAGTGCTAAACACATATGCTTAATAACACAATTGTGGCCCTGGAAGGGATCAAGTTCTTCCAAAGAACTTCTAAGTAGCAGACAACATTACCCCTCAGTGGGGGTTAGGACCTGCTTGGAGCCAAGAGGGATGTCTGTTTCTCAGGGATCCCTACCCTGCTGGGAAGCTTTTGTAGGTTGTTGAGCTCTTGAAGCTGCTAAGATTTATATAGGAATTGGTGCCTGGATCCTTATAAGCCTAAAAACAACATGATAGATGTTCATCATCTCATGTTCAACCTGTTGCACTTACAGTCTTTCATTTTGCTCTTTTTTTCTGTTTGTCTGTTGTTGGATCTCTGGACCTTTTTCCTCATCTATAAAAATAGAGTTTCTGATTAATTTTTTAAAAAATTGTCTTTGAAAACTGAAAATGAACCATATCTCTCTACTCACTGCAGAGAGATAAGAATACTAGTACAAAATTATAGCCATTTTCAGACACTGTCTCTAATATAGGAGTGAAAAAAAGGAGAGGTTTAAGATAAAGGGGAATTTGTTAATTATGGAACAGGCATTCCAGAGAGTACAATATAAGGAAAGGGCAGTTGGTCATGCTGTTTTCTGGGACATCTGCCTCATAGCAGTCAGGAGTAGGCAGAGGTATGACCTTGGGCAAGTTGGTCATGTTTAAATCGGATCGAATAGTACTTTTCCAACATAACTTTTGGACTCATGATGAGATAAGTGCTTTACAAACATTCCAACACTACAGACTATGAAAGATTTTTATTGTTGATTGAATCAGAGAAATGTTTCTCATTAGCTTTCCTGAGATGAAATTGGACAGTGAGACCCATTGTATTTTTGGCAGCCCTTGGTCCAAGGGCAAACAGATGGGCAAAGACATTAAGAACTGGATGTGAAAGGTCAGCTTGTCCTTTAGGAGGACGACAGGCCCATCATGGCATCAGATTTACATCTGGCTTCAAATACAACACAAAATTTACAGAAAGATGGAACTGTTTGACCTTCTATGTCCCTGAGAGGTGAGGACTTACCCATGGAAACTCATGAGAGCTCTCCCACCTTCAAGATAAGACCTTTCCTGCCCTTGCTCTGTTACCTTCCTTTCATCTTCCACTTTATGATCACTGGGAAAGGTAGCACTTCTTTCTGGGTTTTGGTCTCTTCATTCATAAAATTGATAACCATATAATCACCATAGGTCAATCCAGCATGCAAATTCTAGGGATATGTGATACCTCTGGCCCTCAATTTCCTTTTGTGTTGTTCGTCTAACCTTGACATATTTCTGTTGGCCAACCGACGTAGGCACCATGGCATAGAGGTGAGAATGCTGGTTTTGGGGGTCAAGAAAACTTGAGTTCAAACCCTGTTTCAGATACTCATAAACTGTGTAACTCTGGGCAAGTGATTTAATATTTTTGAATCATAGTGTTTTAATCTATAAAATGAGGGAATTGAATGGGATTTCCTCTAAGGCCCTTGTAAGGATCTATATTTATGATATTATGGCACAGTTTTTAACTCCTTTCTTCAACGCCTACTATCTATGAGATCTTGCTCAAGCTCCTTTAATATTGTAGAGTCCCCTAAATGAGCTCTATACTCACTGAAAAGAGTTCAGCCTCAATTATCCACATAGGAAAAGCCAAGTGGATGAAAAATGTCCATTGTCTAGATTATTACATCGTATACAGTCCATATGGACAATCCGTAGATCTGGTCAATCTGGTCAATCAGTATATGTATCTTCAATAGTCATTGTAAATGGGCAATGAAGTGGGCCAGAAATGAATAGGAAGGGTTGAGTGGGCTCCAGAATTCTATTTGGTAAATTGCATAACATTCTTCATGTAATGGGCATTGATCAGGAAGTTCTAAAGTCTACAATCTGATCCCTTCTCACTCTGACATTTCATGTAATATGGTGCCCTTCAGGTCTGACTCCAAGTACTAGAGTTGTGTGTGTGTGTGTTTTCTCCCAACTCTGTCATTCTTGGATACCTTCAAGTATTCACATTGTGCTGTCCAAAGCCCTTTCCAACCATGATATTCTGTATTCTAAGGTCTCTTGATGCACATGATTTTAGATATTTGAGAGAAGAAGAAAGAAGGAAATGATTCCTAAATTGATATCTTTATATTTTCGTCACTCGCCTTTGGCAGGACACAGGTGTTGCTGCCCAGTAAATGAGATGGACAGAATTGTAAATGATAAACATTAGGACCCTCCTATCAGTCTATACTCTTATTTATTTCAATCATTTTGCTTTCTTAATTTAATACATCAACAATTCAGACATTTCTTTCTCTCTTTTCTCCTGTTTTCTTCTTTTTGCACCATGTGAGGCATCAAATTAGTCTCCGTTGATGCCTTTGAAAATGTCAAGTCTCCAGAAATGAGTTTATAAGTATACATCAGAGATACAGCTTTTATACTTTAGATGAAGAATTTTAGACTGGCAGGAAAGTCACAATAACCTTTCCCAGCTTTACGCATTGAGCTCTAGCCTCTTCTTGGGCACTTTCACATATATTGTTCTCACTGCAGCTCTGAGACAGGGAATGGAAGGATCATTATCTCCATTTGGCTGTTGAAGAAATGGAGGCTTTGGATGAGAAAACCACTTGACTGGGGTTACAGAAGAAGTTTGCTGGCAGAGCTTGGATTTGAGCCCAGCTCTCATAGGCTCTCTCTAGGGCTCACAGAGAAAGTTCAGAGCTAAAAATGACAACCTGAGGAAACTGAGGCTCACAAGAAAGCTAGGATCCTAGCTCTGGAAAGAACCTAAGAAGTCATCTAGCCTAGACCTCTCATTTTACATATAAAGACATTAAAACTTACCCAGAAACTTTAAGTGACTTGCCCAAGGTGGCATAAAAAGAAAGTGGCAAGGGGCAACTAGGTGGCACAGTGGATAGAATGCCAGGCCTGCAGTTGGGAGGATCTGAGTCCAAATCTGGCCTCAGATACCTACTAACTATGTGATCTGGGCAAGTCACTTAATCCTGATTGCCCCCCAAAAAAACAAAAACAAAAGAGATAGCCTCAGGTCATCTGCCCTTAAAGCTCATTCTATTTCTACTGCAAATGCTGCAAGTATCATGCCCTTTTTACTGAAGAGAAAAATGATATCCAGAGATTTGGGGTTTTCTTGGTAGATAATGTATATTATATTATATATGATATAACATACATTATCTATCTATATAATGTTATATTATAAATACATAAAAATAAAGGAATATTTATATAAATAAAGAAAAAATGAAATAGTCCTTGCTTTTAAGAGGCTTGTATTCTATATATTTAATTAGCCCAAGTTTCATTGGGAAAATAAAGACCTACTACTGGGATCCTTATCCTCAATGAATTCTACTGCTGGGAAAGTTCTCAATACTGACTAAGTTTGCAAGTCTCAGTTCAAAGAGGATCAATTATAGCCAATACTTGTCTTTCTTACTCAGAGAGCTTTCCCAGGATGTTTAGATGAAAGTTAAGATAAAGTTCTAATTCCAAAGAAATCTGCAAACAACTGAAGTTGTGAACCCTAGGCAGCTTACATCATTCATGAAGTCTACTTAGGAAAAAAGGAAATAGCTCCTCTTGCCCGAACTTGGTTCATTGTGAAATTCTAGGCACTCACTTCTCTCACACAGCACTGTGTATGGATTTTGTTTCTGCTTTGAGATAATGAAAATATTTATTTTTCATACATTTTTATGGATTCATTGCTTAGCTCCTACATCAAAATCCACCCTTGATAGCTCACCATGGCATGTTATGGAGGTAATTCTGGGATCTCAAAGGCCGTTCAAGAGAAGCATAAATCTTATTTCCCACATTTCCTTCCAAAATGGATTCTGTGATATACAGTTGAATGTACTTATTTATAGGGGGCAGCTAGGTAGCACTATAGATAAAGTGCTGGGCTTGGAGACAGAAAGCCTCATCTTCCTGAGTTCAAATCTGTCCCCAGACACTGACTAGCCATGTGACCTTGAGCAAGTCACTTAAACCTGCTTGCCTCAGTTTCCTCATCTGTAAAATAAGTTGGAAAAAGAAATGGCAAACCACTCCAGTACCTTTGATGAGAAAACCCCAAACTGGGTCAGAGAAGATAGAAAACAAACAACAACAGACTTAATTAGAATCAATTTTATTTGGAGATTTTTGTTGAAAAATGTTACCATGCCCCCAGGGGTAATGATGTCACCCATGGGTTACATAGTTAGTAGATGCCTAAAGGCATATTTGAACTCAAGATTTCCTGATTCCAAGTCAGGAATACTCTATCTACTCTATCTCTTTGTGAGATATTGTGGAAAATATACCAAGTTTGTGGTTAAAGAACTATATTTGAGAACTGCCTCCACCATTTAATCACCCTGTGATCTTGAATGAATTGCTTCAGCTCTGTGTTCTTCCTTATCCTAGGGAGTGTGGAGAGGGTGCCATCTCCAGCATTATGATCTATATCTGGCCACTGGACCCAGAAGGCTCCAGAGGAGAAAATGAGATTGGTGACTTTGCACAGCTCCCCCTCACTTAAATCTAATTCACTTGCAAGTCATGGCATCACCTTTCTCTTCAAGAACAAAGAAGGAGAAGAAGAAGATGAAGAAGAGGAACTAGTAGTAATAGTGGTGGTAGTAGTGGTGGTGGTGGTGGTGGTGGTGGTAGTAGTAGTAGCAGCATGGAGTTGAGTGAAGAGCTCTGAATCTAAAGTTGGAGTATCTGGGTTTGAAAGTCAGCTAGGATGTGGTTTACTACTTGTGTGACCACTGTCTTCTCATCTATAAAACAAGGGGTTTTGACTATTTAATTTCTCAGGTCCTTTCTAGCTCAGCATTCTGATGACTAGTACTCTATAATTCTAAAATATTTTCCATTTCTAACATTTTATAAGGTCTCTTCTAACTTTAACATTCTCTATTCTGGGTCCCCTTTTGGCTATGGCTTTCTGTGTTCTAAGTCTCTGTTCAGCTCTGATATTCTGTGTCCTATGTTTTAATATTGCATGGTATAGGGTCCTTTCTAACTCCTGCATGATGTATTATAGGCTTAAGTCTACCTCTACTCTCCTGATTGTGTTCTGATCTATATTTTACTTCCTCCTGGCTCTGACATGCTCTGTTTTAAGGTCTCTTTTAACATTTGTTTTTGAAAGAATGAACGAATGAATGAAGAAACTAGTCAGTTTCCCAATATTGAGGAAGAACAGGATGAGGGATGGTGTTCTTTTAAACTAGTTTTCCTAAAGACATATCACATTGGTTGATTTCTGTGTATTTTTGTTTGCTAATAATCAGACAACTCTGTCTTGGTTTGTCTTTGTAACTCTCTGTTCTTTTGGAAGGAAAGGTAGCAGTTAAATCCAGGCATTATCATGATAACCTTCTTGGCAATTAAAATATGAAAATGCATTTTAGAGATTATTAACATTAATGTTATTGCTAAAGAATTTTGGGGTGTTCGGAGGATAGGAATGCCTCCCACAGAACAATAACGATGGAGATGTTAATTACAGGGTGTTTTATTCTTTTAATTAATTTTCTCTAATTGTCTCTCTACTCAAGGTATAGTTAAAAGTAAATGTCACTTGTTTAAAGAAATAGTTGTTTCTTGTTTGGGGAGATGAAGGCAAGGGAGGGAGGGAAAAGGAGCAGAGGGGAGACAGGACGAGAAGGGACAGAGAGCTAGGGGAGGGGAGAGAAGGGAAAAGAAAGTAGGGGGGAAGAGGAGGGGAGCATTTCACAGACCTGTGATTAATAGCAGAACTGAATAATCACAGATCTCATTTTGCTAATAGAAAGAAAATTGTCCTTGCCAATGACTCTCCTAATGGTTTAAAGAAAAACTGCCTTTGTAAAAAGACCTTCTTGGTCCTGATATAGGTTAGTCCTGAATATAGGCTGCAATCCCAAAGTGAGATATCTTTAAAAGGAGAAAAACCAAACAAACTATATTTGGGTATACACTGACAAATTATAATGGACATAAGACATGTGAGTAGTAGTGTAACATGGTGACAGAAGCCATGCTTGGAGTCAGAAAGTCATGAGTTCAAGTAAAGCCTTTTACATATATTAACTGTGTACGACCATGGGCAAGTGAAAAGTGTCTTCATCTTTTAGTTAGTTAACAAATATCTATTTAGTACCAGTCAATTATCTATGTTTTGGAGGATTTATCAGTATAGACTAGTAAAGAGTGTTTCCATACTGGGCATCGAAATAACTGAAATAATAGTTCTTGGCCTTTATACCTTCCCCAAATAGTAAAAGCCACAATCTGATTTTTTATGAAGCAGGTTTGGAAAAATGAAAAAGTTAACTCTTTATAAAGAGTCATTTGTTACTCCAGGGAGGCTATCCTCTAGCTTTATCATTCTTGGGGTTTCCAAGAATTCTCAGAATAACTAGAGTGATCCTAGAAAGAAGCAAATCCCCCATTTCAAAATTCCCCCTAATGAAATAATCACAGGGGTGTTTTGATTTATTATCATTAAATCCTGTTGGATCATTCAATGCCTCTGCTGGAAGGGAATCAAGAGATAGCTAGTCCAACCATGACCTGAAGAGGTATTGTTCCCAACAAGTGTTTTTTAAGGTTACATTTGAACCACCAAGTGAGATAGAATTCACTATGTATTACTTAGTAGGCTACAAGATGTCAGTAAATTGAAGGGCTCAATGAGCCTTCCCTGCCCAATCAAGCAGTGAGATTGATAAGTTTGGATTGACCAGACTTGGCTGAATAAGGCTGTCTCATTTCATCTAGGCACTGAGTCTTTAATCTGAGCCAACCTCCAACAGGTAAATAATTGTACCTGGGTTATCAGGAGATAGTAAGCCTGATGAAGTTAGAAGAATATTGGATGTGGAGTCAGGAAGTCCTGGGTCCAAATCCTCTCTCAGAAATGTACTAGTTATGTGAACCTGGATAAAATACTTAGCTTTTCTAAGATACAACTCACTTATCTACAAAACAAAGATAAGCAATAGGGCCTACTGCATAGATTATTGGTTGCTCGTAGATTTCGAGCCATAAGGACCCTTTCAAAATTCTTTGTTTTACAGATATGGGAACTGAGAGGTAAAATGATTTGTCCCGAGTCACATGGATAGTAAGGGGCAGAGCTCGGATTTGAATCTCAGTCCTCTGACTCTAAATTGGGAGTTCTTTCCACCATATTGTGATATATGATGATGTTTGCAAAGCACTTGGCAAACCTCAGCATTGTATAAATGCCAATAAGTTTTTGATTCTCATAGAATATAAGATTCTTGCAGGCAAGGCTGTCTTATTTTTGTCTTTGGATTCTCAGTGCTTAGTATAAAGGCTGATTCATAATAGGTGCTAATAAGTATTTATTGACTGATTGACCAAAGAGCTTGAATCTTTATAAAATATTGATGCACCTGCCTCATTGTTGTAAGAATCAAATGATAGAATATTTGTAAAGTATTTAACCCAGTGCTTGTCACATAGTAGGCACTCTATAGGATTCAAATCTGTCCTCAGACACTTACTAGCTATGTGACCCTGGACAAGTCACTAAACCTTGTGTGCTTCAGTTTATTTATTTGTAAAATTAGATGGAGAAAGAAGTGTCCACCTCTAGTATCTTTGCCAAGAAAACCACAAATGGAGTCACAGAGACTCAGACATGACTAGAACAATTCAACAACAGAAATATTTAAAGGTCCCTTTCTACCCTAGCCTATGTCCCCATGTTCCAAGGTTCTTTCTAGCTCTGGAATTCCACATTCTAAGGCTTCTAGTTCTGATACTTTATCTTCTAAGATTCCCTCCAATTGGGTTACTTACTAATTCTTATAAAAGCAACAGTATCTCAAAAGATCAAAGAAAAGGACTGTGAAAGAAAACCATTCAGGACTATGGTAGTCTGGGAAGCAGCCTTATAGAAGATATGAAACTGCCTTTGAAGAGAAACCCTGGAACAAAACTGTGGAGCGAAGGCACAGAGCTATAATAGCAAAGAGGCACTGAAAATATTGGCTGTAGTCTCATCTAAAAGAAACATTTCTTCTGGATGACTGTGGGCTAGGTAGTGGCGTTTTCTGTTACTTATACTGAAAACGGCATCTCTGTAGCAACTTTGATGGGGAAGAAGGATGAAGTAGCTTAAGGAGTATATTATTCCCTTTTAGAAAATACCTTAATTCTAACTGGCCTTGAGGGAATAATATTGTAAATTACCTGTTATTAACTCTCCTAAAACAGAATAATTGCCTCCCTTCTTTCTGTCAGCAACAGCTCAGAGATTTACAATGGATTTTGAATTTCTCATAAGAAGTAACTTTAACATTCATTCATTCATTGTTGACATGACAGAATATAGTAGAAAGAGCCCTCACCTTGGGAGTGAAAGGCTTGCATTTAGGTCTCAGCCTTGGCTTTTATTAACTGTGTCTCCAAAGAAAAATCCTGCTACCACTCTGAGTCTCCTTTTGTGTTCATCCTTTGTTGCTGAAGAAGACCATGCAAGCAGAGAAATGACGACATGACTTGCACTTGACTTTGTTTTGAGTGAGGGAGGGCTGTGTAGGTTACCAGCCTCACTTCTCCTCCAGAGTCATCTTGATCCAGAGACCTGATATTCCTCAGGATGACTAGAGATGACCCAGGATGAACTGGGAGACCTTGGGAACATAATCCTGTGAGTAGATGCAACTGGCTAAATGCTAGCTGAGTACCTCACTTCCTCCTTTCCTGCCTGCCTCCCCCTCCCATTCCTTCTCCTCTCCAAAGGAAGGTAAACTTGGATGGCTAAAAGATTCCCAGTTGACTTGCGTTTCACTGGTTCCTTTCCTATTTCCCTCTCCTCTCCTCTCCTCTCTTTTCCTCTCCTCTCTGCTGTCCTGTTCTATCCCCTGTCCCGTCCTTTCCCCAAACCTCAAACCTACTGCAATCTGAAACTGGGACTCAGTTGGGACTCTGCCTGAGGGCTCCTCTGGACCTCCTAGCTTGAGTCCCCTTTTACTTCATCTGTAAAATGGAGATAACAGACTAATGATATTTCATTAGGAAAGTTGGAAAAAACCCTAGCAGCCACCTAGTCCAACACATAAGTGAAAACTTCTCACTAGAACAAATGGTTGTTGAGCTTCTGCTTGAAGACCTTCAAGGACAGTGAACCCTTTATCTGTCAAGAAAGGCCATTCCACTTTTTAAAATTTTAAATAAAAAAAATTATTTTTAATTTATGGAATATCTGAAATGCTACTAATTGTTAACTTTTTTTTTGACATCAACTTCAAATTTCCTTTGTCTTTGTCTCTTCCATGTATTGTGCTTTTTTCTACCTTTTGAATCAAACAGAACAAAAGTCCAAGCAATCCTTTCTCCTCATGACAATTCTTCAAAAATTTGAACACAACTATCACGTTTATCCTGCGTTTTCTCTTCTCCGGGCTAACCACCCCCTCTTCCTTCAACCAATCCTCATATAAGACTGATTCAAGGCCCTTCCCTCTCCTAATGACCTCCCTTTGGACACTCTCTAGCTTGTCAAGGTCCTTTTTAAATCCAGGTGCCCAGCACTGAATGCAATACATGCCATGTGGCCTGACCGGGACAGAGTATAACTGTACTATCATTTCCCTGTTCCTAGAACCTCTTCCCTTCTTAATGAAACCTCAAATTATATTCATTCTTTCTATTTGCCTACCTTGTCACACTGTCACTCATATTAAGTTTCTTTTCACTAAAATTCTCCAATCCTTTTCAGGACAATTGCTGTGTAACTATGCCTCCTGGCGGCTAGGTGGCACAGTGGGTAGAGTGCTGATCCTAGAATCAGGAAGACAAGTTCAAATTCAGACTCAGACTCTCCCTAGGCTGTGTGACCTTGGGCAAATCACATAAACTTTGTTTGCCTCAGTTTCCTCATTTGTGAAATGGGGACAAAAATAGCACCTACCTCCCCAGGTTGTTGGGAGGCTCAAATGAGATAAGAATTATAAAATGCTTTAACATATAGCATGACATATAGTAGGCACTATATAAATATTAGCTATTATTATACTTGAGGAGTTGACTTTTTGCACCCAAGAGTTCCCATGCATCCCTACTGAATTTCATCTTGTTAGAATTCAGTGCAACCTTCTAGTCAATAAGGACCTTTTCAGATTCTATTATCCAGTGTGTCAGATCTCTCTCCCAGCTTCATCTTATCTGAAAATTTGATGAATATGTCATTTATACCTTTATCCAAGTTACTGAAAAAAATAATAAACAGAACCAGGTCAAGCACAGATCCATGGGGCATTATGCTGGAGATGATGCTGAATCATTAACAACTACTCTCTGAGAACAGCCAGCTAATAAGTTCTAAGTCCACCAGATTGCATTGTTATCCAGTTCGTATATTTCCATTTTCTTCACCAGAGGAGTATGATAAACTTCACTGAAAAGCTTTGCTAAAATATGATTAAAACACACTGACAGAATTACTCTCACCTCCCAGTTTTGTGATCCTGTCATCAACAAGGAAATGAAGTTGGCCTGCCATGACTTGTTCTTGAGGAAGCCATGGTCGGTTTCTATAACTACTGCTTCCTCTCCTGTATATCAGTCAACAATCTCTTTAAATGACCCATCCTAGAACTTCCCCAAGATCCAAAGTCAAGCCCATTGGTTAATCATTAGCAGGATAAATTTCCCCTTTCCTGAATGCTGGCTTATTTGCTCTTCTCTACTCTCATGATGCTTCCATCATTTTCTATGATCTTTTTAATGGTGCTATTAGTGGCTCAAGAATCATGTCTCCTCAGCTCTTCCAGGGTAATAACATCTCAATCATTTACTTCACAGGGTTGCAGGGAGGAAGGTTAAAGCATGGAAAGAAGAGTTATTATTCATTTACTTATTCAACAACACTTGTGAATTGACCCTTACAATTAATTATTCTAGGTGCAGAGGAAGATACAAAGGATGCCAGTCCCTCCACTCAAGATTATAGTTTAGTGATAAAGAATCAAGAGCTGTATGACACAGCTGTAAATAAACAGAACACAAAGTAAAATGTGATCAGGACAGCAAAATAACTGATTCAAAGTAATAGGAGATCTTGAGATGACAGAGAAATTGCTATTTGCTGAGAATAAAAGGGAAGATTTCGGAAAAGGTGGTGGCACCTGATGTGGATCTGGAAGACAGTAAAGACCTTTGACAGATGGATATGATGCAAGGGTAGTAATCCTATTCTCAGACAAAGCAAAAACAGAAATAGATCTAAACAAAAGAGGTAAGGAGGAAACTATATCCTGCTAAAAGGCACCATAGACAATGAAGCAGTATCATTACTAAATATATATGCACCAAGTGGCATAGCGTCCAGATTCTTAGAGGAGAAGTTAAGGGAGTTACAGGAAGAAATAGACAGCAAAACTATACCAGTAGGAGGCCTCAATCTCACCCTTTCTGAACTTGATAAATCTAACCTCAAAAGAAACAAGAAAAAAGTTAAGGAGGTGACTAGAACTCTGTATAAGGTAGATGATAGATTTCTGGAGCAAACTGAAGAGGGATAGAAAGGAATATACCTTTTTCTCAGCAGTACATGGCACATATACAAAAACTGACCATGTATCAGGCATAAACACTTCACAATCCAGTGCAGAAAAGCGGAGATAGTTAATGCATCCTTCTCAGATCATAATTCAATAAAAATTATGTGTAATAAAAGGCCATGGAAAGATAGGCCAAAAATTAATTGGAAACTAAATAATCTAATCCTAAAAATTGAGTGGGTTAAACAACAAATCATAGAAACAATAAATAACTTCATTCAAGAGAATGAAAATAATGAGACAACCTACCAAAACTTATAGAATGCTGCAAAAACAGCTCTTAGGGGAAGTTTTATGTCAACGAATATCTACATGAATAAAACAGAGAAAGAAGAGATCAATGAATTGGGCAATCTACCTGAAAAATCTAGAAAAAGAACAAATTGGCAAATGGATATGATGGGACATGAGAGTGGAGAGAGAGAATTCCAGGTAAAAAGTGATGGAGGTGGGGAACCAAGAGACACCTTGAAGGCCTGACAAGGAATTCAAGTTATCTGGAACATAAAATAAGAGAGGCTAGATAAAGGTGGAAAGGTCAGTTGGAGTCAGATTTTGGGAGAGCCTAGAATGGCCAACAGGGCATTTAGGTGGCACAGAGGATAGAGTCCTGAGTTTGTAATTAGGAAGACTCATCTTTATGAGTTCAAATCCAGCTTCAGACACTTACTAGCTGTGTGACCCTGGGCAAGTAACTCAACTCTGTTTGCCTTGGTTTCCTCATCTGTAAAAAGATCTGGAGAAGAAAATGGCAAACCTCTCCAGTTTCTTTACCAAGGAAACTCTAAATGGAGTCACAAAGAATTGGACAAGATTGAACCACAATAGAAGGGTCAAATACAGTGTTTACCTCTCTTTGTTAGGCAGCAGGGAGATTGTTTGAGCAAGAACAGCCTGTGAATAGAGCCATATGGCTACCCTCTGCCTGCTGCTGCTGACTTCTTCCTCCCTATCTGTAATGGCACCCTCCATGCTGGACCTGAGACCTGGCTCTCCATATTTAAGTCTTTCTGAATTAAGTCCTCAGACTTTTAAAAGTTAATCCATTCACTTTTGGAATTCTATGGCCCAACTCAGTTGATTGTTGACTGAATGTGTATAAACTGGTCCACTATAAATGATTTTACTAATTTTAGATGCCAGACCATATTTTAGCTTAATATCCATCTAGCCAAGTCATCTCACAATTTTCCTTACCTCCAATTTTTTCTGCCATCATACAACAAAACATCCTTCCCTGGTCACTATTTCCCTATATCTGCAGCCTTCCTCTAATAACTAAGCTTCTTGAGGACAGGAATTGTCTCTTTAAAAAAAAAATGTACCTCTAGAACTTAGTACAGTGTGAGTGCCTTGGGGCACATAATAAGCAATCAATAAATCAATTGGTCAATTAGTCAAAAAACATATACAATTATCCCTTCCACATTGTGACTATCGCCATTGTGGTTTCAATATATCATGCGCAGACATAAGAAATTAAATGAGAATATTTTGAGAGTTTTGCCGAAACTGTAGATGACATGGAAAAATGTCTAGAAACTCAGAAATCCAGGCTTGTTTTAAAAAAAAGCAATCTGGTTGACTGGCATTATATAAGAAAAGGCTGAATTCTTATACAATGTCCTAAAGGAAATGAAAGTGAAGGGTCTCCCCTATGGATTTTACATGGATTTTCCAGATCTTGGCATGCTATGCCCCTAATCTCCATGATGTAGAAGGGATAATTGTATTAAGGTGTGCCAGGGTTTGTGCTAAGTGCTAGTGTTATAAAGAAAGGCAAAAGATAGTCGTTGCCTTCAAGAAGCTCACTATCAAATGGGGGCAAAAACATGGAAAAATGCACAAAAGTTGGGGAGGATAAGGTACCTGGCTAGGGAACATGATGGAGAAGTTCAGAGAAGAGCAGCCAAGTAAGAAATGGAAAATTGGTTGACCTGGGCACCTTCCCTAATGGAGGGGGGGCAGGATTCACCCTCTAATCAGAGGGAGGGAGAGACCCCAGGGGCAGAGGTTTGTTCTAGGGTTGATATGATCATGCAGGATGAAGAGAGCCCTAGGGTATAAGGAAGAAATTTGTAGGAATGCAGCCTGGTGGGAAACGCTTTTACATTCTTTTTCATGCATTTTAGGAAAATGACTGGCAGCTAGGAAGAAGGGATAGCAGAGGAAAGGGACTGGAAGTAGGGGAAGCTGTTGTAAAAGTCTATTATATCCTTTCACTTTGGTGTGTGGGG
>CM053771.1:97702356-97759880 GCA_028658325.1 Potorous gilbertii
GGTATTGGCTTTGAGAATCCAGGATCATCTCCACTCTATAATAACCCACAGGCACTGACCCTTGGTTCTCAGAGGAGGTAGATGTTATTACCCTCATTTTACAGATGAGGAAACTGAGGCAGAGGGGTTGGGTTTTTTTTTTTTTTGCCCTCTGGTTTGCCCAGAGGCACACAGCTCATAAATGTCTGAGGTTGGACTTAACCTCAGTTATATCTGACAGCAAGTCCACCACTTTATCCATTGCACGGTCTAACTAGAATGGAAGAGGAAAGGAGGGTAGAGAGGGTTCTCTGTTCCATCATGAAAACTGGGGAGAGAGCAGAGGTGCTGATGGATAGCAGTGATAAGACAACGGTTGCTGGGAAATACAGCTCTGACTGATACACTGGACCCAGGTCATCTCAAGGCAGCAGGAAGTTGCTTCCAAACTTACTTCCAAATAGAAAACTCCAAAAATTCATTGGCATTTTCAGCCCCCTCTCCAGTCCCTCTCTGCTGCTTTGCTTCCGCTAGACCCAACAACTCAGCTGGAGGCAAGAGCAGCAGCCTCAGAGCCAGGTAAGCGGAGCTGGCTCGTTGTTACCACGGACCGGGAAAGCTCTTCTAATGATTAGGCTGCTGCAATATTATTGCAACAACCAGCAACCCACATTTTCGATTACAACAGGTTGAGCCACCAGCCCGCTCCCCTGTGCCAGGTCTAAGGGAAGGGAGAGAGGGGGTAAAAAGAAAGAAAACAATCCAATGCCTCTCACTGACAGCATCTATACTTCCTACCCAGTGCGTAGGGGACCTGGCTGGGGCCAGTTTGGGGACAGGAGAGCCCCGTCTGCGTCTTTTTCTCTGGTCTCTGAGCCGCTGCTTCTTTTTGTATGTTTCCTGTTAGATACGCGGGGGTTCTAAAGGGCTCCCCACCTCTGCTGCGGACTTGGGATCCCAACTGGAGTCTGCCAGACCGGTATTGCAAGTTTTGCAGCCCAATCTTCTGCCTCGTCTTCAGCGGGGAGCAGGAAGGGAGTCGACTTTCAGGTGAGTCTAAATATCCCCGCTGTGTTCGGCTCACTCATGTTGAGCTGGATTGTGATCTGCCAGAAAAAAATCCTCTGGTCCAGGAAGACCGACCCTTGAGTTCCTGAAGGCATTTGCATAGAGAAATCCAGTACCAAGGTCGGGGCAGGGGGAATGTGTGTGAATAGTTGAACACTTAAGTATGATGAGTTCACACTTTGCATTTCTTCTTATCTTATGATGCAACCTAAGGGAAATTCACTCAGTTCTCTGTAATACAGTTCATCTTCAAAATGCTTTCTCCGTAATTACCCCAAGGTTCCTATCACAAGATAAGAGGGGGAGAATGTCTGCCCGCATTTCACCAATACCCAATGGAGGCTTAAAAAACTACCCCATGGACTCAATATGCAACATTTATGCTTCAACAGTTCCATTTCAACAGACTGGGTTCAAACTTTCCAAATTTAGATAGAAATGGAATTCTAAGCCTTGGTATCTTCCAGTTTCCATTTAACCTTTGAGAATGGGCTAGCAACCACTTACTATTCTTAGAAAGGGCCTTGAAAGGGGTGAATGACTCTTTTCTTTCCACTCAACTTTCCTGAGATAGGGGGAGGGTGTAAGGAAAAAGTACTGGTCCTAGCATCTAGCTTCAATAAGCAGTCACCAACTTCAGTGGCAATGTGAAAATTACTGATTTTTATTGGACACTTTGGGGAATATGATAGTTTGTCAGGAAATGAAAGAGAATGTCCACATTTATAAAATTCTATGGAAAATCAATGTAGTGCTTAAGTATATGCTTCTTCAGTTATGTGAGAAAAAGACTATTCTCCAGGCAACTAGAAAGGATTTTTAGAGAGGAGGCAGCCACCTCTGTGGAGAAAGCATTCAGGGTCTGGCTAAAAGGTCATGGTGATGTTCACTGCTAAACTTATCCACTTAGGGAAATATAGTGTGTAGGGTGTGAAGAATACAGGGCAGTGCCAAATGCCTGACTGGGGTTTTTTAGCATCAATTATTAATAGCATCACTACAGGGCCTCTTTACATGGTGCCCTCCAGGATCTAGGCAAGTTCTTTTTACCTGTATTTTCATGCCCCAAATCTCCAGATTCCAGTGCTACTTAGCTCCCTCCATTCCTTAAACCACCCCTACTACCTCCTCCAGTCAGAAAAATGGAAAGATACTGGATGCTGCAAGGGTCAGTTTTAGAGATGTGGAAACATTCCACAGAGGGAACGGAAGTAAAATCTACTGCCTCTTTAATTATAACTGAAAAACTGCTTAATCTCTCTCTCTCTCTCTCTCTCCATATTATATATAAACACACGTTTTATATATATACATGCACATACTTTACATACAATATGTATATATAGAGAGGGGGCATATATAGAGAGTATATAGAAAGATATATATATATATAGTATATATGTGTGTGTATATGTATATATATATATGTATATATATATATATATATCCGCATACATATACATATATATGTATATGTGTGTGGGTCTATATTTATATATAAATGTACACATGCATATGTGTGTACGTGTGTATATATATATGTGTGTGTGTGTGTGTGTGAGTACCTTTTGTGTTGTGCCTGGATGTGTATATGTGTAAACATACATATTCATACATGTATTCCAACTAACAATTGACTGATTCAACCCCCTTTGGTGCCTCTAAATTTTTTTTGTCTTTTTTTCTGTTACAAATTTATTTTATTTTCAATTCACAGAACAAAACAAGCATTTTCATAATACCGTATAATAAAAAAGATGATTGCATATGAAACTGCAAATCTACCATGTACAACTTGCTATTTCTTCTAAATATACAACAAAGTTATCATGCAAATTTCTTTTTTTTCTTTGTTTCCTTCCTTCTTCTCCCCACCTCCCATCCTAGAGCTATCTACCATTAGACACAACTAGGTAAATATCTATAAAATCATTCTATGTACACTTCCATTTATCAGTTCTTTCTCTGGATGCAGATAGCATCTTCCTTCCTAGGTCCTTTGTAGTTGATTTAGGTATTTATAATAGTCAAAATGACTTAGTGGCTCAAAGCTTAAAACAATATTGTTTTTATTGTATACAATGTTCTCTTGATTCTGCCCATTGAAATCAGTTTTTTTAATTGAAATTAGTTTCTTGGTTGTGTTACAAATATAATATATATTATTATGCAATTATACAATATTTAGTGTGGATTGCAGAGATAACCTACTATCGGTCTTTCCAGAATCATAATATGCCCGTACTAGGTAGAGCTGTTTTGTCTATCTTTTTTATCTTCTTCTTTGAAGTCTCCTCTACTAGACTGTACTCTCAAGGACCTCCTTGAGAGCAGGGATTGGTTTGTGGGTTGTTGTTTGTTTGTTATTTTGGGTTATTTGCCTATTTTTATTTTTTTTGTTGTTTAATATTTCATTTTTCAAAAATTACACGTAAAAACAATTTTAACATTTTTTTTTCAAATTTTGAGTTCTAAATTCTCTTTCTCCCTTCCTCTCCTCTGTCCTTTAAGAAGGTTAGCAATTTGACATAGGTTATACATGTTTTGCCTTTCTTTGTATCCCCAGCACAGTGCCTCGCTAAATAAACATATAGTAAATCCTTAATAAATGCTCATTAACTGAACAACCTCAGGATATAGAAATCATGATCTTGGCTATACACAAATATTTCATCAGAGTATACAATTTAAAAAGAAAAAATTCAAAGGTAAACACTGATTGAATTCTTAATTGTAACATAATATTTTATTCAACAAACTAGGAAAAAAACTAAAATTTAACTAAACTTAAATGTAATATATATGCATAATATAGCACTTATCATGTGCTTAAATTTAAATAAAAGCTCAGTTTTTTGAGACAGACTTTGCCTGAGTAAAAATAAAAGCACTTTACTGAGAATCAGGAGTCTTGAGTTTATTATATAACATCTTATGACTCTAACTGCATGACTCTGAGCAAGTCACTTAACCTCTGTTAGCCTCAGTTTCCTCATTTATTAAATGAGAATGCTTTAATCACTTATCACACAAGATTGTTATGTAAACCTTTAAGCACTATGGGCAGAATTAACATCAGTACTAAAGGAAAAGGAATTTTACAACTGAAAGGACCTTAGAATATGTAGAGGTCAAAGGGATTTGAAGACATAAATTCTATAGTTGGAAGGGACCAAAAGCGGAATATTATAGCATTGTATTTTAGTCCTTAAAAGAAGCTTGGTGTGGTGTGGTAGAAGAGATCCTGGAGGCTGCTATCTAAATCTCAGCTATCCACCATTAGAAAGCTAAGGTGTCGGAGAGACCAACACCTTCATTTTACAGAAATGAAAACAGATCCCAGAGAAAGGAAGTAACTTGGGGAAGGTCTCACATCAAATTAGCAGGAAAGATGCAACTGAAAGCCAAGTCCCCTCGATGTTGTTTTCATTGTGCTTGCCACCAGTGTATTTAGGAGCTGCCATTACCCAGGCGTCTTTAGTATGAAGCAGAGGAGAAAAATAAACAAATAAAAAAAAACCCTTCACCCCACCCTCAAGATCCTCCTTTCTCAAGATAAGAAAAGATTTCCTCAGATAACAATCCTTTTCCAAAGGAGTTTATGCCCAAAATTCCTTCCAGCTACAACACTCAAAATGGTAAGATTCTATGTTTTAATTGTCCATGCTCCCGACATTCTATGCTTTAAAGTCCTTTCCAATACTAAGACTGAGTCCTAATGTCTTACATTCTTTCTGACATTAATTACTCACATTCACATACACCTTTAAGGTTTACAAAGACCTTTTCATACAGCAATCCTCAGATAAAAGTAAGGGAAGAAAGAGTGAAAAATAGTGTTAGTAGATGTGGAAAGAGTCGCAGACTAAGAAAGGAACCTGGGCTCTGGCCTCAACCAGTCGTCTAATTTGATGTGTGACTGGGAGCAAAGTCACTTCATTTTTCTTGACTGTAATTAATGTCTTCAAAAACGGGGGGGATGGAACATAGCAGAGGGAAGGACAGGAGAAGATTCAATGGAAGACTTGATGCTTCCTTCTGGCTCTTAAAATCATGAAAAGGAAAATCCCACATATGTTGCAACAAAGCTCCCTAATGTCCAAATCATCTCTGTGGAACACTTCAAAATAAATACAAAATCAAGACCATAAGTGGCCAATGATCATGCTTATCATATGTGGTGGGCAAAATAGCAATATAAGGAAAGGTTAGAATTATTAGGAGAAGATAGAAGAAACTGAGTAAGTGCAATTATAACTGTGCTAAGAAACTTCTTGAGCTGTGGATTTCCCATTGGAAGTATTCTTTACTGTGAATCTGAGTTGCTGTCTTGGACTACCAGCATATTCATTCCTTGTTATTCAAGGTTCAAAAAAGAAAGAACCGAAAATAACCATTGAATCACTGGGGACTGGAGAATCATACAGTTTTGTTTTGTACTATATAACTCATCCCAAAGAGAGAATATTATATAGTTCAGTTTTGACCGTGTATCCCCATCATAAACTATTTTCAGCATATACTCCTCTAAAAATATAATGATGATGATGATGATGTTGGTGATGGCAATGATGGAGATGATGATGATGTTGGTGGCTGTGATGATAGCTAACATTTATGTAGCACTGTTAGGTTTGTAAAATGTTTTATAAGTATTATCTCATCTGATCCTTACCACAAGTCCAGGAGAGAGAAGAGGAAACTGAGGGAGACAGGTTAAATAACTTACCCAGTGTCACACAACTAGTGTCTGGGGATTTGAATGCAAGTCTTATCAACTCTGAGTCCAGAGCTCTACCACATATATGACCTGTTGAACTAACTAATTGTATACATTATGCAATACATAAAAATGGCACAAAAATAAAATTAAAAAAAATTTCTTCAAGTATTTTTTAAACAGCACAACCTTTCTGATCTCACTATTTAAAATTATTTTATGATTATATATTATTAATTCTTCAATGAAAACAATATAATTGAGTATACTTCATACATATATGTATATATTTTAAATCTTGGTTTAACACTTTGTAACACAGTGATTTGAAGTTCTAGTCCTAAGTTCACTTAATTTTGATACATCATTTTAATGTTTGTCATAGGTTAAAGAAAAAAAGGTATTTTGCAAAGGGAGGTTGAAACAGAAAACAATCACTATTGGCCATACTTACTAAATCATGATATTCATTTCTCAGTCCCATTCCAGGGAGATTTCTTAGAAATTTGATTAATAAATATCTATCTTTCCTGATATCAATTGGTCTGTCTTGAAACATAATTAGAAAAGGTTTCACTTTTACATTTTGAATACATGAATTCAAAACCCAATGAAACTCTTCATTTTGGAAGATCTTTAAGCAGATCAGAAAATTCTCTTTCTAAACTTTTCAAGCATATGTGTGTATATATATATATATATATATATATATATATATATATATATATATATATATGCATTTATACATATATACACATATATACATGATATATATGTATATCTATACATATATATGAGTTTTTAAAGATGGAAAACTTCATTTTTGGCAAAAAAAGCTTAGTTTTTTAAAGACTTCATACTTCATTAGCTATAATCTTGGGGCCCACTGTATAATAGAATGAGACATCATTAACAATGTGAATATAAATCCACATTTCAAATAATCATAATAATTTCAGTTTCTTGGCAAATCTGATTAGATGGTGATTGTTTTTACCTTGGATTCTGGCTAATGAAGAGCTCGTACCAGGAGCAAAAGTGTCATTTCTGCTATTTACTTGCAATTCGCTTATGCTCACACTATTGGTATTATTTTCAATCTGTGGTTTCTTGGCAGGAATCTTTTTAAGCCACTGGCCCATTTTGTGAGGGTTAGTTTAATTAAAACTAGAGAACACAACCCATAAATCCACTCAACAAGCACAAGCAAACAGCAATACGTCAAAATCACTGAAAACAAGCTAAAGAGTGAGGGTGCCACTGAAAAGCCCTTCCCTTCTCCCAGGATACTTCACATGCCATACCTAGCACGTTATTATCAATTAATCAATCAACAAATAGTTATTAAGCAACTCCATGAGTCAAGAACTGGGTTAGGTATGCAAGAGGTAAAAAAAAAAAAGAGTCTGCCCTCAAGGAGCTTACATTCTATAAGGAGAAATAAGACATGCACATGTATAAGCACTTAAAAATAAAGAAAATGTAGTTTATGAGGAAAAGCAGTAGAAAGTGGGGGCACCAGAAAAGGTTAAATGCAGAAGGTGACATGCTGAGTTTTCAAGGAAATAAGAAATTCTAAGATGGAGGTGGGTATTCCCTTACTGGTGCAAATCATAGCCCATTAGTGATTTAGCAAATGGTTTTCAAGACAATGTGAATGAAAAAGCCATTACCTTGTAGCCAACCTGGTTGTGTTGTTTATCCTTTCTTCTTGAAGAGAGCCACTGATTTCATAAGAGATGTCTTGACTTGCAAGCAAATTGGTTTTAAGTGAGGCAGAGCTGTGCCAAGTCATTAGCCTCATTTTCTCTCCCAGAGTCATCCAGGGGCAAGACAAAAGTTAGGATGACTGGTGATGGCCCTGATGAGATGGGAGACCTTGACTGTTTTAGGCTAAATTCTTTCCCAGGTCTCAGTTTATCTGAGGCGACACCCATTCAGTAATTAAAGGCTAGGTAAGAATGGAGGTAAAAGATGGCCTCGTTTGCCTTTATGGAAGAGTCAGTCTAGGAGGGGAAGACCCTCAGAATTTCTGGTCAGAACAGTAGCAATTGCTATTTATATCTACTCTGAGCCATCAAATCCAAACAATGAGTAAGTGAGGCTTGCGCTGGGGACCTATTATTGGTCAGTCAGTGAAAGCCAGAGTGATTTGGGTTTAAAGACATAGTCAAGTAGCTCTATTTGAATCACAATGTGCTTCTTCAAAGCCTGGTTTTTCAGAGCTATGTTTCAAGAAATTATAAATGAAAACTACATGAGACAAAAGGGTTAATTGTCCTGGTTTAAAAAACAAACAAACAATGACAGAATAAATAAGTAGGAAGAAAAAATTCTAGCCCCCAAACTCTAAGATACCTTGCAAGGCATAAGCAATCAAAATTTATATTCCTTTGGATAGACCACTCACATGTAACAGTATGACTCCTCACATGGACAGAGATAGAAGAGCCAACCTGGTGATAAGCCTCAAATAACAGGCAAACTCATATTTGAATACTTTACAATCTAATAGGACTTGCTGGAGCTTGCCTTCAGCTGATGTCACCTTCATGAACCCATCTGGCATAGCTTTTAAGAACATGTCACAATTTGGTTTCTAAGTAGGAATTCATGGAGAGAGAGGCCAACCTTTCTCCAACACAGAGATCCCATGAGTCCACTAATATCATGGATCCTAATTCTTGCTCTTCAGAGGTTACACAACTTCTAACCAACAGTTTGAACTAGCTCTTGAACACTCTTTGAGTCTACATCCATGGTGATAAACCAGGACAAAAAGAAAGTTCTTTTGTTATGAAAGAATACCTAATAAGGATAAATGTTCAAGGAAAAATACGGTGCAGTCAATGTCACATTAGTCATAGAACCATAAAATATTAGAGCTGGACCCTTCAAACATGGAGCATTTAGGCCTAGGAGGAAGTTTAGTACGTGTAATGTCAAAATATTAATCATAGAATGCCAGGGCTAGAAAGGACCTTAGAAGGAAGAATGTTAGGCTACAGAATGATAGAGCTTAGAGATGATCTAACCCCAGCCTCTTAGAAGTTAATTTAAGTCCTGAATCAGAGGTATACTGGAGCCAGCTCATATAGACTTTGTGAGAACTGGTGGTTAAATTTTCAGTGAGAGCATTTACACCCTGGAAATCAGCAAACACTATAAATCAGAATTTGATTTATTGTTTAGTTGTTTGTCTAGGCTTCAGAAAGTGATAGGGAAAATGTTAATAGTGCAGTTTAAACTTAAAAGTAGTTTAGTACATTTCTTCCCCTGTAAAGCCGGTTATTAAACATTTATCAGCACTCCCCTGCCTGAGATGGATGGGATGACTTGCCAATGACCGTACAAGTTAGTGATGGAACTGAAACTCTAACCACATAAAAAGCATTCTCCACAAACACCCAAACCCTCCCCATCTCTCTGGCATCTAGATTCAAGCTCTCTGTGTCTCCATGAACACCATGGTAATGTCTCTGTTCCCTAGGGTTCTGTCTCAGCTTTAGACTTCATTGCTTTCCTTTACCCCTCCCCCAAATAGCCATGTGCTCCAGATCTCTTCCAAACAGGACCTGAATGCCCAGGCAAAGCTCACTTCTGTCCTGCTGGCCTGCTGATGAAGCTGGCTAACTAAACTCCAAGTTTATCTTACGTCTTACATCATTGATAGGGATTTAGAATCTGAAACAGAGTTTCTCAAGGGAGAAACAAGCACAATTTGACTCATATCCACTCACAAAAATTTCAAATAAATAGGTATTATTTTCTCTTATCATTTTACCTTACCATATTTACGATGTCATTTGCAAATAACATGTCACATTTCTATGCTGTTGTTGGCAGAACACTTTTTCCCAAGTCTGTAATAATAGCAACATTCTATTAAGTCTTAAAGTTTGCAAAGTGTTTTATACGTATTATCTCAATTGATCCACACAATGACTTGATGCTATTATCATTCCCATTTTACAGATGAAAGGATTAAGTTTAAAAAATGTAAAGTGCTTTTCAGGATCACACAACTAGTCAGCGTCAGAGGCAACATTCAAACTGTTGTCTTTTTCACACCAAGTCCAGCTTTATATTGACTTTGTCACCAACTTGTTTAAACCAGAAAATGGTGATAATGAAAGAATTCTTTTCCCTGTTTCCTATTTAGGAGAAAAGAGGCTTAGCCAAGTGCCATTCATGATGTTAACTAAGCATGAGAACTATGGCTCCCACCTAGATCTTGGAGTTCAGCACCCACATCTCTCTGACTGTCCAGGAAATTAGCATGAGTAATGTTTCTGTGAGAATCAGACAGTGCCAAGGCTGCCTCCCTAGGAAGGGAGCTACAAGGGAGGTCTCTGAGTGCACACTCTCCACATAGCCTGAGAAGACCAGCCTGTAGAAAAGGAGAAACTGTGCCTTCAGCAAAAACAAATGTACTGACAAGATACTTTTAAGTTTAAACTTCACTATTAACATTTTCTTCATCACTTTCTTAAGTCTAGACAAATGACTAAACAATAAATCAAGCACTGATTTGGAGTGTTTGCTGATTTCCAGGGTGTACATGCTTGCACTGAAAAATTTAACAATCAGCTCTGGCAAAATGAATGTGACTTTGTTCTTAGGTTGTAGAAATGGAGATAAATGATTCTGAATTGGCTCTCTGTCTTTGGGTTGTTGTTCAGTGGTTTTCAGTCATGTCCAACTCTCCATGCCCCTATTTGGGGATTTTCTTGGCAAAGATACTGGAACAGTTTGCCATTTCCTTCTACAGTTCATTTTAAAGATGAGAAACTAAGGCCAACATGCAAAGTGACTTGCAGGTTCACACAGCTAGTAAATGTCCAAGTCTGGATTTGAACTCATGAAGATAAGTCTGCTTAATTCCAAGCCTAGTACTCTATCCACTATGCCACGTAACTTCCCGTCTTTAGGTATCACCCAGCAAATCATCTTTTATGACCTCAATGAGATATGTGCTAGGGGCAGTCCTTGAATGTTCCTTTATGTAACCTGAGAGCCAGACCTCACCCACAAGCACCTTGGGATAAAGGTAAATAAGTGTTCTTTTTGATGATAAAATCTTGGGCATTTACACTTGCGTTTCAGTGTTATTGAATTGAGCACAGTAAGCTATATTATACTATGATGATAATGGCTGAAATGTAAATAGCTAAGGTTTACAAAGAACTTTATACCCAATATTTCCTTCCAATGGGAGAGCTAAGTGACACTGATATCATTTCCATTCTCAGATGAAGGAACTGAGGCTTAAAGATGCTAACTGATTTGTCCTTGATGGCTCTGCTAGTTAAGTGTCTGAGTCAGGATTCCTAGTACAGATGTCTCCTGATTTCAAAGTGCTAGCATTGAAAAGACCACAAAGACCATTGAAAGTTTATCTCAAATGCCACCTTGTTCTTCAAGTCTTCCCTGATTCACCAGGGGCCATCTCCAGTTGTCCTGATCTACATCTGGCCACTGAACCCAAATGGCTCTGGAGGAGAAAGTGAGGCTGGTGACTTTGCACATCCCTCCCTCACTTAAATCCAATTCACTTGTAACTCTTGGCATTTTCTTGTGGATGTCATGGTTCTCTTCAGGAGAAGGGCAAACAACAGCAACAACCCTGATTCATCACTTTGGAAATGATCTTTCTCCAAGCCAATTTCACTCAACACTTTGCACCTTTTGGTATTTTGTTCTAATTTTATCATTATATGGATCTTAAAGATTCCCTATTGAAATGTAAGGTTGGTGGTCCACATGACCAGGTCTTGCTTAGAGTTGTATATTCATTAGTACCAAGAACAGAACCCTGTGTACAATAGGCATTTAATAAATGTTGGCTGAATTGTTTTTTAGTCCTGTTTAACTCTATGTGACTACATTTGGGGTTTTCTTGGCAAGTCATTTCCTTCTCCAGCTCATTTGACAGTTAAGGAACTGAGACCAACAGGATTAAGTGGCTTGCCCAGGGTCACACAGCTGAGCATCAGAGACAGGATTTGAACTCAGGAAGAGGAGTCTTCCTGCCTCCAGACCCTGCACTGTATCCACTGAGCCCCTAGCTAGCCATTTGCCAAATTACATTGGATTGGATTTGTAGTCAGAAGACCTGACCTCAAGTCCCAGCTATGACATTTACTAGTGATGGTATTATATGACAATCCCATGTAGGACAACTACTCTTTGAACTTTAATTTCTCCATTTGCAAAATCCCTCTAAAATATTGTGAGGATCAAATGAAAACATGTAAAGCAATTTGAAAAAGTTAAAGCATATAAATGGTAGCTACAATGATCATGTGTGAATGAAGAAGAAAAATATTAGCACTACAGGCATGCCTCGTTTTATCATGTTTTGCTTTATAGAACTTCAACGATATTGCGTCTTTTTTAATTGAAAGCTTGTGACAACACTGCCTTGAGCAAGTCTATCATTTTTACATTTTTCCGACAGCATGTGCTCACATCGTGTCTGTGTCACATTTTGGTAATTCTCACAATATTTTAAACTTTTTCATAAGTATTATATCTATTATGGTGATCAGTGATCAGTGATCTTTGATGTTAGTTATAATTATCTTGAGGTGCCATATTTAAGAAGGTGAACTTAACTGATAAATGTTGTGTGTGTTCTGACTGCTCCACTGACCAGCAGTCTCTCCCTCTCTTCTGGCCCCCTTATTCCCTGAGACACACCAATATTGAAATGAGGGCAATTAATAACTCTTCAATGGCTTCTAAGTGATCAAGTGAGAGGAAGAGTCAATTGATGTGACAAGCTTCATTGTTTTCTCATTTTAAGAAATTGTCACTGCCACTGCATCCTTCAGCAACCACCACACTGATCAGTCAGCAAACACCAACATCAAGCCAAGATCCCCTACTAACAAAAAGATTATAACCCACTGAAGACTCAAATGGTGATTAGAATTTTTTAGCAATAAAATATTTTTAAATTAAGGGATGTACATGTTTTTCAGACAAGCACATTTTATAGACTAGAGTATAGTGTAAACATAACTTTTATGTGCACTGGGAAACAAAAAGATTCACGTGACTCACTTTATTGTGATGATTTGGAACTGAACCTACAATATCTCTGAGGTATGCCTGTATTACCTTATAGGATGGTTGTGTAAAGTATACAGTGCTATAGAAATGTGGGCATCATTAATGATAGCGCTGCTGTTGTTGCTACAATATATTTCATACTTTGTATAGCAGATAGTGTGTTGCCCTCCCTCTTGGATGTTGTTTATATTAATGTCACTTTTTAAAAAATTGGTACCGCCTATTATCTGACTAGTGTTTTGTAAGTGCCTTAGCTAGCTGAGTTCATTCCCTAAACCAATTTGTGAGTACCTTATCAAAATTGTTGTAGGGAAATTAACTAGTGAGAAACTCCCTTCAAACTGATAGCAATTGTCTGTGAACTAGTCTTAGAGAGTTTCTAGGGAGACCTGAATACAAATCCTGCCTCAGAAACTTGGGTAAGTCACTCACAGCCTCAGTTTCCTTATTTCTAAAATGGGATTTTAGGTAACAGCTCCTGGTTCACTGGATCGTTGTAAGGCTCAAAAGATTTATGTAAAGTTATTCACAGAATTTAAGGTACTTTACAAATATTAGCTATGGCTATTATTATTTACAAGAGTTATGACTTGCACCTATGTCTTCCTGACCTCAAGTCCTGCCCTCTCTCCTCTATATTAAGCTATCTCTCACAGGTTCATAGTAAAATCCACTTGTGTGACAATATTTAATTTAAAAGTAACTCAAATTATCCTTATTCAAGTACTAATTATCAATATTTTCTTAATTTAAGAAAATGCCTAAGTTAGCTGAGTTCAGTCCCTAAACCAAAATGATAGGGAAAAAAATAAAGAAGAAAGAAATAAAGGAAGGAAGAGAAAGAAAGAAGGGAGGGAAGAAGGAAGAGAGAAAGAAAGAAAGAGAGAGAGAGGAAGGAAGGAAAGAAGGGAAAGAAGGAAAGAAGAAAGGAAGGAAGAAAAGAAGGAAGGAAGGAAGGAAGGAAGAAAGGAAGGAAGGAAGGAAAGAAGAAAGAAAAGAAGGAAGGAAGGAAGGAAGAAAGGGAGGGAGAGAGAGAAAGGAAGGAAGAAAGAAGGAAGAAAAAGATGAAATGGGAGGAATTGTCAGTCTGTAGCAACCTATATTTACCATGTATCTACTAGATGGAAGGCTTTTCACAGAGCACAGTTGTGGGGAGATAGATTTAAAGGAAGCCATTGTCCCTGACCTCCAGGAACTTAAAATCTGGTGGAAGGGACAGGTAGAATGATCAAGCAGAAGGTGAAATTAACAGCATATGATGTAAATAGCAGTTCAGAGAGCTCCTAGGAGATTTGGAAGTGTGTGTTACGGTCTCAATGCAGTCGATTTCCAAGATGTAACAGGAAGGCAACAAACACTCGAACCTGGTAACAGAAAAATGAAAGGATCAGATTGCCAACCCTCCTGATTCACAGCCTCAAAGGCAGCCGGTCTAGGTCATTGCCAGAATCACAGGATCACACACAGCCACAGATAGAGGGGAACTCTGAGATCATTTAGACCAGCCCCCTGCTTTTACAGGGGAAAAATTAATGAAATTCAATCATCAGACAGGTCACTGAATTGAATAGTAGAGAAGTTTGTTCAAGGAAAGGTTAGACTAGGTGACCTCGGGAGTCCCTTCCAATTCTGAGGTTCTGTGAATCTGCCAATAAAGGAATTAATAAATCTTCATTTCACTGAATCATAGAATGAGAGAGCCAGAAGGGACTTTGCAACATACAATGTTAGAATACAGATCATAAAATGTCAGTGCTAGTAAGGACCCCATTTATTATATGGTCCAAACCCTTCATTTTACAGATTAGGAAACTGAGGCCATAGAGATTAGATGCCCACATCCACAAATTTAGGCATTGAAAGAGCCAGTATTCTAATCTGGTCTTTTGCTTAAAAATTTGCTTCATTTGCAAAAAAAGTTCATTATTAAATTTTTTGACGGGTAAAGGAATGTCATGGGGAGCATCTATGAAAAGGGTTTTGCTTCATAATTTTTCCCAAATGTGCTAGCCTTTATATATGTACAAATGATAGCGGCACCACGAAAATTCATCCTATCTTTGATTTGATTATTTTAAATGAGCTTACCAGTGAATTAGTAAACATAAAAGTGTGACAGATGTTTTAAAATTTGGTATTTTTGTACCATTTTGATCAAAGGCTGCTATCAAATGGTGGGGTTGCTTCATGAATTAAAATTCCCAGTATATTTTGCTCAAGCCTCAAATTCCTGGGTTATCATGTAGTCCCAGGCTGACTGTAGAGAAGAATGGTTTCCTTCTTTCAAATCGATTCCTAGGGTTGTTTAGACAGGCTGTATGTCTCAATGGCATTTACATTCACCATCTGGGTAGTTTTCTTCTATAGAAAAAAGGATTTTAAAAATGCAATTCTTGCCACATTTGGGTTCATACTAGGAAAAAATATGCTGAATAATAGCTAAATTTATATAGCACATTTTTTGCATATACTTTACATTGTATCCTCAGAACAATGCTAGGAGGTAGCTATCATTATCTCCATTTTACAGATGAGAAAACTGAGGCAGGTGGCAGTTCAGTGATTTGCCCTGGATTATAATCATTCATATAGCGCCTACTATGTGCCAGGCACTTGCTAAGCTTTACCCATATAGTCTCATTTGATCTTTATAACAATCCTGGCAGGTATGTACTATTATTCCCATTTTATAGTCAGCAGCCATCAACATCAAGGCAAGACCCTCCACCAGCAAAAAGATTATGTCTCAGATGATGGTTAGGAATAAAATCTTTTTTGATTAAGGTATGTACATGGCTTTTTGAAACATAATACTATTGTACATTTAATAATCTATAATATGGTGTTAACATAACTTTTATATGCACTGAGAAACCAAAAAATTCATGGGAATCATTGTATTGTGAGATTCATCAAGGTATGCCTGTATGTACAATGTAATATGTAAATAAAATACACGCACACACACATACACACATACAATGTATTGTGAATGGGGTGTTCAGGTTGACTAGCACCTCTGGTGAGAGGGCTTGCTGAGCTCTTCTATGGCTTCATATCCATCTTGGTGTCCATCAGATTCACCCAACTTCACCTGTGTTTCTAAGAAGCTGTGGCGTTCACAGCAGCCACACCCAGGTTAACCATCTGGGCAGACTGGCTAAATCAGGTTGAAGGTAACTGACAGGCCTGAAACTGTTAGTAAGTTAAGGGAGTGTCTACCCCAAACAGGTGAATATTTTCCCTGGTGGAATGGGTGGATGAGAACAATTTGTTCCAGTGGCCGTGAAGGCTATTGAAGCAAGTGCTGTGGGGCATTTAGAGGTTGGTCAGACATCAAATATGCCAAAGTCATCTTGGCACTGCATCCCAGGCCATCAACAGTGGTCTTGACTTTTGTCCTGTCACTGGACTTGGATGACTCAGAAAGAGAAAGGCTGATGACTTTTGTGCATTTCTGCCTCACTTAAATCTAATTCTCGCACAAGTCAAAACATCACCCAAGATGCCATTGGTCTTCAAAAACAAAGGACAAACAACATGGTGTATATAAATATAAATAAATACATTATGTATACACTATATTGCTGTTCATGATATAGCCATACAAACAACCATATGAGGTCATGTGGCAGGGTGGTTAGAGCAATGGACTTGGCATGTTATAGTGGATGAAGGGCCATTTCAAGAGTCAAGAAGACCTGGGTGCAGGTTCCTTCTCTGACACATATTGAATGTGTGACCCTGGACAATCCTCTTAACCATTTGGTGCCTCTGATGACTCTAAGGCTATAAATTCTAGAGCATGTGCTAGTTTCTTCCTCTCCTCCCTACCCCAAGCTCCTTATACCCATGAAATCATGAGTCTATTAAAAAAAAAACAAAAGAAAACAAAGCAAAGCAAAACAAAACAACTTCAAAGTAGTGCAGACATTCCTGGACTTTAGATCTCCCTTACACATGTATAGACTTTGATACTTTGTCTTCCAGATGCCATCCCTGCCCTGGTGCCCAGCAGGGGACTCTTCTGGGGAGACAAGGTCTGGAAGTGAGCTCAGCTAGTTATTTCAGACAGGCAGTGAAACATGGGCTCCAGTCACAGCTGTCATCATTACTCACTTTCCCAGTTCTAGTGCATACTGTTTATGGGGCCATGAGCTGCTTGACCCATGGATCCATATGAACTCAGAGACCTGGAATTACTTTATATCTTATCGCCACAGTCCTAATATACAGAAAGGAGATGCAAGTCCAAACAGAGTACACACCAGTGCCTCCTATCTCCTACCAACTTCTGATTGCCAATAATGTGTGGCATAGGGAGCCACATCAAGACATGCTTTCAATCACCCAATCAATCTGCAAGAATTTAAGCACCTTCTATGTGCCACGTCCTATGCTAGGTGCTAAGGATGGAAATACAATGAATGAAATGGCTCCTGCCACATTCTTAACTATCCCTACTCTCTACCAACTAATGAAAGTTTGCTTCTGCATTTGCTAAAAACCACTCTTATAATAACTTCTTTCCTATCATCCAGGACCTTTAAATACTCAGCAGAAATGCTAGGGCAGTCAGTTGTTTCCCTCCTTAGCTGATCCTTAAAACTTTCCTAACCTGAGAACAGTGGACTCTACTTTCCTCTCTGCTACCCAGCCCAGCTGAGCCCCAGTCCCCAGATACCTGAAGAGATTTTTGTGGTTATGGGCAAGAGTAGTCCTTCCATCAGATCAGATCCTGCACCCTCAAAAGTTGGTCGAAAAACTTAGCCTCTGGTGATCAACCCATCGGTGACAAGCTCTTGTGCACTTGACTACTCTGGTCTCTGTTTCTGTCTCTCTGTCTTTCTGTCTCTGTCTCTGTCTCTCTGTCTCTGTCTCTCTTTCTCTGTCTCTCTCTCTCTGTGTCTCTGTCTCTCTGCCTCTTCTGTCTCTCTCTCTCTGTTTCTGTCTCTCTCCTTTCTCTGTTTCTCTCTGTGTTTATGTATTTATATAAATTGTTTTGAATTGCCTATATTCATGCTGTTTCTTGTCCCACTGTACAGAAGGAGAGCAGGAATGGTTTCACTTTTTTTTTGTCTTTGTAACCCCAGTGCCTTGCACAAAGGGGTAATTAGTAAGTGTTTAGAAAGCCCAGGATCACCTCCCAGGCACAGCGAAGCACTGGGAGAACGGGAGTGAAGGCACATAGTCTGTACAATAGTATTATGAAATATGCATGTTAGAAATTGCTCAGGTAGATGTGCTCCTGGGGAAACCAAAGGCTGACGACAACATCAGACAACATCAACCTCTTATTCTGTCTCGAATTTCTCCTTCAGGCAATCCCTGAATGCTCTCTTATGTGCCTTCTAAGGAAGCAGCTGGTGCTTTAGAGTCAGAGCTGGGTTCAAATCAATCTAATACTCCCTGCAGGGCCTTAGGCTGATCATATAACCACTGCTGCCCTCAGTAGCCTAATCTGTAAACCTAGGATTGGAGTAGATGGCTTCTTAGCTGCCCCCTAGCTTTTAGTCTATGATCCTACCATCTGAAGATTATCCTCAAATGGAATGCTGCCCATGAAATAAGGCCTTCTGGAAAATAAAATTCAGGCTCTATAAGGGTCAAAATTTTGTTCAAGTCTACACTAAGTAGAAAGAGTATTAGTTTAGGAGTCTTGGAGAACTGAGTTCTAATCTGTTCTCTTTTACCCCATAGCTCTGTGATCTTGACAAAGACATGGAGTTTGGTCAAGTTTAGTTCCTCATCTGTAAAAATAAGGATTCCAGTGACTGCACGGTATGGTGTTACACACAGTGCTGGAGTAGGCGTCATAGGACTTGGGTTAAAATCCTACTTTGGATACCATCTGAGTCACTATTGGCAAGTCACTAACCTTACCAGCCCCTCTGACCTGTTAAATGGGTACAATGCCCACTTTCACTAGGTTGTTATGAACAAGTGAACATATATAGCCCATTTTGCTCCCAAAGTTCTAACTAAATGAATGATTTTGATGTCCCTTAAATGTAAGTTCCTTGAAAGCATGTATTATGTCTTTGTTTTTGTCTCTGTATCCCCAGCACCTACCACGAGGCTTGATGTCTGCTTGTTGAATTGATCAAGAAAATGAACTAAAAAGTGCTTTGCAATCATGGGCATGAGCTAGGATTGACTGTTTTTCTGCATCTCCCAAGTGGAACACCTAAATCCAGGCTCTAGGGGTATCCTCTGGACCAGCAGAATCAAACTCAAATAGAAATCAATGGGGGCCACTAGTTCCCTCACAGGCAACTCTCTGGGCCCCAAATTGACTAGTTTTAAAGTGTAATGTTATCTACATTTAATTGTATTTTTTATTTATCATGTTAACTATTTCCCGGTTATGTTTTAATCTGGCTCTGGCATCACTCCCAAATGCTGTGGGCCACATGTAGCCCAGGATCGCATGTCCAACACCTTGTTCTAGTCAGACTATATTTGGCCAGTGTTATTTTTAGCTAGGTGGTGCAGTGGGTAGAGCCCAAGGCTAGAATCAGAAAGACCGGAATTCAAATCTGACCTCAGGTATTTATTAGTTGTGTGACTCTGAGCAAGTCCCTCAACTTCTACCTGCCTCAGTTTCCTTAACTGTAAAATGAGGATATTAATAGCATCAACCTCCCAGGGTTTTGTGAGGATCACATGAGATATGTTTAAAGTACTTAGCACAGTGTCTGACACATAGTAGGTGCTTAATAAATGTTTCTTCCCTTCCCCTTCATTTGAAAACATTTTCTCCCTGAGTTCCATGATCACTGAAAGGATTGACTGACATCTTTTCAGATCCAGCCGTTATGTTCTTTGAATGGAAAGATAGCATCGTATCTCTCTCATTTTAACTATGCTGAGTTGCATGTATGACAATTGTCCACCACATGGCAATTTTGTTTTGTCCAGTGTCTTTCAATGCAAACTTCATCCAAAGCATTCAGATTAAATCACAAATACTGTGAAGCCTGAGACAAATTAAAGGAACCAGACAAAGAGAAGAGGGACATGCACAGAGACCCTATCATCCGATTCTAAAGAACAACACATCTTTTGTCCATCCCTAATTGTTTGGTTTGCCATCAACAAAGTAACATGGAGAGTTGACTGGGAGTCTCTGAATGGCTGAAACAATGCTCTTGATTTGACAGTGATGATGGTATCACATGGTATTTGTCATTGCTATTTAGGATTTCAGAGCACATGCCAAGCTGCATGTAGAAGTACTATACATGGCAACTAAAGGCAAAATACCATTCCCCTTGGTATTCAACATGCATTAAGTGCCTACTAGGAACAAGGAGAGTCCTGTCTGACTGTGAGGGATGCAGAAATGAGCCAGCCAAACTTCCTTATGGTGCTTTTGCATGCAGTAAGTGCTTATTAAAAGTTTATTGAACTAATTAATGTGAGGAAAAAATGAAAGAAGTCAAAATCTAATGGGGATGGTGGTGGTGCATACAAGGATCATAGAATTTGAAGTTGGAAGGGACCTTAGAGATTACCTGTTTCAAATCCTTAGAGATTTACCTATTTCCTTGCTTTACAGATGAGAAAACTAAGTAGGGAATGGAAATGACTTGACTAAGGACACATGGATAGTTAGCAGCATGGTCAAATTTGAAGTGAAGTCTTCTGATCCCAAATCTTGTGTTCTTTCCATCACACATCATGTAAGACATATACACTAACAAACACTGTACCAAGAAGTATGAGATCTGGATTCTCATTCCACTGCCATAATTAATTAGATATGTGACCAAAGGAAGTCATTGAACTTCCCTGGGCCTCAGTTTTCTCATCTGTACCATGAGATAGTTGGAGTATATGATCTCTAAGGTCTCTCTGAGCTCCAACATCCTATGAGTCTATGATCATCAGAAGCAGCTTGTGAAAAGAGAACGTCTGAGGATCCTGAGTCTGAATCCTGGCCCTGCTACTAACTACCTGGAGGACTCTCTCTTAACCTCAGTTTTCTCATTTGTAAAAATGAAGGAGTTAAATTAGATGATCCCTAAGGTTCCTTCTTGCTTTAGATTCTAAAATGATCTATGCAAAGTGGGAGATGGAAATGAAGCGCTGGGAGAGTTCAGAAGAAAGAGATCATTTCTCTTGGGGATCAGAAAAGACCTCACAGAAGAGGTGACTTTTGAGTCTATTTTATATCGTGGTTATTCCTGTATCACTTCTTCTCCACCCCCAGACTATAAGCCCTTGAGAACAGAAACTGAATTAGGGGCTATTAACTTGGGCTTTGTAAGATTGGTTTTATTGTCTTTGGTGGAGATGTTGTGACTATTGTTAATATTTTGATAACTGTGTTTCAATATATAATTAGTTTACTTTGTAATCCTATGCATTTCATTTTATAAATTTAAAAACAATGTACTGCAGAGGCTTCACCAGACTGCCAGAGCGGCCCATAACACAAAGATGATTAGGAACCACTGGACTTGGTTTGTTGTTTGCTTGGAGGTGTTTTGGCGGGGTTGTTTGTTTTGTTTTGTCTTTATATTGGTGAGGAAAATGTGACATACTGGACAGGAAGCTGACTCAGAGCCAGGAAAACCTGAGTTCAAATTCTGACCCTGACACATAATTGCTGTTCAACTCTGGGCAAGTCACTGGACTTCTCAACCTTCTAGGCAGCTCTCTAAGACTTAAGTTTGAGAGGTGCTACCCTACCCTGGGAGAGACTGTTCTCTACACCAGTGAATTCACAAGTTCAGTCCTTAGCTCTGTCTCTTTATCTTAGCAGCATCTACCATGGTGCTTTGCCTATAGCAGATACAGAAAAATAAGTCTGCTGAAACAAACTGAATGTTACACTAAACAACCAAGAACAAAAGTAGTTGCAAGAATTAGATTTCTTTCCCCCAGATTTAGTTACACTAAACTGGAAAATTTTGACCACGACTTAACCCTCATGAATTCAATTTTATTTGATAAATGTTTATTAAGGAATGACTTTGTACAGAGCACGATGGGGGGGGAGGGGGCGCAACATGGATAATCGAACTTAAGATCATGTGCTCTCTGAAAACTCTCTCTGTGCCATACTCTCTCTTTTCTGATCTTTTCCAATTCTTTTACCATCATTTTCAGGGTTTAACTGACTTTGCACTGCCACCAGCTTGCTTTATTCACATAAGATTATAATGTAATAAAATATTAGAGCTGGATAGGATCTTCAACATCATTTAGTCCAACCCTCTGTTTTTTGGAGAGAGAAACTGAAGGAGAAGATGAAATACATACCCAAAGTGGTATGTGTAGTCATGAGCAGATGTGGGATTTCAGTGAAAGTTTCCTGATGTCAATTGCATAGACCAAGCCCTCAAATAGCTTAGATTGTAGTAATGGTCTCTCTTTGAGTCTGTCTCTTTTTCTGTCTCTCTGTCTCTATCCTGTGTGCCTCTCTCCCCCACTTCTCTGTCTCTGTGGCTCTCTCCCTCTTTGCTTCTCTGCATCTCTGTGTGTCTCCCTCTGTCATTTCTGTCTCCTCTCTCTCTGTCTGTCTATCTTTCTCTCCCACACACACTCAAAGATAACTAGAATATACATTATGGGATAAGTACCTTAAAGATGAACAAAACATAAGGCAATGCATCCCTGGGAGGAAAAGGTCATTACAACATTACCAACTGAACAGGGCTTTCCCAGTAGAACTGAGCCTTGAAAATAGGTAACAATTTAACAGGTGGTGATGGAAGGGGAGAACTTTTCAGGCAAAGCAAAGAGATGAAAGATTTTTTAAAAATTATTTAATTAGGCCAGAACAAAAGTATGGAACAGTAATATGAGATTAGGTTTAAGTAGGGTAGTGTGGAGAGCCTAGAATGCCAAGCAAAGGACTCTGACCTTCATTCAATAGACAGCAGAGTTGTGCTCATGAGTTTTTAGCAGAGGAGTGACACAGAAACTGCAAGGATTTAGCTGTTAGAAAGGCTGCATTAAAATCACTGTGATGTAGGTAAAGTGCTGCACTTTGAGTCCAGCCACCCAGGTTTTAAGCCCAATCTTACTGTTGAATTGCTGTGTGATCTGAAGCAAATAAATTCACTTCTCTGGACTCCTATTTCCTCATCTTTAAATTAAAGTTGAAAGATAAAGAAATTGAAAGAGTTCTAAATCTTGTGACTAGATACACAATCTCCAAGGTCCCCTATAGCTCCTACATTCTATAATTCTGTTAATTATATAAACTCTATGACAACTTCAGCTGAGTCTCATTTTCATCATCTATAAATTTGGGATAGTAACAATTGCCATTTCTACATACTACAAAGAGGTTGGTTTCTTTTTAGAAAGAATTAAAGGAGATGCTATTTTTTGTAAACTACTATGAGAATATGAATCTGTTTTTTATTGCATTTTTTTAAAAATCACATTTAAGCCAACATAGTGGCACTTACCTGTAATCCCATTACTGGGGAGGCTGAAGCTGTTGAACTGTTTGAACTGGGGCATTCTGAACTAGTAGATAGGGCTAAGTATTAAGTCTAGCACCATTATGATGAACTCTTCTGTCTGAGTTCTAGAAAATGATTTAATCTCTCTGTATGTCAGTTTATCCCTCTGTGAAATAAGAGAGCTAGACTATATTTCAGCATTTCCTTATATCTGATCCCTTCTCTACATTCACTCAACTATCACTTTATCTCAGGCCCTTTCACTTAGATTATCTCAGCAACTTGGTAACTGGTATCCTTGCCCCAAGTCTTTCCCTGCTTCTGTTCATTTTCCACACTGCTGACAAAGTAATTTCCTCCAACACAGATTTCTTCCTGTAACGTCCCAACTCACCCAACTCCAATGGCTCCCTCGGGCCTCTGGGATACCATGGAAACTCTTCTATTTAGCTTTTAAAGCCCTTTACAATGGTCCTCAACTTACCTTTCCAGCTTCATTGGATATTATTTTTTCCTACACTGTATGATCTTTTCTCTGTGTCTTTGTATTGACCATCTCATGGTTTTGCCTGGAATGCTCCCTCTATTTCCCTCTGTTTCACAAGATCCCCACTGTTTCTTAAAGACACAGTCCAAACACCATCTTCTCCATTAAGCTGTTCCTGATCCCAACTGCTTGTGCTTTCCTTCCCAAATTACCTTGTATTTAACCACCTTCTTTTAAAATTTATTCACATTATATTTATGCTGTTTATATTTACATATGTATTTGTTGTCTCCCCCATTAGAATGTAACCACTTTTCAGTTAGAAATTGTTTCATCCTTTGTACTTTTCTCCCCAATACTTAACAGAGTGTCTAGCACATAATAGGTGCTTTTAAAATGCTTGTTGATTGATTGATTGATTGGTATTATCTCAAAAGTCTCGTCCAGCATTAAATCAAATGATCTTGTCCTGTAGGGACAGGAGGCAGGGAGGGAGTTGGAAACCAGTGCCTGTGGAAAACCAGTCAATTACCAAAAATGATGGGAAAAGAAATTGAAAATATTTGAAAGGAAACAGGACTAAAGAGAAGATGAATCATTTTCTCAGGGCTCCAAATAGTATTAAGCAGGTACAAGAGATACTCCAAAATAACTTTTAAAAAACATACCTTTGCAATCATTCCTCAAGGGGAGAAGAACATGATTCAGTAAGTGTCATCCCTGTCACAATTACTGTTTGAGAAGATGAGGGTGGGGGCACCTGACAAAACCAAGGATATTTCTATGGTTGAATTTCACCAGCGAGACACCTTTGGCCACAGCAGATTTGGGGCTTGATGAATGGGATGTTCGTGATTCTTGCTCTCCTGTTTTCTGAGGGCAAGCATCAGTGGAGAGATACAACCTGACACGGGATCTGACAAATCCTAATCTGACCAGTAGCTTCATTGTTTGTCCCCAGAAGCAGAAGGCCTAACAAGTTTATGTTTTGGCCTATTCTGTTACTTTCCTGGTAGATGGATCAAATATGCCTTTAAACGCTGCCTTTAGATTAGGTGAGTAGAAGGCCGTGGTATTGGAACTCAGAGACTTAGCTTCATGTGCCAGTTTCGCTGACACTTAATAGCCAAGTCAAGTACATTTAATATAAATTAGGAAATGCCAAGTACCTAAGGAAAGTGGTTTGATGGACAAGATATGTAGCCTTTCCTTCCTTCTTCCTCCATCCTTCTTTTCCTTTCTTCCTTTCCTCCTTCCTTTTTCTTCTTCCTCCCTCCCTTTCTCCCTCCCTCCTTCCATCCTCTTTTCCTCCCTTCCTTCCTTTCTCCTTTCCTCCCTTCCTTTCTTCCTCTTCCTTCAGCCCTCACTGTGGCCCTTTTTCCTCCTTTTTTCCCTCTTTCTGATTCCATGTGGAGCTTCTTCTACCTGTGAAGATTATTACCTTCTCCACAGTTTATAGTTTATAGTCTTAGAGAATGATCTGGGGAACTGAGAAGTGAAGTGAATTTCCTGGGTTAACACAGGCATGATTGGAACTCAGGTCTTCCTCAAACTAAATGTAATTGTAAATACTTTTTTTATTTATTTACAATACCAATTATACAATTACAATTGTAAAGTAATGGGACTGGGAAGGAGTGGAGCTGGAAGGGGAGGTGAGGCATAGACCAAGAAACATAGCATGCACATTAGAATTGAATGATTTTACATGGGGAGAATAGAGAGCTACGAGATAAATGGAGGATGTGTGAGAAAATCATGGTAGGTCAGACCAATCTGCCCCTGGCACACAGGGCATTGCATTAGAATCAGGGTCATCACTAGAGGGCAGTTGTTTCCCCTCTCTGTTACTACCACGATCACCACTACCATGGACAAAACAGCATGGCATCAGGGGCAACCCTAGAGTGAGGATATGGGTTCATGTGCACCTGTGGCATATAGTAGCTGAATTACCATAGACAAGTCACTTACTTAGTCTCTCAATACACCTGGAAATTATCCAAGGCTTTAAGGAACAGGCAATATTGCAATCTTCATCAGTGAATGGAATTTCCATACCAGGAATTCCCTATACCTATGAAATTATAGGACTGGACTAGAATTCTAGAAAGCAATTTATAACTTCAAAAGCAAAGTACTGTGCTGGATGCTTGAGAAAGGACGTAAGGCGGAGAAAGAATAATGATGACGTTGTTCCTGACCTTGGGGAGCTGACTAGCGTAAGACATATGCCCAGAGATACATTGTACAAATTGGAATCTGATGAACCTGGAAGAGGAGCACAAGGAACTTATGAGATAGTTGGAGAATCTGCTGGAGAGCTAGTGTAGATTACACCTTTCTGATCCCCCATCAAGAGGGGAAAGTACGGGAGAACAGGGGGCTTGGACACGTCAGGAGACTTGCCCTCTAATCCCTGCTAAATAAAATTAGGAAAGTCACTGACACTCTCAATGCCTCAGTTTTCACTATAAAATAGAGATAACCTGCATTGTTCACCTCCAAGGGAGAATATGAATATCAAATGAATGAATAGATATGAAAACATTTTGAAACATTCAAAAATACCATGTGATTGTAATTTTCTTGAACAGCTAGGTGACTCCGTGGATGGAACCCTGGGTCTGGAGTAGGGAAGACTCATCCTCCTGATATGTTTACTAGTTGTGTGACCCTGGGCAAGTCACTTCACCCAGTTTGCCTCAGTTTTCTCATCTGTTAAATGAACCGGAGAAGGAAATGACAAACTACGCCTGTATCTTTGCCTAGAAAACTCCAGATGGTACCACAAAGAGTTGGACATGACTAAAAATACCTGAATAACCACAGAAATTGTCTAGTGTGGTTCTTATAAGGCTTCCTATGCTAATTTGCAGTTAACATTTTAGTGAGATGGAAGAGAGGCTTGAGTTCAAAACTCAGTGCTGCTCTTTAAACATTCTGTATCTCAGTATTCACAGTTCATCTGTGAAATAAGGGCATTTGATCAGTTTTCTTCCTGCTATAAAGCCAGTGATAAATCATTTCACTTCTCTGAGCTCTTCTTTCTTCTTTGTATAAAGAAGGGTTTGGGTTAAGAACCTTTCCAGCTAGGTTTCCTATCAACAGAAACAATGTGGAAAAATAGGAAAATCTTGTCTCCCTTCTGATTGTGAAAATTTCATGGGCTGCATGTACTCAGTATGTGTCTTTCAGAAAATCCTCTGTAACCAGCTCATGGAATTGATGCTGTATGGAGCAGTGACAGAGCCCTACTTGCTTGACATTACTTTCAAAGGTCCTCTTTTGGGAAGATGCTATTTCTTAAAAGCTCTTACAATTTTTATTGAATTTTGATGAGGAATATTTCTACAAATAAACACATTTCCTAATTAAAAGCTGCACTTTGAAGACCTAAATTACCTTGCCCTTAGTCTGCTCTTTTGTTTTGCATTGTATTTTGGAATCAATAATGTCCATGGAAACAGGATTTATTTTTAATATATACAATTTAGAGGATACTAATAATGGGTCTTCCTGCTTAATAAACCTGTCCTTAGTGCAGAGATAAGAATTGTGCTCTTTGAGATGACACACTCTGATTGGGGACATATGTTCGCTGTGCTTTCAAAGTTATATCACCAAATGCTGATATTCAGATGCATTGCTAAAGGTAGGCTAGGAAGGGGAGGAATCACTTCTGGCATTTCTGATCTGGAGTTCTCAGAGGGATGCCATAGATAAGCCATTTCTGCAGTCACTTGGTAATTTCATCAGTGGTGGGTCTCCTTACAGCCAATGTCCCTATGTCATGAACCACAGTTTGGAGAAATTTCAAGGGACCCAAGTCCTTTACGTTAGGTATCATCATATTGTATTTTGATGGGAAGTAGACTCACAATTAAAAGTATTTCCAATAAGAGATATCGGTCAGTTTATGCATAATCATGAAATGCACTGGTCTCTTAAACTAGTTCCTCAAACATCATATGCATTGATTTTAATTTATTCAGTTCAATGTTCAATCATAATAGAATGGAAGAACCACTGGATCTGGAGCCAGCAGGGGTGGAAATCCTGTCTCCTACACTTACTGGCTATGTGATTAGGGGCAAACTACTTATGTTCTCTGAGCCTCAATTTCTTTAAAATAAGTACCTACCTCAGATAAAATAATTTATCTCAAGAGCTTTGTAAACCAAAGTCATCTGGTATTATTTATAGAAAATTAACATTATCACACAAAAGAATGAGATAGTGGGAAATGTCCTGAAACAAGCAATCAGTACACCTGACAAGAAAGTCCTGATCCTGTCATTAACTGGTTTTATGATGTTGAGTAAGTCATTTTCCCTCTCTGTGCCTCAGTTGCCTTATCTGTAACAATAACTTACAATAATAACTGCAAATTGAATACTGTTTTATAGCTTAAAATACTACATATTATATAATATTCATAATAGAATTATATGATTTATCCTAGGTCACATAGATAGTGTGTGAGTTAGAACACTATTCGTTATTATTTCAGTCATCATCCTCATCCTCATCATCAGACTGAATCTTTTTCCATATAGTAACTCCTCTTACCAATGCAGATCTATACTTGATCTATAAATTATTTGCTTAGGAAATTGTCTCGGAGGAATGAGGGACATAGAGCCAGGTCTGGAGTCAAGGAGACTTGAGTTCAAATTTGGTCTTAGACATTTACTAGCTGTGTGGCCCTGGGCATGTCACTTCACCTCTGCCTCAGTTTTCAAATCTGTAAAATGGGGCTAATACCTTCCAGGGTTGTTGTGAGGATCAAATGAGATAATATTTGTAAAGTAAGCCCTGCATAAATATTAGTTGTTGTGGTTGTTGTCGCTGCTGCTGTGGCTATTACTTGTCGATGATCATGGATTCAATATGTATCAGAAACAGGACTGTGAGGTCAGTAACTCCCGGGTGCCTCAGAATGAGGGGCTTGGGTAAATGATCGGTAGGATCTGTTCTAGTTCTGACATTAGGATCAAAGAATAATAAGTTTAGAATTGGAAGGGACCCCAATTTCTAGTCAACTTCAGAAGAGAACTCTTTATAGAGTTTTCAGAGGCTGCTTAAAAGGAAATATAAAGGATTTAATTGTAGAGCTAGGAAAAAACCATCGAATCTTCTAATTTTAATAGTAACTAATACTGATATAGTAATTTAAAGTTTGGAACAATTTATATACATTTCATTTTAGTCCTCTATTTACCCTGTGAAGAAGATACTACAAGTCCAGATACGATTTCTTCTACACTGGAACTTCCTTTGTGAAAACTCCCTCCACCATGCAGATCAACAACTCCTAGGGCGTAACATCTTCGAGTAGTCTGGGGTCATTGCTTGCTCATGGTCCAGTTTATGTGTCAGAGGCAAAATTTGAACCCAAGTCTTGCCAAAGTCAAAGGCAGTTTTCTATCCTCCGCTTCATAGAGTGACTCGACAAAATTCAAGCTACTAGTTTAGTGGCAGAGACATGTCTAGATTTCAGGTCTCCTGACTCTTTTGCTCCTCCCACACCACAATGTTCCCTCTTGCACTAGTACTGTATATCAAAACACAAGGGGAAGGGGTCGTTTATATTATTAATTTAACTTTAATTTAAAATTTAAATTTTTTAAAAATGCTGCTGGTTTTATCGTGAGTCTGAGGCTGTTACCATGGTTTGCAGGAGATACTGATGATCCCAGGAAGGCCACATGTCTTTGGGCATCTCACACAGTGCCCGCCCTGAGGATGGAATCAAAGTTCCCAGCTGTTAATTACATCTGGCAAAGATGCAGCAACAGCAGTAGCAGCAGAGACTGGGTGTAAGAGTGCCCCCCAAAATGTTGTCAAGTGAGGAATAATCCTAGCTTTGTGTGTCTGTGTGTGTAGAAAGAAGAGGAGAAAAAGGAGAGAGAGAGAGAGAGAGGGAGAGAGAGAGAGAGAGAGAGAGAGAGAGAGAGAGAGAGAGCTAGCTGCTGGTAGTGTTCCGCTCAGACATGGGAGATTAAAACCATCACCTGGGCTCCCGGCTAACTCCCCCTCTGCCGCCTCAGTGGTGCAGACCCGTTTAGAATGCATGTGCCTTTCTCTTTCCAAAGCATTGTAGGATTGGCTCCCGCCTTCCATTCATGTAACCTGCGTGTGTGTATGTGTGTGTGTATGTGTGTGTGTGTGTTGCTAGCTCGCCCTCTCTGTATATGTGTGTAAGAGAGAGACGGGGGGGAGGGAGGGAAAGAAGAGAAGGGAAGCTATTAAAAAAAATATATACCCCAACCCCAAGCCTCAGGATTGCAGCTGTTTAATGTGGGCCAGCAGTCCTACCAGAAACACTTCGCCTGGAGAAACCTGGACCGGCCTTTCGGGTGTGTGGCTGCGAGAGACTGGGGTTTTCTTCTATTTCCTCGCGCCCCTCGGGTTATTGTGGAGCCTGCCTGAGAGGATGAGAGCCCGGACCTCCCTGTAGTTGCCCAGTTTGGGATCGTGGAGAGAAGGAGCCAGTACGTCTCGGAGAAGAGTGGCTTTATTTATATAGAAGACAAACGCACAATTTATTTTTTCCTTCCCTTGCCTTTTGCCCCGGGGAGCCTGCAGACACGGTAAGCCGGCCGGGCTATGGTATGTAGGAAAAGTGGCTTTTGTATCCTCGCGACTCCTCTCGGTCTCCCCACCAAGCTCTCCCTTCCCCTGCGCTCCGAAATCGGGGACGGACCCGGCGGGTGCCGGGCTCTCGGGCAGATCTTGAATATGGATCTGCCCACAGCCACCCCCCTCCATCCCCTCCCCACACCTTTTTATGCAGCAAGGCACTTGAGGAGAAGCTAGCCTTCCTCGCTGGCGCCTGCAATCGGAGGCTCTCGGGCGGCGGGGCTGCTGCTGCTGCGCGGCGGCGGCGGCTGCTCCCCTAGCCGGCTGCGGAGGGCTCTTGGCAGAGCGAACGAGCCAGCCAGCTAGTCTACCCTCGCCGCAGCTCCGACTCCTTGCACGCAGTTGGGCAGTGTGGGGAATCGGCTCGGGGCTCGCGGCGGAGGTGGCATAGCTAGATGGTGTGACTCGAAGGATGAAACCACGAGGCGATCGCAGCAGCCTGGGGTCCGGAGAAGCCGGGCGCCTTTGGGGGAGAGTCGAGGCGGAGGGTGGGGGCTGGGGAGAGCAAGCTATGCGCACGGTTCCCATCCCTTTGAGGGGCTCCCCCAGGGAGTGGGGGGCGACTGAAGAGAGGGAAAGGAGACGGCGTGTCCAGGAGTCCGGCCGGGCTCGCTTCCCCTGGAGCTCCGCGCCTCCCCTAGAAGCCCTTCGCTGGGGTCCGTGGCGCATTCCTGCCCGCCTGGTCGCCGCCTGGGGACATAGCTTTTTCTCCCTCCTTGCCTCGGAAGAGAGCGAGTGAGCTGCGGGTGGAGACGCAGCAGGGAGAGAAGCGAGAAATAGGCTCCCAGCAGTGCAGTCAGATCAATGATTACAAGCCTTCCTTCTTACCATTTCTGTGTGATCATGGAACAGCCTTGGAGGGCCAAGGTGGTCAAGGGAGAAGGAGAGAGAAGCCGGGGTGGGGGGGGGGGGAGTCTCCAGTTGCGTTCTCCTTCCGAACGAAACCCTTCTGCTCTCGGCCCCATCCTTTCTCTTACTCTGGCCCCTAGCCTGTTTACATTGGGATGTCTATGTTGAAGTCCAGGTTGGATTCTCGAGCTTTTTCTGTGAGGTCTCTGGTGAGCTTTAACCGCCCCCTCCCACTTCAGCTTTAGAAAATGTGCTCTGGGTTGAAATGTGAGGATCCTGCCTCAATTATTTTCTTACCGCTTCAAAAATGCAGCCTATATAAATTGGGAAACTGCGACTCAGAGTGTACTTGGCTAAGCCTGGAATGTTGGTTCTGGAGATGTACTCAGGGAGAAATCTGGAAGCACTTGGATGCGAATTCACGAAATTCAACTAGTGAGTGGTCCATTATGTGGTGGGCTTATCTCCTTCCCCTCGGAGCCCCGTGTGCTGCCTTACTCCACCCCCCTCTCCTCCTCCTCTTTGGGTGATGTTAGAAAGTACTGGAAATTGAACTGCGTTGATATCCAACTTTGAAAATTTCCTCCTCTGTTAGGGAAAGACTTTGAGATTTCTTAAATGGCTTCATGCTGACATAGGTATTACGACTCGATACTTGGATGGGTCTAAAACTATTTTCAGCAATCTCCTAAGTAAATAACTCCCAGTGTGGAAACCTCTATCAATATGCATTTATCCTTCGGTACTGTGTAAAATCTGGGTGTTTATATGCCGCATGTTTAAACAAATGAAGAGATGGCCATATAGATATATAAAAAGGTAGAGGTGTAGGAAGTATTGAGGAGGGTGTGTGGGGAGTGCACACAATATGCTACACCCAAAGTCTTACTTGCTGAATAGATAGGAATTATGTAAGCCTCATCTCTGATCAGCAGAAATATTCAAAACCCCATTTGAAATGGGACCCTGCCGGCTTTCTTTTTTTTCCCTTCACTCAAAGAGACACTCATAACCTTATCTTTTGTCACCTAAGCAGATCTTCATTTAAGGAAGGAAGGTTGTGGCTCCACGGGACTGAAGTCCTGAGAATGGGAATTTGAAGCTGACGCTGCCCATAGACAGTTTTCTATGAACTGGGCCTGGCAGAGCTTTTCTATCTTCAGATCACTTTTCTAGAGATTGGGGCAGGGAGGTGTGAACTGTAGAGGGGAAAGACAGTGTGTGTGTGTGGGGGGGGGGGGGTGTCAAAACTCCCTGTTTTAAAGGGATCATTGGAAATACAGCGTTCTGGGAAAGTATGGAGTTTGGGTTCTGCAATGGAGATCAAAGAGAAGGAAACCAGGGAAACCAGAACATCCCACTCCCTCCCCGAATCCTATTTCTTTCTTCCCCCACCTTTGCTTCAACCCAAATGCATTTTCCATGTTCTGAACTTATCCTTACTACTTGGTCACAAGCAAAGATACCTACACTCCAAATAAGCTGCTGGATTCATCCTTAATATTTCACTCCGATAAGTGGGTATGTTCTTATATGCCCAAGCCTTCTGTTGGCACAGCCAGCCTCCACTGGGCAATCATAACTGATTTTCTTGACTAATTGGGGGCATGGTGGAACGAGGTATGACTTGACTTCCCCTCTCTTCTATTGAACCAAAATTCCCTTCAACTTAATTTATTCCCCTGGTGCTTACGGATCCAAATGTCTCACCTTTGGCATCTCTGCCTGAAAGCCCTTTTATAGGCTTGGGTAGAAAAATTACAGCAGTGGAATATTTTTGCTTTGCCTTCCCCCGTTCCCCTGTCCAATGGGATAAGCCTCTCTATCCATATAGAATAATGTAGAACACTTAAATCTGGGTAACAGTAATCCTGAATATCCTGTCTCCCCCCACCCCAGCCTGCAATAAATAGGTGCCATTGGTATTTTGGCAGGTTTAGACTGCCTGCAACTCCATCCCTCTCCCTGCCCCCCTTCTTAGATCCTAGATCCATCTTAGTCTATTACACGGTGTAGGATAAATCCTTGCTCACTCTGCCTGTTCAGGGCCATTAGGATTTCCTGCCGCTGCCATGATCCTTAACAATGCAATTCCGAAGCCAGTACTTATGCATGAGAAATTACTAGGTGCTCTAAGGCCATTGACCTTGCTTTAAGACTCTCCTAATAGGAGATCTTGACTATTCCTTTGCTTCTACCCATCCACCCCACTGCCTAGCTTCTCTGCTGCTGAGACACCAGGGGTGTCTGCTCAAAGTCTATTTATCTGTGCTGGGGAGATTGGATTTGCAAGAAGTGGGTAGGGAGGGAATTGGGCCTGGAGGGAGGGAGATGTGAGAATCTTGGGAGGGAAACTGTGAATTCCAGGGAGGGTGGGGAACTCAACCAGCAACCTGTTTCTCTCAGGGCTCCAAGGAACAGAGATGAGGGAGCCCCAGGGGAGGAGGCAAAAGAGCGTCGGTATGTTAGCCGCTGAATCCAACTGGGCGCTCTCTCGCTCTCTCTCTCTCTCTCTCTCTCTCTCTCTCTCTCTCTCTCTCTCTCTCCCTCTCCCTCTCCCTCTCCCTCTCCCTCTCTCCCACCTTCCCCCTCCCTCTCCCTCTCCCTCTCCCTCTCCCTCTCCTTCTCCCTCTCCCTCTTTTCTCTCCTCCCCCTGTCTTTTTCGGTTCTTCCTCTCCTGGGGGCAGCCCTATCTGTCTCAGTATCTCGGCCTGCCTACCCGCCTGCCTGGCTTATCTGTCTGTGGATTCCCGTCTCCTGAACCGCTCTGTGTCTGAGTTCCCCTCTCTCCGTACGGCCGTCTGGTTGAGATCCGCTGTTTGCTGGCTTGCTTTTTCACTACTCGGTCAGCAGTTGGCTTCCGTTTCGAGCTAGGGGTTGGGGGTGGTAGAAAGACAATTGGGCGGGGGGGGGGGGGAGGTGGGTGGAGCTTTGGGTTAAAAAGCCGGCAACCCAAAGGGAAGAAACAGAATCGACATTGATCTAGGGCGGTGAGACTGGTCCCAGGACACTCCTCCCACCTTCCTGGGTCTGACTGCTCCACCTTCTGAGATTTAACCCCTGGTTGAACCAGACATCCACACCCTCCCCCCCGCCAAACTTTGTTCCCTTCTACCCTCAAGTAACTTAGGGGAGAGTATTTTCGCAGATGGGAATGGGAACACGTTGCGTATTAAGTGTGTGTTATCTGTGCGGTTGTTTTTTTCCTTCTTTGGGTCGTTTGTGGGTGTAAGAGGAGAGGAAGAGGACAGACTAGAGAAGTGTAATATTGCCTTCTTTCCGGATGCCTGGAATAGTTGCTTTCTTTTTCCTGGGAATAAGGGAAGAATCGAGACAGAGCTCTTTTTTTTTTTTTTCTGGAGAAGGTGATGATAGAAAGAGAGTTGAAATATCTGTCTTGTATGTGGAGTTACCTGTTTGAGTTTATTCTCTGCTTTCCTGGGGTGAGAACAGAAAGAAATGTATGGTGGCTGTCCCTGAATTTTTAAAAAATGAATGCCTTTTTAAAATCCAGTGATTAATTGAGGGAAATATTTATCTTGAATTTACCTTGAAGTAGGTGGGGGGCCGGATCACTGTCTCTGGATTTGTATATGTCCAGGGGAGGGTGATCAGTTTCAAAAGGGTTTTTGCTGTTATATATGATCACTCATAACTATACACTTCACCCCCATTTTGTTATAGGGGACAGGTGAGGGCTGAGATGGACAGAGGCACAAAAGGACAATGCATTTCACTTTAGATGACCTAGGTCCAAATCCAGCTGTGACAGTTGATTGGACATGAAACTTCATGTCTTCATGTCTTGATTTTTTTTTTCTGTATAATGGGGAAAATATTTGTACCACCTACCGGACAAGTAAAATCCTATGTAAATACTAATAATAGCCAACATTTAGATGGTGCTTTAAGCCTTGCAAGGCTCTTTGTATACAGTATTTTAATTGATCTTCATATCCGTCCTGTGAAGTAGGTGCGGTTGGTATCCTCATTTTGTCTCTGAGGAAACAGTTAAATGACATGTCTGGGGCTATGAAGTTAGGCAAAATTTGAACTCAAGGCTTTGTAAAAGTTCAGTTCTAGCTCCTTCCACCAAGTGTTTAGCTCTTCTGCTGTAAGATATATTTCCTTGTTTTAAGGACCCCTGATTTCATCAGTATGAGTGCCCCCCCCCCCACTGCAAGGGGGATTCAGATTACTTTCCCTTCATATCTTAAGAGACAGCTCTCCTGAGTTGCTGCAGCTGCTAAACTCATCACCTGGGAGCCAAATGTCTAATAAGTCTCTTGGCACGTAGGCCTGTCCTCAAAGGATACACAAGGAGAGTATTCCAGACCTAAACTGGTTTCCTTTTTTTCCAAGATGGCAGAATCTATCAAGTTGGGCATATAGCATATATAAATGTGTGTTTGTATGTGTGTGCGTGTGTGTGTATAACCCACACATATTCATGTGCATGTGTGCACAGCTAAGTGGCCCAATTGATAGAGCATCAACTTTGGAGTCATGAAGACTCATCTTCCTGAGTTGAAATCTGACCTTATACATTCATTAGATGTGACCCTGAGCATCATTCATCCTGTATGCCTCAGTTTCCTCATCTGTAAAATGAGTTGGAGAAGGAAGTGGCAGTATCTCTGCCAAGAGAATCCCAGGTGGGATCATGAAGAGTCAGACATGACTGAAAGGACTGAAAAACAAAATGTGCTTGTATCTCTAGACCTGTGAGGGAGAGGCAGGGTGATACAATAGGAAGAGTACCCGCAATGGAATCAGATGGTGGCAGATTCAAATTCTGCTGCTGATACTTTCTACCCTCGTTATCGTGGCCACATCACTTAGCCTCCTGAGGCCTGAATTTCTCCATCTGTAAAATGAAGCAGTTGGGTCAGAAATCTTCTCAGGTTCCTTCCAGTTGTAGAGCTTATGACCCCAAGTTCATCCAAGTAGGAAATTCCCAGTGTGGAAAGCTCTTCTCTACACAAATCAGTCAGCTACCGTCCAAGTGCTTTGGAGGGTTGCCTGAGGCATTAGAAAGTTAAGTGACTCCCCAGGGTCCCACAGTTAGCATGTGTAAGAGGGAAGATTTGAGCTCTCATCTTTTTTTGTCTTCAAGACCAATGCTCTATTCTGTATTATACATAGAAACCTTATAATTTTGTTGTTGTTGTTGAGTCACTTCAGTTGTGTCCAACTCTTTGGGACCCCATTTGGGATTTTCTTGGCAGAGATATTGGAATGGCTTGCCATTTCCTATTCCAACTCATTTTACAGATGAGGAAACTGAGGCAGACAGGCTAAGTGATTTGCCCAGTGTCTGAGGCTGTATTTGAAATCAGGTCTTCCTGACTCCAGGCCAGAGACTCTATCCACTTCACCATTATAGTATTAGAAATAAATTATGACCTTCATGACCTTTTGCTAGACTTCCCACCTCTAATACCTGTGGAGGGAGGGTAAGTTGCTGGGAACTGAAGTATTGTTTTGTTAGAGGCTTATAACCCAAGCATGCTGTACTGTATTTTCTTGACTGTTAATGATTATCAAGTTTAATGACTCACTTTCAGCCTAGGAGAGCACTGTGTTTTCTCAAGGATTACCAAGCCCCTTCTCCCTAAATTGTGGTATGACATGAGACTATCACCAGAAGAAACCAGTACTTTGCCTCCTAAGTCTGTTTTCTAGCAAAGCTGGAGTAGATGCTTAGAATTTTTGGAGAGGGTTCTATCTGCTCCTCTGAGGAGGGTCACTTCCACTTTGGTTAGAATTTCTGCTTTGCCTGTTTCTCTTTCCAGACAGAGTCACCTCCAGGCACTGGAGCATAGCCGTCACCTTATGTTAGCTGAGGTCCAGAGCTGGAGTTACACATTTTGTGGGAGAGATGATTGGGAACTTGAGAAGCAGCTAGCCACCCAGGCCCCTGCAACAAACGGCCCTACACAGTCCTTCAGACCTCCTAGCTGTGAGAAAAAGAGATCAGATGAAGAACAGCCTTTGCCAAAGACCCCTCTCCCACTTAAAAATAATGACCACTGTACCTATTTGTTTCCATACCTCCTTAAGGTGACAAGTGCCTTCCTCACAATCTCTTGAAGTGGACAATTCAGTATTAGAATCAGAGAATTTAGATAGTCAAGGGACCTTAGAGATCAGTCATGCACCTATCTTTTTTAGGAAACAGTAGCCCAGAGAGAGGAAGAAATTTGCCCTGAATCACATAATATAAACATTATAATTTTATAATTTACATAACATATAAAATATAATTACATAATATCATTAATATAAGCATATTATGGCAGAGCAAAGAGAAGAGGCCAGTCTCCTGAGGCTTGAGTCTCCTGAGGTGCACTTAAGCATATCTTCTTACCACTTTGGCCTCAGTTTCCCTCTCTTTGAAATGAAAGGTCAGCTGAGGCCATCTCTGAGGTTCTATGGAGCTCTTATCCTTTCATTGCCCAAAGCAAGGGGTTATTCACTTGTGATGCATGATCTAGTCTTTGTTCATTTCTTATTCTTAATATATCGATAACTATTTCAATATTGTTAGCAAGTAAACAAAAATGTATTAAGCATTTAACTGTGAACTAGTTACTGTCATAAGCACTGGAAATACAAATACAAGAAGAAAGATTGTACACATCCTCAAGGAGATTATATTCTAAAAGGGGTGTGTGTGTGTGTGGAAGAAATCACATAAAAGGAAAAAGGGAAGGAGTGATGAGAGAATGAAGGTTCCTGGACAAGGCATCATAGAAAAAGTCTTGGAGGAGTGCTAGGAGACAGCCTGGAGACATGAAACATGGGTGGCCTGAGCAACCTTCTTGAAGTAGACATTCTGAAAGGACTCGCCATTCAGAAGGAGTGGCATTAGGGGTAGCCAGTAAGTCCAGATGTGTGAAGTCCAGGGGTAGAAGGATCTTCCTAGGATACCAAGGTTTCTGGGGAATTAGAAAGAAAGTCTCAGAGGAGTGTTAGGATTAAAGCCTGGAGAGGAATGAAGAACATTACTAGCCTTCTTTGTAATTCTACAGATTTTATTTTTGCATTTAAAAACATTTTTCTGAGGAATCCATAGACTTTACCAGATGGTCAAAGGGGTCCTTGATTCCCCACAAGGTCAAGAGCCCCTGTTCTAAGCTCCCATTGTACCTGTCTTTACAGTTGCTTCCCTCTAGGACAGGTGCCTGTTTTGCCCACAAATAAGCCTCCTCCCATGGCCAGCTCAGTTAACACCCTCTCCCTCCCACCCCAGGTCTGCCATAAATCTCAAAGTGAAACAATAGAACAATAGATTTGAAATCCCTGTCCTTGGGGACTTGGGTCCAAGAGCCTACAAGGTGTAAATCAACGTCAGTTCAGATTTAAAGACTGAGTGTTACCTTCCTAGTTACATGGTCTATCAGTGGAGCTCATTGTAACTAAGAGCTCAAATACTCTGTCTCCACTGGGAACTGACAGATTGGCATATCTAGGCACTCTGACAGCCATACGTGCACCACTGGCCAGGAAACTGAAACCCGTGGACCTCCAGCCAATAGATTTTCAGAAAGGAAGATTTCTAACGTGATATTTTAAACCTCTGTACATGCACAGATGTGTGTGTGGTTAGAAGCACATATATGCACACACACATGTATATTGGGGAGGAGATAAGGGAGAAGGGAAAGGAAGAGTGAGAGATGAGAGAAGGGAGAGGAAGGGAAAGAGAGGAGGAAAAGAGAGAGGAAAGAGAGTGAGAGTTTATATTTAAAGAGATAGATATTAGATACATAATATAGATGCATTTTTATTTGGAAGACAGCATTGAGGGCAAGCCTTGGAATTAAGAAGACCTGGCAGGTTCAAGTCCTGCCTTGGACATATACACACTTGCTGTGAGATCCTAAACAAATGACTTAACCTCTCAATGTTTTAGGCAGCTAAGATTATACATTACAGAGGAATTGCTGATCTGCATTCGTGGAAGGTGATACTAGACTGGAAGTTCCCTAGACTGATGAAATCACACGTCTAGATCCCCTTTTCCCCATAGTATATGGGGAAACACACATACTATACTACATATATATATATATATATATATATATATATATGTATTATTCATGTATATAGTATTTTAAGTTTTGTAAAGTGCTTTCAAATCTTTTCTCATTTGATCCACACAATGACCCAGGGAGGTCAGTACGGTTATTATTCCCTCTTTTTAAAGCTGAGGGACTGGAGACTGAGGGAGACACAGTATGTGATATGTACATATTTATATCCATTTGTTTATTTTTCCACTGACATTCATTCTTTTCAAAGTAAAGCAAATTCTGCCCTTGACCTCACTGCTTTAGCCCAGGGGCTTTTGCAGAGATCCTGACATGACTGTTGTCTTTTGCCCTGGTCAGACTCCATCTGAAATGTCGCATCTAGTTGTGGATGCCACTCCTGGGAAGAACCATTGATGAACTGGAATTTGTAGAATGGCTGGTGTATAAGTTTGTGAGTGAACTGGGAACTGTTCTCTCAGGGTGGGTTGAAGGGATTGGACATGTTCAATCTAGGGAAAATAGACTCATGAAGGGGATTGGAGGGGAAAGAAGGGGAGTCATGAGATCTGTCTTCAAATATTTGAAGAGCTGCTATTTGGAAGAAGCATCAGTCTTGCTGAAACTCAGAGGGAAGAGCTAGGACTAGGGCATGGAAGTAACTGGGAGACAAACTGAAACTTGATATAAGGAAAATCAAATTACTGGCTAATATGAAAAATAGAATAGGCCTCCTTAGGAGGTGGCAGGTCCCCTGCAATGGGAGTTTTTCAAATCATCTGCACCACCATTTGTTGGCACTTCAAATTGGGGCTTGGCCTCTGTGATCCTTGAGAACCCTCTGAGCTCTGAAAGTCTGTGGTTCTCCTTGTAACCTTCATTTCTTCATTCAGATCTTCACTCATGCAACAAATATTTATTAAGAACATACTACATGCAAATCACCGTGCCAGCTACTGGAGGAAACAAAAATCAAAGACAGCTTCTCTCCTTTTCTTCAGTGGGGGAAAATATGGCATGGATATAAGTAAAGACAATACAAAAAAGCCCAGCTAACATTTTGGAAGCACATTAAACTTTCCAAAGCACTTTCCTCATGACAACTCTGATGTAAGTAGTATGAGCAATTATGGAGGAGAAAGATATGACTCAGAGAGCTTGGATGGCTGACCTATGGTCACCCAGCAGGATAAGCATTGGAGTGAAGACCCATATGAGCAGGTCAGAAGAGGAAGAGCTGGTTTCTCCCTGCAGAGAACAGGAAGGCTTCACAGAGGAGGTGGCATTTGAATTGTCCTTTGTGGGACAAGTAGGTTATTAACAGCTAGAGATGGTGAGGGCTGGTGGGACCAGGCATCCTGGACATAAAGACTCAACCATATCCCACCCTGGTTAGTTGCAGGGTGACCTCAGAACATCAAAATCTCATGATTGCTATTGATCACCACTAAGCTAATAGGTTCTCCTTTCCCCCAGTGCCCTCTTAGATTTATCCTTTCCATTCCATCATTAGCCAGTGGAGGGAGGCAGTGTGGCCCACAGAATGGCAGGAGAAAAGAAGCTGAAGTCAAGACCTTCTTTCAATCCTTTCCTAGCTATGTGACTATGGGCAAATTACCTGAGTTCTCCATGTCTGAATATCTTCACCTATAAAATGGAGATGATAAACTTTGCCCTACCTACTTTGCAGGATTATTTTGTAAACATGAAAACCAAAATTTTTCATGGAAATCCTTAGGAATTCTGTGGGGTCATAGATAAGCAGGACCTTTAAGTAAGTAGTGACAGAACCAACAAGATCTGTCCATTACTTCAATGGCTTAATAAAGTTACTTAGCAGTTCACAGTCCTTGTTTCTCTCTGCCCCTTCCTTCCTTGCCTCTCTCCATCCTTGCCAAGTAGAAATCCAAGGTTTCTCAAGAAATCTACCAGCTTGTACAGACATATCTCACTGCAAGAATTCTTATGTCTGTTGTACAGAGTTCACTCAATAGGTAAATGTTTAAGTGCCTACTATGTATCAGGTGCTATGTTGGCACTAGAAATTCAGCTGGAAAACTATGGCTGAAGGTTTTTATGCTACACTCCTGAACTCCCATTGCTGAGACCTCGTTTTAAAAGTTGGAGAAACTAGACTCTTTGACCCATCATGCCATGGCCTACCTGAGCCGGAGGTAGAACTTTCTTTGGATCTCTCTCTCTCTCTCTCTCTCTCTCTCTCTCTCTCTCTCTCTCTCTTTCTGTCTCATCTATGTCTCTAATCTGTCTAATCTATCTCTTTATCTCTCTATCTTATCTATCTACCTATATCTAAACTCTCTATCTCCCTATCTCTCTCTTTATCTAGTTGTCTTCCTGCTCTAAATTTCAGATTTCCAAGACCTAGTGAGAATTTTATTTCTAGGTTTTAACATATTTTCATTAAAAATACAGATAAACTTAAAAGCAAGAAAAAGAAATCAGTTCAACCAATAGGAGAAACTATAGTCTCTTAGGGTGGATAAGTTTTGGGTTTTTTTTTTATTTGTTCACTCCATTTATATTACAGATAGCTGTATTTCTGTATGCAAGGTCCTGGAGTTGGCATACGGACTACAAAGGTGAATGTCATTGCAGATTCTGCTCTGAAAGAGTTTAAAGTGTCTCGGAGTGGCAAGGGTGTAGACATTCATTTCAACAAGTATTTATTAAGCTCCTGAAGTGTGTCAGTTACTGTGCTAGGTACTGGCTAAGGGAATTGCCCCCAGTGGGTTTCAACTCTACCAGGTGGAAGCAACAGGTACACCTTTATACGAAAATATAAATGTATTTCCCTGGGTTCCCCACCCCTGGATAGAGTGTTGGACCTCAAAAGAGGAAGACCTAAGCTGGAATTCTGCTTCAGATGCTTATCTGTATGACCCCTGAGCAAGTCACTTAACAGCTTTCCACCTCAGTTTCTTCACCTCTACAATGGAAGTAATAGCAGTACCTTGGGATATTGTAAGGAACAGAGTTAACATGCAGAGCATGTTGCAAACCTTAAAGCTCTGTATAAACGCTAGTTGTTTTATTATTATTGATAATATTCAATATTTCACTAACATACAGTAGTTGGCATTTACAGAACACTTTAAGGTTTGCAAAGCCCTGGCTTCTTTCATAGTCCTAATGCAAATCTCACTTTTTCCAAAGAGCCTTTCCTATGTCCTTTAACTCTAGGGCTCTTCCCTCTGTTGACCATCTCCAATTTATCTTGTCTGTAACTTGTTTGGGATGGGTATTTGCATGTTGCCTTTCCCATTAGACTGTGAGCTTCTTGAAAGTAGGGATTTTGGCCTTATTTATTTATTTGAGTATGCCTGGTACTTAGCACACGGCATGGCACACAATAGAGAAATATTTCTTGATTGACAAATATTGTCTCATTTTATCATCAAAATAATTGTAGGAGATAAATGTCATTATTACCTCGGTTTGATAAAGATGACAAAACCAAATCAGATAGCAACTTGCCCAGGGCCACACACAGCTTTTAAATATCTGAGGCTGGACTTGAACTCACATCCTCTTGATGGCAGGTCCAGTCCAATTTCCCATGTGTCACCTAGAGAAGCATCTCTAGTTTCTTTCAAAGCTCAGCTCAAATGCATAGAGCCTGAGCCCCCTCAGCTGCTCAGGCTTTCCTCTACCCCACAGTACCTTGTAAACATTTGTTTTCTATAGACTTACACATGTACATGTTGTCTCTCTGGACAGATTTGAAATTCTTTGAGGTAAGAGATTATTTCATTTTTGTTTGTGTGTTCAACTGCAGTGCCTGGCACATAGCAGGCACATAGCTGGCACATAGCTGGCACATAGTAGGCATGTAGCTGGCACATAGCTGGCACATAGCACATAGCTGGCACATAACAGGCACATAGCTGGAGCATAGCAGGCACATAGCTGGAGGGGACCTTAGAGGGTATTCAGTATAACTCCCTAATTTTATAGATGGGAACACTGAGATTGACAGAGTTGAAAGTGACCTCCCCAAGGTCCAAGGAAGGAAGGAGGGATGAGGGGGTGAAGGACAGAGTACTGTTGCCACTATCTCTCCTTTTCTTTCTCCTTTTTCTTCCTCCCTCCTTTCTTTTTTCTTTCTTCCTTTCACTTTCTCTTTTCTCCTTCCTTCCCCACTCTTTTCATCTCTCCCTTTCTTCCCTTCCTCCTTTCCTTTCCCTCCCTTTCTCTTACTTCTTTCTTTCTCTCACTCTTTTCCTTCCTTATTTCCTTTCCTTCCCACCTGTTCATCTCTCCTTTTCTTCCCTTCCTCCTTTCTTTTCCCTCCCTTTCTCTTACTTCTTTCTTTCTTTCTCTCACTTCTTTCTTTATTTCTTTGTTTTCCTTCCTTATTTCCAAGGAAGAGAAAAAGAAATAGAGAGAGCAAGGGAGGGAAAGGAAGAAAGGGAGGAAATGGAGAGATAAAAAGAGTAGGGAAGGAAGGAAAAAAGAGAAAGAGTGAAACGAAGAAAGAAAAAAGAAAGGAGGGAGGAAGAAAAAGGAGAAAGAAAAGGAGAGATAGTAACAACAGGACTCGGTCCTTCACCCCTATACCTAGTATTTGACTTCATGGGCCAGAAGACATATTGGGAATTGTGCCCTCCACTGCCGAAGGAGAAAGGGTATCTGCTATATTTAACTAATGAAATCCACCCATAATCCTTAATGAAACAAAGAAACCTTTTAAACATCTTTATTGTGAGGTGAGGGGTAGGAAAGTGAGAAAAACTTGTAGTTTCATTAATATGGGGAATGACTACTGAGGGAAAGTCCATCTACAAATCAATCAATTTGTCGCTGAGTATGTGTCAGACAGCTCAGCTATGCCAGGCACCGTGCTATAGGATTCAAATATAAAATGAGATCTGTGCCTGATGGCTCCGCTCCTCAGTCTTAGACAGTTGCCTGGGACACGGAGGAGTTCAGTGACTTGCCCAGAGTCCAGCAGTCAGTATATACAAGTAGGAGCACCTGGGTACAGGTCTTCCTGATTTTAAGATTGATTGTCTCCCCCATAGCATACAACTTCTCTTGGGTTCCTTTATTTTCTCATCTGTAAAACTGAGGGATTGGCCTTAGTGGTCTCTAAGGGCACTTCCAGATGACACATTCTCTGTGCCAATAGTGTATGTCCCAAGACCCCTTCCTATTTAAACATGAGGCACCATAATGTAGTAAATAGTTAGACCTGTAGTGCGGGAAGCCTGGGCTCCAATACTGCCATGAACACTTGCTTTGTGACCTTGAGTAAGTCAGTTAACTTGTCTGAGACTTAGTTTCCTCATCTGTAAAATGAGGAGGTCCAATTTTAGAATATGTCTAGGATCCCTTCCAAAGCTAAATCTAAGATCTGATTGTAGTGTGTACCTACGTTCGGCCTTTCCAAGTCTGATGCTCCTGTGTTCTGTGGCCTCACAGTTTTTCTTTTAAGGTGTCTTCTAGCTCTAGAGTTCTATATTCAATTTTTCTTTGAATTCTTAGGAGAGAGTTCCTCTGGTTTTCAGAGAGTTAATGATTACAAAGTGAGTTTACTCCTTCTTCCTAATGTCTAAAATAGTTTCTCCCCTCCTATGAGTTTCTCCACACTTTTTACTGGGGTATCTCTGCTTCCTTTCTCGTCAGTGGGAGGTATTAGGGGGAAATGTGACATCCTGGCCTTGCCTGGACTTTCCAGTCCATCTTCCTGTGAATCTCAGGTCTGAATCATCCCCTTAGCTCACCACTGCTGGGTTCTACTGCTCCTTCCAGGGAAAATGTTTGCCTTTGACCTGCTAATGTTCCCCTGTGCTGGGTGAGAAAGTGGAAAGGTGTTGTGGGTCACACCCTAGGGAATGACTAGGAGTTTACAATTCAGATCTGCACTGCATTTTGCCATCCTCAGACTGGCCTCAGCTGAACTAATCTTAGGGGCTTTTCTTGATTTTACCTGCAGAGCTTTGGCCAGACCCCCAGAATCTCTGAGCACAGGCTTTTGTTTTCTGTTTCCTGAGCTTGAAGTATTAGACCCTAACCCTGTTTCTTTCTCTGGCAAGTTCTCCCACCTAACTCCAGAGTTTAACCTCCCTCAAGCTGGAGAGTTTAGTGACCTATCTTGCATATATTTTTCTGTCTTCTAACTCTCCTCCTAAGGAAACAGCATGTAACAGGTTGGTATTAGAGGACTTAATTCTGACACTGGCTGACTTCCCATGAGACCTTGGTCAAGTCGTTTAACCTATCTGGATCTCTGTGTCTTCATTTACGAAGTGGGGATCATCATAGCACCCACCTTACAAGGTTGTTATGAGGAGCAAATGAAATAAAATATGTGAAGTTCTTTGTGAATTTGAAAGCTCTATTTAAATACTAGCTCTTTTATAGTGAGGGGATTGGATTAGACAACATCTAAGTCCCTTCAAGCTTCCCTTATGAGTACAAATAGTTTCCTTTATGGTGTTTGTAACCCTAGAACTTAGCATGGTGCCTGGCACACAGTAGACACTTAATAAAAGCTTGATTGATAGGGGATCTTACTCCCTGACCCTGGGCTTTGCTGTTGATGCTCTCCCTCCTGGGTGCCAAGGCCTTTTTATGCTCTACATAAGGATAATGATTCTCATTCGTACGCTGCTTTACCGTTGACCAAGTGTTTTCTCCATGATCCTCTTTTGAGGTCAGTAGTAAAGTAGTCTTCGTGCTACGTTACAGATGTGCAGATTAAGGCTTCTAGGGGTATCGAGCTCATGAAGCATAGCTAGGCCTCAGATGGACATTTCCTTACCTCTCTTCTCTTTCCTCTTCAGCATGTTGTATCACTCCCACTGTGGACACAACATAAAATGACTCAGGTGGATTTGGGTGGATTGTCTCTCGTAGGTTTCTTCAAAAACTAGTGTTCTGTATTTGTTTAGTCCTAAATGTATCCCTCCTTCCTGATGTCAAGGGAATTTGAAGAAGGTCCTAGCTTGTTGCGTAGACCTCCTATGGTAAATTTATGGGAGGACAGGACCAAGAGTCATGCAGGATAGGCAGGGATGGGTGAATTGCTAGATGTGTCATTGGAGGAAACACCTACATCAATGAGATCACAAATATACTTTGGCCCAACTGGACTACTCATCCCATAGCATTTCATATTACTTGTATATGTTTAATACTTGAATATTTATGGTGCCCAACTTTGGGCACCACATTTTAGAAAGAATCAGCTGTGTAGGTGTACCAGGCATATCCACACAGACTTCCATATCTATTACCACAGGTGTTTCTTATTCCCTATCACTTCCCCTCAAGAAAAGAAATCAAGGCACACACAGAACGTTCTTTTAGAAACATCTAGAGGGGCATTAATAAATCATCGTGAGGGGGATAGCTAGGGTAGCCCAGGGACTGGAGACCACTCCAGAGACAGATCAATTAAAAAACTGGAGATGTTTAACCCAGAGAGAAAAGACTTTCATGGTGGGTATGACCTCTGTCTTCAAGTATTTGAAAGACTTATATGGAAGATAGATTAGACTTGTTCTGCTTTGCCCCAGAACTAGATAGAATGAATGGAAGTTTCCCTAGAATAAATCAAGCAACATTTATTAAGCTCCTCCTATATATCAGGCACACAAAGACAAAAAGAAAAAAAAAAGGTCTTTACCCTCAAGGTGCTCACAGACTAAGGAAAGCAGAAGGAAGCCATATGGCTTAATGGTTAGAGTACAGAGCATGGAGTCAGTAAGTGCTGGGTTGGAGTCCTCCTTCTCATATTTAGCAGAAGCTATGTGACCTTGGGAAATGGATTTCTTCTCTCTGTTTCTTCATCTCTAAAATGAATATGATAATACCTGTTATGCCTTCGTCACCGACCGTTGAAAGTTCAAATGAGACCACATTTTGAAAAGTGCTTGGGAAACATTAAAACTCTAGATGAATGTCTTTTTATTATTATTTATAATAGTATGAGGATTTCCCCAAGTGGAGTGGATTGCTTTGGGAGGCCGTAGATCTCTGAAACCTTAAATGTCCAGACGCAGGCCAGAGGGCCACTCGTTAGGGATGATGTACCCAGGAGTCCTCTTCTGTAGCTGCTTTCTGAGGTCCCTGGCTTCTATGTTTCCATTTCTGGGGATGTTCTCTCCTTCCTTCTAGAAAGTAAGCTTCTCCCAGGCTTTATTTATCTCAGAACTGCTTCAGTCCAGTGCATTCCACAGAGTAGCAACTTAATAGATGTTTGTCGAATGAATAAGGGAAACTACTTTAAAGACTGGAGAGACAAGATGCATTTTTAATTAGTGGTGTCCTTTTCATACAAACAATTAATATGCATAAGTGCTTTGAAACCATTTGTTCTCTTAGGATGGTTAAACATGTCCCCTCCTGTCTTGTTTATGTTATTAATTTGCTTAGCAAACAGTTTCCCCAGAGCAAGAGTGAAGGTAAACTCCAGCCCAGCCCAGGTCAGATGAGTAAACATTCTGAATTAGGTGGATCTAAATTAATGAGGGTTTACGGTGACAGGAAATGTTTCCAGTTCAAGGTTGGATGGAGAAAACCACTTTTTAACAAAACCTTTGCTGGCCTGATAGAGCCTTAGTTGTTTTAACATTTTATTAACGTACAATTATTCAGCGAGCTTTTCAGTATTAAAGCCTTTTACAAACATTAATTAGCCGATTCTCACATCACCTCCATATGGCAGCTAAGTATCATTAACCCTATATTTGAGAAAACAAACAGACACAAAGAAATGGGAAAAGAGGAGGGCAGGGCTTGGAGCTAGCAAGATAGGATCAGAATCTGGCTTTCACGCTGGGGCCCCTACTTTAGTCTATGGTGTATGGAAGTCCATAAAAATCCTGTAATGGTACTAAATTAAGACCAATCTTCTAGATCCACAGTCCATCACTTTCAGGAGAACTCTCTTCATCTTCACATTTTGGGAAGGCAGTGTGCTACAATGAGGAGAGACGCTAGATTTGAATTTTCATTCTATCAATTACTTATTTCCTATGTGATTCTGGACAAGTCACCTTACCCTCTGAGCTTTAGTTTTCTTGGAGAGGTTTAGATCTTTAAGCACCTTAAAAGTCATGTTTCTCTCAGAACATAACTGGAATATAACACCCAACAGTTTTGGGTGTTAATTTTGAGGAAAGACATTACAAGTAGCAATAGGAGGAGTGACCAGGATGGTGACAGCATAGAGAACCACATCACACGCGGATCAGCTGATGCAACTTGGCATATTTAATTTGGAGAACTGAAGATTGGAATGGAGGACATGGGATCAGTGGTATATCAGATGGAAAGGTGCTTCAAAAATCTTCCTTAACTCCAAAGCGGGAGAAACTGCAGGCCAGAGAGGACGTCAAGAGACTTGCCCAGAGTCATACTAATAGGAAGCGGAAGAAACTATTTTCCATCTTACATCCTTTGCCTTTCAAACCCCGACTGTTGTCCACTGTATCATAAACTTTCTTCATATAATTGAAGAATTTTCATATGAAAGAATAGTTTGATTTTTCCTGCTTAGTCCCAGAAAGTAAAACTATGACCTATGGAGAGAAGCTCCAATGAGGCTGTGCTGTCCCAACAGGAGAATGGATTTTCTCCTAAGATATTTGAGTTTCCCAACACTAGTTTCAAGTGGAAACTCAATGACTACTTACTGGGATGTGAGAGGGCTAAGGAACTGGACTAGATGAACTTTGAAGTCCCTATCCACTCAGAGATTGCATGGTTTATATATTTTGAATCAAAGATCAGGGCTGACTTGGCAAAACCTTGTTAAAAGTCTTTCTTTTCTTGCAAATTAGACTGTACCTGTGGACATACTGAATGATCTCTGCTGTCACCGTGGAAGGTGTCTTTACTAAATTAACACTTTAAATCATCTCTAGAGTCCTTTCCAGAAGCAGAGATATAACACAAAGAAAATTTGTTTTGGAAGAAGGAGAGACCTTGGTTCCAAATCTGCTTCTAACACTGATGAACTATATGACCATGGGAAAGTCACACAGCATTCTGAGCCTGGACCTCTTCATCTAATATAATGGAAATAACAATACTTTTAATTGTTGCTCATTTTTCAGTCATGTCCAACTCTTTGTTATCTTGTACGTTGTTTTCAGTTGTGTCTGACTCTTCATGATTCCTCTTGAGGTTTTCTTGGCAAAGATACTGCAGTGATTTGTCTTTTCCTTCTCTGCCTCATTTTACAAATGAAGAAACCAAGGCTAACAGGGTTAAGTGACTTGCCCAGGGTCACATAGCTAAAAATGCCTGAGGCTGGATTTGAACTCTGGAAGATGAGTCTTCTTTACTTGGGTCCCAGGGCTCTATCCACTGCACCACCTAGGTGTCCTCTTTGTACATAATTGTCTGCATATTGTCTTTCCCATTCAGTTGTGAGCTGGAGTCTCTCTCTCTTTACCCTCCACTCTTAACGCAGTGTCTGGTATACATAGTAAATGCTTAATGGTGGCAATTTATGAAGTGCTTCACATGTGTTATTTCATTGGATGACCCTGGGTCCCATAGGTATTATTAGCTCTGTTTTACACCTGAGAAAAATAAGACAGAGAGGTTAAATACAGGCTCACAAAACCCATTAAGTAGTGGAGGTCAGACTCACAACCCCATCTTGTACAACTCCACATCCCACATTTATTCTAGTAGCATTGAGCCTGGAAAGGAATAAATGCTTAATGTGGGGCGAGATTGTTCCTCCATTTTCATTCATTCAGGCCACATCACTTCTTACAATGAGACATGAGTGGACTTGTAGTTGAGAGATGTAAGGGAACCCAGACATGGTCCTACAACCAGTAAATGGTAAAAACTAGGGTTCAGTTGCATGTTGGCTGCCTCCAAATCTAGTACTCTTTCCACTGTACCACATGCTCTTTGCATATGTTTGCATATCATGCACTGTGTTCCCAGGAATTGTTCAAGTAACGTTGTTATGGTTACTTTTGTGGTTGTCATCTCCCTTGATTTTATATGAGTGCATGTGTCTGTGTGTGTGTGAGTGTGTGTGTGTTCTCTCTTCCTTCTTCCCCACCCACTGTCACAGAAACAAATCCTCTTGTGCAGTTGTGTGTCTCAAGACATCAAACCCAAGAAAAGAGTGAGAGGTGATAAGAAAGGCAGAAGGAATCCTTATTGCCTTAAAGACTACTGTCTGTAGAACACTGATTCCTCTATAAACTGAGACAGTGGAACATAGAAATAACAGGTGGACTTTAGAATATTGAAATGTTAGAGTTTGGACACATCATTAGAGCTTATTGAATAGAAGGTTAGAACACAGATGATAGAACACCAGAGTTAGAAGGGGTGCAGGAGAGCATTAGAAAAAAGAAGGTTGACTCTCAAAGATGGAAGAGGTCTTAAAACTTAAAATGTTAGAGTTTGAAAGGACCTTTATTTTACAAAGAAGCATCGCCCCCTCCCCCTACAACCCCAAGAGGTTATTGACTTAGAGACACATGGTAAGTTATTGGCAGAGTTGGGATCAGAAGACAGGTCTCCCAGTTCCTAATTCAGTGCTTTTGTTCAACACTATTCCCTTATTGGATTTCTGAATGGAAAAGTATTTGTGGAAAGGGAGTTTCCTCATTCCCTCTCAATTCTCAAGCATGCCATGAGAGCCATATCACTTAATGATGGTATACTCCTCAGACATTCTTCATACTCTGGACAGTTGATTTATATTACATTCACTTTACTAGACTTTGGCGCAAGTCACTTGCTTGGGTAAATATTTCCTTCTTGGCCTCAGTTTCTCTATCAGAGGGAAAACTAGGAAGGAACTCGCTAAGTTCTTTCCACATCTGTCTTTTAATAAGTCTAGAATAATGTTATCCAAACAGGACTTTGCATTTAGTAATTTCTCATTTAGTAGTTTTTGCTATATCTGCCAGCATAGCCTGGTCTAGGCTTATTGCTGTGCAATAATGAGGCATTAGACGTGGACCTCAGTGGAAATATTCCTTAAATAATTTATTTTAAAAATAAAAGACATTATGAAGGACATATATCACTAAAAAAGATATTGGACTGTCACATAATGAGAATGAGAAAACACCAATAGATTTAGGCTGAATGATACATGTATATTCCCCAAAAGGATAAGAGAAAGGCTGCTAGTACCAACTTTATAACCACAGGCAATCCATTTCTCTGAATCTCAGTTTCATCATCTTCAAGATAGGGCTGATTCAGGCACTCTTCATATCTTAGAGCCACTGTGAAGTACTACACAAACTGTAATCCAGTTGTTTTTCCAGACTCTTCATGACCTTATTTGGATTTTGTGAGCAGAGATACTGGAGTGGTTTGCCATTTTCTTCTCCAGTTCATTTTACAGATGAGGAAACTGAGTTAGACAGAGTTAACTGACTTGCCCAGGGCCACCCAGCTAAGTTTCTGAGGCCAGATTTGAACTCAGGAAGATGAGTCTTCTTGATCCAGGTCCTGTGCTCTATCCACTGCTCCACCTTGCTGCCCACACAAACCATAAAGGGCCATGCAAATACCAGAATCACAAAGTTTCAGATTTGGAAGGAATGTCAATGGCCAGTGAGTTCCACTTCAATCCAAAGAATGCATCCCTGTTATAGAATGGCTGACAGTCTTCCCCACCCTGCTTAAAGACCTCCAGGGAGAGGCAGCCCCACCCTCTATGGAAGAAGCTAGAAGGAACATTCTGCTTTTGAATAGCTCTCATGATTAGAAAAGCGTTTGTTTTTGTCTTCTTTTTTACTACATTGCCTAGAATGTGAATAATAATAGTACTTATTATTAGTTTTCTTGTATAAGATGGGAAAGATGAGGCAGAGAGGTTAAATACTGGAAAACATGAACAAGATCTGTACCAGATGAGAAATCATTTTAAATAGGGGGACAGTGGGAAGAAAAAAATTCTAGATGTGGAGACAGAAGACCTGGGTTCAATGTCTGATTTTCCATTCATCATTTATTACCTTGTTTAACTTCTCTGGGCTTCAGTTCTTTCTATGAAACGAGGAAGATATACTAGTTAACCTCTAAGGCCCCTTCTACCCTAAACGTATGATCTAGGCCAAACAAAATATGGGATCTTGTTTTATTTTTCTTCAGTGAAAGAAGATAGGAGGGAGAGAAAACAGATTTTTGTTAATAGCAACAAATAAATAAAGGAGGGAGGGAATGGATAAAATAAAAATAAAACTGTGCGCTATTCAACACTGGCAGAGATAAGAAGATGAAGAAAACTCTGCTCAGTCCACAAGGAGTTTACAGTCTGGGATGGGCAGTAATAGACATATGTATAGCGTATCAGAGAGTCTGTCTCTATCCCTACCCCCAAACTTCCATTTCATACTGAAGTGTTTCCAAGGAAGGGAGGGGGTAAGGAAGGCATAGCACTCAGTTCATTTCATCACTATTATTCCCACATTGAATCTCTCCCTGTCTGAGGCCCTTGCACATCCATCCAGGCCTGCTCCATTGCAAGCTGAATCTGCCTGGGCTACATGGGCTCTGTGTTATTAAGCTGAAGCCTTATATTGGTCTGTGTGCAGCACCCCTCTACGCAAATCCAAATGCACTAACTTAGGGCTCACAAATAGCTTAGCTGAGACAGTGTTCATTTGAATATTTCATGAGAACCTTTCTGAAGTGAGCACTGCTCTTCCAGGGTATACACTGAGGGTGGGGGCTAGGGGAAGACCCAACTCCCATAGAACACTGGGGGACCTGATCCAGAACATGCTTTGGGTGCTGATATAGGAACAGATTTCAAATGGCTTTGCTCCAGGATTTCCATGTGAAGATTCCTCACACTGGTTTAATTTAACTCAGCCAGAAAAAAGATAACACTGTGCTTGAAAAAAGCAATGTCAGAATTGCATGTCCCATCACAACATTTCCCTCTAGCTGGATTGCTCCTATTTTGAGAGGCAGCGGTGTGTCAGAAAGAACATTGCATCGGGAGGCAGATGATGTGAGTTCCGCTCGTCATTCCAGCCATATGACTTAGGTGCCGATGACTGGTCTGTTCATTTCTCTGAGCATTCTTTTCTTTGCATTTTCTTCTTTATCTTTATTTAACACCACCTGTTTTATAGCATTATTGTAAAAAAACCAAACAGTGTTTTGTACTTGGTAATGTGAGCTATATCACAGTTGTTATTGTTGCCGTTGTTGTTATCTTGCCATACAGAACTGTATCTCATGGCTCTCCTGGCAAGTGGTTTTAATTATACCATCCCTTGAGGGGGGCAGGCGATACTGTCTTCTTGTGAGGAGGCAAAGAACTCCAAGACAGGAGCAGGAGAGAGCAGGGGAGTAGCCCAACCTAAGCTATCGTCCAGTAGTTTCCTATTTTATTTATTCCTACTCACTAGGTACTAAGCTCTGTAGTTTACATGTTATTGAAGAACATCAACCAAGGTCAAGCAGCCCCTAAATGTGATACTCTCTAAATTCAAGCATCCTGGAACAAAGCCCCAATCACCTTGCCTTAGTTCTGCTAACCTGAAGTTCAAATCAAGGCTGTATATGACCTTGACTGTTTAATATCATAGGGAGAAGATTCCCATGGGGGTGAAATATTGGAGTACCTGACTTCTAAGTTCACTTGTAATGCTGAGATTTTATGCTTCTGAAGGCCAGAGTACAGTTGCATGGGTCTCCCTGGTGAATTGCCAGTACAGTGGTACTCCCTTGGCCAGATGCCTGGTCAGGGCACTGTTTAAGCCCTCATTCTCAGCTGTGCTTTTGATAAAGAGTTTTGGGTCCACCCCTGAATAGATATGATAGGCTTATAGAGTCTCAGAGATGGAAGGGGACTCACAGGTCACTCTAATTCATTCTTGACTAGGAACCTTCTCCAAATGAATCTGTCTTTAAACACCTTCAATGATGGGGACCTCCCTCTCTCCCAAGAGTGTAATCCTGGATTGCTGTGATTATCAGGAAGTTTTTCCTTACATTAGTCATGTCTTCCTTTTTAATTTCCACTTGCTCTTTCGAGTTTGGGCTCCAGGGGTCAAAGAGATGCCCAATTGTAGCCTTAAGCTTTCTGGGGAGATTCCCCACATTTCTTTAAGATGGTGCTATCACTTAGCTTAAGCAAGAAAACAAGCCTAAATGCATTATCAATTTTAAAAATAAGTTGCCCAATCAGAAGACTGATTCAAAATATAGAGGTGACAAGTGAATGCCTTGACTTTTTTGCAAAGATGACTAATTAAAGAAGCAGAAATAGAAACGTGCTGTGGTCCCCCTCCTTCCCTTCCAACCCCAGTTCCTCCCTCCTCCCAGTTTCTTCCAATGAGCCAGAGTTACTGTAATGAAAACAAGGGGAGTGTGGTGTTTTGTAACTATTTTTATACCTACATCAGACTTGATGTTAGTGGCTTTGAATTATTTAGCATTCTTCTTTCTCGGCTGTCCTCTCCAGTGAGTTTCTCTTGCAGGGCTGCTGGGAGTTGTGCAGAAACAATATAGACCTGGGAGCAGGCAAGCATTGTCTACTGGTCTTTTCATTTCCTTAGACTTAATCTATCCCTTTTTCTGTCACTGAGGCTTGGGGGGGTGGGCGGGGTGCGGTTCACAGGGCTAGGTATTAAATTATTGCAAGCAGTAGATGCTTGGGGTGGAAGGGGCACCAAGAGGCAAAGAAACACTAACCAGAAACAAGGAGGAGAGGGGGAAAGAAAGAATGTATGGAGAACTGGCCTTTGTGTTGGAAGATGTGGTTTGGAGTCAGAGCTCTGCCCTGGTGTGGTTAGGCCTGACTGAATTATTTCACCACTGTGGGCCTCAGTATTTTTCTCTGAGAAACAACAAGGTTGGACTAGATGGTGGTCTCCAAGGACCCTTCCAACTCTCCAGATGGGCTGGCTTTATTCAGTGAGATCGCCGCATGCATTGGCATTATCAGCCCTTGTATTTAGTATGCAGGGCACCCGAGAGCATTATTAGGTCCCAAAGGCATTTTTAAAATCACATCTGTCAGAACCATATGTGGGATAAGAAAACCTTACTGAAAGTCCAAGCTATACTCTTAAAAGCAATATCTTCACTGTGGGCCTCTGAAAATTTATGATTGATGTCTATAAAATGCCTGGAACAATGGGATGAGATGAATTGAACTCTTATCTCCTTCCCTCCCCCTTGTAATTAATGTCATAGACTTCTAGAGGATAGTGTGAAATAGACATAGAGATTTAAAAGCAAATCCGCTGCCTATTGAGTTCGGGTCTCTCCATGGCCTGTGTGGTCTTTTTATTTTCACTGATATTTGTTTTGATTCCTAGGTGTGGGGGGCCGGGTAGAGGAGGAGAAGGAATACACATTTTTTTCATTCCATTCTTTCAGCTCCTATTTAATTATTTCTGACCTTAAAATGACTCCCTTTCAAGACTCCTAAGCTCCTCATTTTACTCTGTGTGGAGACACAGTTGAACTATCCTATAAACTGTCCGTGAAATCCAGGTTCCACCAAAATGAACTGCTGACGCTTATTTTTAAAGTGCCCATCACCGTGGTACTGGAATCAAACAGTTGGCATCCATGTTACTATCAGCCATATTTCCTTAAGAGTGTATTGTAATTCTACGTCCAATAATAGCATGTTCTCTTAATAAAGTAATATTTGACACAAATTCCTTGCTATTAAATTTCAGAGATCTGTCTGAAATATTATATGCCTACCACATATATGTGATATGAAAGCAGTATCGCCCATTTTCCTAATGATTCTGTTTCATTCCTTTGTTAAAAACACCAAAATGGAGAAAGAGGGAAAAAAAGTAGGGAAACAGAAAGATTTTTCCTTAAGCTAAAAAGAATATATAAAGTTATTTGTAAATTTAAAATCGCTGTATAGATATTAGATATTTTTATACATAGAGTGCTAGAGAGATGGATAGCTATGTATGTGTATCTATATAGATATAAACGTACCTCTATCTGTGTCCCTGAAGCCAAATGCTAACATTAAAACACTAATGGCTCTACTCATAATTATTGTATTAATATACTTTATTATAGTCATACTAATTTAATTACATCTCTAAAAATTATTTATGGTTTCCAAAATGACCCCAATGGGTAGGTAGTATTTTTATCCCCATTTTACAGATGAGGAAACAAAGGCTGAGAGAGATTAAGTGGTCTGCCTCGATCATAAAGCCAGTATTAGCAGATGGGAGATTTGAGTCCACGTTGTTTCTGACTCTCAAGTCCAGCACTCTTTCATGTGTAATTTGCTGGCTCTTAAATTCATCCTCTCTTCACGCATGCCTCATAGAATCCTTATTTTTCTTCACAATGGAATGTAAGCATGATTTTGCACATAAACTTTTCCTGATCTCCCCACCTGCACTAGCCTCCCTTCCCAAACTACCTCATATTTGACTTGCATATTTTCTTTATTCTGTTTCTGTTTCTGCTGGATGTACTTATATGTGTCATTGTTATCTTCCTTTAGAATGTAAGCTCAGTGGGCAGAACCTTTGTTTCATTCATTATATTTGTTTTTACTGCCTGGCACAGAGTAGGTGCTTAATCAGTGCTTGTTGATTGATTTTTTTTCATAACGAGCAACAAGAATAGTCTATGCAGGTATAATTCCCAAAGATTTTGCTTTTTGAAACCTCGTTACTTTTTAAATAGTGCACCAACAAATTTGATCATGACATGTTATGGAATAACCATGCCTTTGATTTCTCCCAGTCCTGAGTCTTTGGAATAAATAATATATTCTGCTAAAGGAAGTGTCTTTAGTGTCACGGGCGTGAATCTGGGTAGATGAAGATAGGGCCACAACAGAACTTGAAAGCCCCAAAGCATCGACTCTTGCCTTTTGTCTCTCCTGGGGCTGCTGAAAGCCCAGCTTATCTCTATGGCATATTAGTCACCCCCTATAAATTGAATCTATTTTCTGTTCCAACCTATTTTATCAGCAACTTCAAAGAATCTAACCACAAAGAATAAGGATTTTGAATATTTTTTTTATAAGTTAAGTCACCAGGAGGGAGAAAAATCTTTACAGAGCATTGTAGGAAGGCTTTGCTTTGTTGAAAAAGCTAAATGACAAAGATAAGCTTTTAAAAATATATGGAACAAAGAGAACTCAGTGGGATGGAATGACAATATTTAAATCCTTCCCATTCTGTTAATGGGTGACATTGGAATAAAGACTTAAAACAGCAATCCTCCCCCATACACACACACACACACACACACACACA
>CM053771.1:97760380-97846321 GCA_028658325.1 Potorous gilbertii
AAGGTTTGGTTATGAATATTTTAGTAAAGATGGTACCTTTGTTCTCCCAATGACTTCTATCAGCAGCAAGAAGTCTAGGTCACAAGGTATGGTCACTTATTTTTTTAGCATAATTCCAAATTACTTTCTCAAATTTTTAAACATGTTCATTTATCTTAGGTAATGTGGATCTGTGCCTTTAAGGAAGGCTAACTGGATGGCCTTTCATAGTGGCAATAACAACAGTAGTTTAAAATGTCTATGATTCCTTAAGGTTTGCAAAGTGATTTTTGCATCCTATTTTACTTTATCTTCACAACAGCCCTGGGAGATAGTTGTTATTTTTAACCCCATTTTATAGATGAGGAAACTAAGGCAAAAAGAGGTTAAATAACTTGCCCAGGGTCACCCAGTTAGTAAGTGCTTGGGCAGAACTCAAACTTAGGTCCTCCTGACTTTAGCATTCTATCCACACCATCATCCATCTGTTGCTAAAAAATTCATATTTATCTTTATATTCTAAAGCTGCAATTATGTAGAGACTTAAGAAAAATATAATTTGTAATCCAAATAAGTATTTATTTTTGGAAGTAATCACTCCAGGAGGCACTAGCTGTATTTCAATATGGATGTTATTGTTTAATGATTGGAACTGCTCTATGGAAATAGCTTTCATAGGCCATTTACAAGTTACATCCAAAAACATATTCCATTGCTTTCTAGGCTTGCCTTGGTGTCAGATTTAAAATGGAGTTGCCCATCTAGTTCACTGGAGATGAGCCTAAATACCCTTGAAAAGTTTCCCCAAATCAGATCCACCTTTAAAGATAAAGATTTCTACCACTATGGGTATTTGGAAGAATCAACTGCAAGCCATTCCCAAGCACTTCTCAATGTTGCTTGAAAACTGGCAACCTTGTGGGACCAATGGTAGACTTCTTCTACATGACAATTGGGAAGGGTTAGGCAGTCATTTAGAAATTCAAATTTTGTTCTGTTAAAAAGGTCACAACACTTTGTATTCATATATTATATAGAGTCATGGAATTACACAATCTGAGTTAGAAGAGGTGTGGATGACCATCCAGGCCAATATGTCCTGGATTCTGCACTACAGTATTCCCAACATTGTTGATCCAGTCTCCTTTCAAAAACTTCCATGATTTCCTGAAGACCCGAGGCAGCCCATTCTATTGTGGCACATGTGTAACTATTAAAAAAATCTTCCTTCTATTGAGCTAAAACCTACTCTTCTCCAAATTTCCACCCAGTATGCTTAGTACTGACCTCTGGAGCCAAGTAGAATAAAACTAATCCCTCTTCCATGTGGCACCTCTATTAAGACTTGGGCTGCTATATGTGAAGAATCGAATGCATAAGAGCATTGACAGAGGTGATCAGGCATTGTAATAGATAGATTGGATCTCTGTTAATTTTCCTTTCTTCCAGTTTTCTTATTGAAACAAATATCTGTTCTTCTTTGTAGATATGCTTGGAGAGGAGGAAGATATACCTTGCATTCCAAATATTAACTCTATATAATCAGGGCTGCTCAACTGACTTACTTAAATTGTAAGCTATGTAAACAGTGTGTTAGGTACCATCTCTTAGATTCAACAATAAAGCAATAATGGTGGTTTTCTAGCCTTGTCTAGTACAAAAAAAGAACTTTACTTTCATGCTCTTATGTCATCTTCACAACACTTCAATGAGATATATAGGGTAAATATTATACCCATTTCAGAGATGAGAAAATGAAGCTAGAACAACTAAGGGACATGGCTAAAGTCCTACAGCTAAGCTAGTAAGACAGAACTTGAAGCCTGATCTTCTGGGTCTTAATACAATTTTTTCCCAGTTTCATTAAAATGAATGTATCATCTCTGAAAGTTGTTTTTTATGGTTCTTTGTACATTGTTGATATCTGTAATGGTGATTGTTGTCACAGTCTAAAATAAAGAAAATGAGATTATACAGTACCCAAGGAGATATTCTCCAAAGCAGTGGTCTACAAACATTTTTTTTGATCACATACTTTCCATTAAAGAAAAAAATCTTCTGATAGGTTTGCTAGGGATAGAGGACAGATTTAAACATAGGCAGCTACATAATTGCTGCTATGGATCCTTAAGTTGAGGTTAAGTTAAAACTTCTCTAACAGGTCAAGCTTAGCCCAGAAGAGTGAATGTTAGGATCTTCCCCAGCACTGAGGAGAAGGGGTACTTCAGTGGGAGAATGTTGAGTTGTAATGGATAGGTAGGCATATCAGTGTTGGAAAGAAGTGTTATGACTGGCTATCTGAGATGGAATGTGACCCATTTTTTCAACCTCTGATTGGCTGATCACACACCCAGAAAACTTGCACACAATTTGGAGACTGCTATTCTAAAGAATGCTACATTCCAGCCGATTCTTGAGGAAAATGGATGTTTATGGATTCTTTGTTTTTTCTCCAAAAATATGTATCTCACTATCTGGCACAAGGGCAGCTAGGTGGCATAGTGGCTAGAGTGCCTGGTCTGGAGGCAGGAAGACTCATCACTTTCTGAGTTCAAATCTGACTCCAGACACTTACTAGCTATGTGAGCCTGGACAAGCCATTTAATCCTGTTTCCCTCAGTTGCATATCTGGAGAAGGAAATGGCAAACCACTCCATTATTTTTGCCAAGTAAACCCCAAATGGGGACATGACTGAAACAACTGAACAACAACAAAATCTGGCACACAGTAGGTACTAAATAACTTACCAATGAATGCATGAGTTGTAGTCATCTGTAGACACACAAGTGGAGTATCCCTGATAAAAGGCACTTTTTCTTGACCTAAAGACTTTCTCAGCAATTAGCTGGAAATCCTTTGATGATGCTTTACTATAGAATTTCAGTCACATCTCCATACTCACTGTAGTTTGCTAAATGGAATCTATAGATTGGAGATTCTTTTTTTTAATAAAATTTTATTGATATCTTTTGTATTTTACTGCATCATCATATTCCTTAGTATCCCTTCCCCCTCTCAGAGTGCCATCCCATATAACCAATAGTATTTTTAAAGGGAAAGAAAAATCAGCAAAACTAATTGATCCATTGAAAGAAATCTGAAAACATGTCACATGGGTGACACCCATGGACCTCCTACCTTCACACAATGGGTTGCGGTTTCCTCTCGTATCTCTTTATTAAAGTCCTCCTTGATCTTTCTAATTTTGCTACTTTCACTTGAATTTTTGATGTGTGGTTGTCCTTCACATTTACAATGTTGTGGTCATTGTGCATATTTTTTTGTCTCTGTTTACTTCATTCTGTATCAGTTCCCGTAGATCTTTCCATGCTTCTCTGCATTCATCACACATACACACACATACACACACACACACACACACACACGCACACGCACGCACACGCACGCACACACATCGTTACATATATTACAATTGTTAGCGTCGATGGGCATCGACTTTTAAAACAAGGATTCTTAACTTGGGATCCATGAATTTGCTTTTAAAAATATTTTATAGCAATTTCAATATAATTGCTTTACATTTTAGTAATCTTATGGATTTTGTTTTATGCATTTAAAAGTGTCATTCTGAGAAGATATACATAGGTTTTACCAGACTGCCAAAAGGATCTATGACAGGAAAAAATATTAAGAACACTTGCTTTAGAATGACATAGAAGGAAACTTAGTGAGGCTGAGAAAGGGAAAGGACTTGCTCAAGGTCATGGAAACAAGTCAGCTCGAGTCAATGTCACAACATCCTAGGGACAGGGTTATAAAAAATGACCAGGCCTTCCAGCCCCAGAACATCACATCATCACTATAATGTAATAACGGTGCTACATTATAGCATGAATATGCAGAATTGTGATAGCTCAAAAGAAGCATGAGATTTAGGACATCTCTCTCCTAAATGTTCATACAGACTATTTGTGCCCAATCTGTGGTAGAGCATTCTGAGCTTACATTGGTCTGTTCAGCCAATCAGACACAATATAGTGATGTCATTTTGGTTCTCTTTGAGCATGAAGGACAAAAACTGCTACAGTGTAGAGACCTCTTTCCAATCTATCTTGATCTACAGCTCTCAGGTCCACAGTATTTTTCCCCAGTGCTGGCCACAACCAGAGAAGAATTGATGACATTCAAACAGGAATCAAAATCTTGAGTTACATTGGAAACACACACACACACACGCACACACACACACACACAAATTGATTTGAGTGCTAAAGCAGAATGAAAATGTAGGACCATCTGAATTCTAAGGGGAGTCTCTGGAGAGCAGGGTCTTAGTTAACTACTTTACAGATATCTATTTTGTCTACAATGTTATACAGTATTGATATATTGATCAGTGCCTTAGCTACAGTGTATCTTGGCTAATATGTGCTGCACTTATACTAAAGAGTGGGCGATAGAAGAGGAAATGCTAGAAACAGAAAGTAGAGCATTTATCTCTGCTCCTGTTTCTTCACCATGGTGTCTTGTTATATTTAAGAGTCATAGATTATAAAATGTTAGAGGGCAGGGGACCTTACAGTATAGAATGTCAGAGCTGGCAGAGGTCCAGTAGAATTAATTATAGACCTGGAAGAGACACAGGACATAAAAGTCAGTGTTTTTAGAGGAATCTTAAACTATAAAATATTCAAGCTCATAAGGACTCTAGACCAAAGAATGCCAGAGCTGGAAAGGACCTGAGAACACAGACTGTCAGAGCTGGGAAAGGATCTTAGAAAATAGAGAGTCAGAGCTGAGAAAGCTTAAATCAGAGAAAAGAGACTATTATAATATGAGATATAAGACCAAAGAACACACAATGATCTTACAGATTTTTTTTTAAATGGGGAAAAAAGCACTGAATTCATAAAAGTGACTTGCCCAAGGTTCACATAAGTTAATGGCAGAGCCAGGCCTAGGCTTCATTTTCATGACCACTAGTCCAGAATTCTTTCTACCATATCATATTACAGGTATAGCTATAGTTCTCTTGGACAACAGTAATATTAATAAAAATGTTTCAGGTAGAGGGTTGGGCCAGATGACCTCTAAAGTCTCTTCCAGCTCTGAGATTCTATGCCTCCATGGCAACCCTGTGGAATATTAAAGTTATGGCCAAAGACAGAAAGGATGCTCATATACAGAGCAAGAATGAACAATTAATAAATTCATAAATTAATCTTATTTGTAGTACTATGAAGCAAAATTATATGTTTGGTCAAGTTTCTGTCCTGCAGTTGCAAGTGTCATTCTGGGAGAAATCTTGATTGAGTCTCAACCTTGGTTGTAAGGTGACAAACAAACTACCTGTCCCTACATCTGTCTCGCTGTCAGTCTGTCTATTATCTACATGTATATCCAATCATAGCTTACCAGTGCTAAGATTTTTGGGACACCCTGTACGCTTACTTTCATATAAACTGTATGTCCTCATGAAATGCAAACACCATTATCCTTTATCGTCAGATACTAATTGCCCAGGCAAAAATCTTTAGTTCAAACAAACAGTGGTAAAATTTGATAGCTAGAGTATAAACAACACTTTAGTTAAGTAGGGTAGTTGCTTTACCTCTCTTCTTTAGACATTGTCCTCTTTTTCTATCCTAGGCTCAGGTGCCCTCTGCATAGATAGGAATAAAAGTAACAGTAGCCCACTATTTGCGAAGCATTTTAAGTTTAGCAAGGCACTTCCTGTCTCGTTTTATTCTCATAGCAATACTGAAAGGTAGATGCTACTATTATCTCCATATTATCAAAGAGAAAACTGAAGCAGAGAATGGTTAAGTGACTTGTCCAAGGTCATGCAGTAAGACTCTGAGGCTGGATTTGAACTCAGATCTTTCTGTCTCCAAGCCCAGCAGCCTGTCCACTGTCTCACTTAGTTGCCCTGTATATATATGTATATGTATTGTTTAAATGTATATGTATGTACGCATGTTCATACAATAACATATATGTGCAATGTAATTACGATTATAATCACTGACACATATCCACTTTTGTGTTTATAACACATGTTCATGCTTCACTGTTGAGAATGCTTTATATCCATTCTCTCATTTGGTACTTAAAACACTGTGAGTTGTCAGTTAATAAACAGGTATTAAGTACCTACTATGCACCAGGCACTATGCTAAGAGCTAGACAAAAGATAGTCCCTGCCCTCCAGGAGCTTCCGATTTAATGGGAGAGACAATGCTCAAACAACAATGTACAGAAAAGCTGTATACAAGATAAATCAGATCTAATCTATAGAGGCAAGGCACCAGCCTCATAGAGGAGGAGGAGGAAAGGCTTCCTGTAGCAAGTAAGATTTTAGCTAGGGCTTGAAGGAAGTCAGCAAAGCTGAAGGTGAAGAGACAGGATTGCAGGCGTGGGAGACAGCCAATGAAAATGTTCAGTTGAGAGAGGGAGCATTTTGTCTGAGGAATATAAAGTGCATGGAGGGCAAGATGTAGAAATACTGGGAGTGGGAGGGGGACAGCTTCTGAAGAAGGGACACCTTGGAGGGAAAGACAATGAATTCAGTTTTGGACATGTTGAGTTTAAGAAGACAAGAGGATGTTCAGTTTAAGACATCTGAAAGGCAGTTGGAGATGCAAGACTGGAGGACAGCAAAGAGGTTAGGGCTGACTAAGTCACTTTGAGTTGCTATAAATCTTATGAAGGGCAGCTAGGTAGCACAGTGGATAGAGTGTTTCACTACTGAGAATGCTTTATATCCAGTCTCTCATCTTAAATCACTTAAAACTTAAAATATTTCCTGAGTTCAAATATGGCCACAGACACTAGCTGTGTGACCCTGTTTGCCTCAATTTCCCCATCTGTAAAATGAGCTGGAGAAAGAAATGGCAAACCACTCCAGTATCTTTGCCAAGGAAACTCTAAATGGGGTCACAAAAAGTCAGATATGACTGAAATGACTCAACAGCAACATAGTATTATGATTCCGATATTACAAATAAGACTTGGCAAAGTAAAGTCACTTGCCCAAGGGCACAGAGTAAGTCTCAATAATAATCTTAATAGCATGCTATGTATTATACTTTATAGGCCACAAATTGCTTTTTATAAATTATATCCTTTGTTCGAACTCAACAGTGTTAAAGTGATTCGTATTTCAGTTCTTCAAGAGATATGCTTGAGATCAAAGACAAAGTCTCTAGACTCTTCTTGGAAGGGTTAAGTAATAATAAATTCAATAAATTCAATGTTTATAAAATATTTCCCTTGAAATACTCCTTGTGACACAAATAATGAAAGTATTATCCTACCCCTTTTACAGATGGTGAAACTTAGATTCTTGCCCAAGTTCACATTGCTACTAAACAATTTGGGTTAAGACACAAGGACAGGTCAGAATTCAGACCTTTTCCTCTAGATAAAGGGCAATTTCTGCCTGCTAGATTGTAACATTGCTTGGAAAGCTTGTGTTCCATTTCCTTACAATACAGCCTTCTGTGCTTACATACTTTTATTCAGGTTTAGAATTTCACAAGTGTAAATTCTACGTGGAGTATTGATCATACAGGATAATATATACTGAGTTAAAAAAAAAACTTATATGGACAAAAATACCACTTACAAATACTGTTTAAACAGCATCTACCCCTACATCCTCATTCTATGAACAAAGAACTTAAACCTCTAGAAATAAAGTAATCCTAAAGTCATGTAAGTTAACAATTGTTGAAGCTGGGATTTGAACTCAGTTCCTTTCGCTCCAGAACTAGCAGTCTTTCCACTTGCATTGAGATGTCTCCATACAAAGACACAAGGTAGGCATGGGAATTTAGGTCATCCAGGTAGGATTTCTTGATTTAGAGCTCATTTAGGCTAAGCTTTTCTTTTTACAGTTGAGGAAACTGAGGCCCAGAAAGGGGAAGGATATAGTTCAAGGTCACACAGGTAACAAATGGTAGAACCAGGATTGTAGTCCAAGTGCTTTGACTCTAAATCCAGTTTTCTTTCTGCTTGTACCAGGATGTCTCCATGACCAGACACAAAGTAGAAAATAAGACACAATTGGGATTTCTCAATTTAGAGTCCAGTTTAAGGTCACTAGAACTCATCTAGTCCAAGCTCTTTGTTTGACAGATGAGGAAACCGAGGCCGAGGGAAGGACAGCATCTAGTCCAAGGTCATGTAAGTAGCAGGTAGTAGAATTGAGAATGGAACCCAGATCCAGTGCTCCTTTTGAATTAGAATAGAATTGTCTATTTTTGTTTAAAACTTCATTAAGAGCTAAGTGTTCCAGTTGCAGTGCTGGTATAAGTGTGGAGCATGAGGGCTTGTGAACTATTTTGTCTTTGAGAAGTAGGTGAACGTATACCCCAAGGAGGTCAGAGACAGAGGGAAAGGTCCCAGATGTGCAAGAATACTTAGAGCAGCACTTTGGTAACCAAAATAATAATAGAAATAACCACCTAGAAGCAAAGTGGGTGTCCATTAACTGGGAAATGGCAGGACAAACTGCAATATATGGATGTAAATATAATGGCAGATTATCTTGTCGTACGAAATGATGAATATGAAAAGCTCCAGGGAACTCAGGAAGACTCCTAGAAATTGATGCACAGTGCTATAATCAGAAGAAAGGAAGAAAGGAAGGAAAGAAGGAAGGAAGGAAGGAAGAGAAGTAAACATTTGTTAAGCAGATACTATATACTAGACACTATGCTAACATACACACAACAAGCCTGGGAGATAGGTGGTTCTATTATCACCATTTTACCCATGATAAAACTAAAGAAGATAGAGTTTAGTGACTTGCCCACCAAGCTAATGAGTGTCTATCTAAGGCTGGATTTGAAGTCAAATCTTGATGATTTCCAGGCCCATTGCTCTATCTGCTGTGCCATCCAACTGCCCTTAAAGAGATGTCCTGGAGTCAGGAGGACCTGAGTTCAAATGCGGTTTCAGACATTTACTAGCTATGTGACCCTGGGCTAGTCACTTTACCCCAACTGCCTTCTCTTCCCCCACCCCCCCACCAAATAAAGAGAATGATATGTACGTTGATGACAATAAGAAACAGGAAAGTCATCAGAACTCTGATCAGTGAAGGGAACAGTCTTGACTTTAGAGGTCTGATAGTGAAACAACCCTCCCTCTTCACCACAGAGGAGTTCTGGAAGATGTGTGTAGAATGAGGTGTGCATTGTTAAATATGCCCAATGCGTTGGTTAATTTTACTTTGCTACATTCCTTTAAGCATGAGTTATATGTAGTGGGGCGGGGCAGGGAATTCATTGGGAAATGACATTGATTTTTAAAGTATCAGTGAAACATTTTTTTAAAAAGTAGGTTGAAGCCAAGAGATAGAAATGGTACCGAAGGAAATGGGGTGAATATTCAATGCTTCCTAGGAGATGATCAGGATTTGGAATATTTAGAAGGATCAGGCTCCCAGGAAGTGCTTTTCAAGTTGAGGAAATAGCTTCGCTAGAACCTCTGACTTAGGAGAGTTCAAAGCAAAAACAGATAGGAGCATGTTTCCCTGTCTAGGGCAGACATTCTTTCTCATCCATGCCTGGTATCACTTGGAGTCCAGGCTTGATTGTTACTATCTGTGACATCTTAGGCAAATCACTTAATATCTCCATGCTTGCCTTAGTTTCCTCCCCTGTAAAATGAGGGAATTTGGACTAAGTAAACTCTAAGTATGTCTGATCCTATCCAAGATCCTGGCTCTGTCATTTTATACCATAGAAGTCTAGTTGATTTAATCCCTCTTCACCTCAGTTTCCTCATCTGGCAAATGGGAATAATGAGACGTGCCATCTGTTCTAAGGACAGCATCCTGCAAAACATCAGGCACTCTCTAAATGGGAATGATCTGTCTCTAAATCAGCATCAAAATTGGTTGGTGTTCTTTACACTGCATTTGAAATCAAACTTTCTTCATCCCCCTTATGTAGAGTTCCTGACAGTTGATAGATGAATAGGATAATGGTTGATCTTTACGCTGAGCTGGTGCCAGGAGTTCTCACTCAACATAATCACTTCTACCCTTTTTAAGAGCATTCTTCCCAAACTCCGCCAACTGCCTCAGGCCAGCAAGGAGTGATCTTTAACATGCGAAAGCCAGAGAGCTGATTTTTTATCTCCTTTACTAAGGCAATCAGTCAACCAGCATTTATTAAACACCTACTACATGGGGCTGTAAACACAGTGAAAGAAATCATCCTGATTCTCAAGGAGCTGATGTTTGAACAGAGGAGGAGTGGGCTGGACTGCTTTTCCAAACCAGTTTCCATTGTCTACCAATCCATGTCATTCTCCATCTTTAATAAAGTCTGCAATATTTCAGAGACTAGTATGGCATGGTACACAGAGTACTGGACTAAAAATCAGAAGTCCTGGCTTTAAATCCTTGCTCTGCCCTCTTAGCACTTGGTTGATCAATTTCTCTGGACTCAGTTTCCTCATTTATAAAATGAAAGGATTGGACGAGGTGACATCTGTGGACCTTAGGGCAGCTAGATGGTGAAGTGGATAGAGCACTGGACCTGGAGTCATTCTCTAATAGTGGAAGTCATTCTATAGTAGTAAAATAGTTGTTTGGTAAAATCCATTACCTCTTCCAGGCCCATCAGGGATCATTTATTACTAGTCTCTCATTCTTGGGCAGTAGTATATAGAATATTGGACTTGAAATCATGAAGATTTCTCTTACTGAGTTCACAACTGACCTCAGACACTTACTGGGTAAAGGTAATACTGAGAAAGTCATTCAACCTTGTTTGCCTCAGTTTACTGAACTGTAAAATGAGCTGGAGAAGGAAATGGAAAACCACTCCAGCATCTTTGCCAGGAAAACCCCAAAATGGGGTCACAAAGAGTCTGATAAGACTGAAATGACTGAACAACAACAGGGACCCTCTCAGTCCTACATCTATGTTCTCATGCTCCTTTGAGTAAAATCTCACCAATTAACCTAAGGAGAGTCAGGGCCATCTGAATTGATGAGTATTCTGAATTTAGATTATTTAGAAAGAAAAAAAAGAAGAAATGCAGTTTATCATCTTCAGATAACTGAGATCCCTCAAGTAAGGCAAAACCAATCATCGATTATTAGAACAGAAGGGAACCTCCTAGGGCTTCTTGTTTAGAATCACAATGGTGCTCTTCAGAATAATATACAAGTATTTATTCAGCCTATACTTGATCCTCTCCTGTACACAGGGAGATCACTACCTCTCAAGACAGTCCATTTTTATTTTTATATATTTAGAAAATTCTTCCATGCATCAAATCAGCATATATTCTCAATACCTTCATCCAATGACCCCTTTTCTCCTCTTTGAGGACAAGCAGAATTTAATCAGTAAGTAGGTAAAGACAGTCAACTAACAAGCATTTACTCTGCATATGCACAGATTGCTATGGGCAGCTAGATGGCTCAGGATAGAGTGTCAGGCCTGGAGGCAAGAAATCTCATTTGCCTGAGCTCAAATCTGGCCTCAGACTGTTGCTAGCTGTGTGACCCTGGGCGATTCACTTTACCCTGTTTGTCCCAGTTTCCTCATCTATAAAATGAGCTGGAGAAGGAAATAGCAAACCATTCCCAGTATCATGGTCAAGAAAACTCCAAATGGGGTCAGAAAGTGTCAGACATGACAGAAAATGAATCAACAACAGGCTGCTACGTGCCAGGCACTATAATAGGCACTGAGGTTACAAAACCAAAGAATGAGACAGTCTTAACCCTCAAGGAACCTATATTCTATCTTGGGGAAAATGACAAGTACACAGATAAATCATTGGGGGTGAGGTAAGTCCTTTACAACTAGGAGCTGGGACTACAGAAAATCATGAAAGGCTTCCCATAGGAGGTAGCCTTGAAGGAAACTAGGATTCTAAAAGATGGATGTGCAAGAACTGCATTTATAAATGGTGTGTGTAGAAAGGTTGGTATCCTTCAGTAAGTTAATCTGAAGAGCCAACAGGGTTAGTAGACAGGGAACTGGCCTTAGAATCAGGATATAGATTGATTGCCTCCAACCCTGGGTAAATTTTTCACTTAACATTTTTGAGCACTCAGTTTCCTCCTCTGTAAAATAGAAATAACGATACTTGAAGGTAGTTAGCCCCTACCTCACGAGGTCATTGTGAGGATCAAATGAGAGATATTTGTAAAACTCTAACCAGAATGCCTAGTAATAGGAGTTCAATAAATCATTGTTCCCTTCCCCCTCCTATCTGCAAATCACTGAAAGGTTGTGACTTGCCCAGGGTCATGCAACCAGTAGATGTCAAAGGCAAGAATGAACCTGCATCTTCCTAGCTCCAAGGCCAACTGCCAAGCTGCCTCTCACTTAGGTGAAAAAAGTGATGCCATTGTTCTTATCTTTTCCATTCTGTAGGCTAAACATTTCTTCAAGAAAATGTGTTTTTTTTTTAGGGGTAGGCAGTATTTTATATTAGTATTCTCATAGCCTATATAGAGTAGGTACTTAAAACCTTGTGAATTGATTGAGTCAACCAAATGATCCTCACATGCCAAGGTCTTCGTGGTCAGCCCTTCTCTGGATGCACTCCAGCTTTTCAATGTAACTCCTACAAGGCAATGTGCCACAGAATTAGAGTCCAGACGTACCATCTTCTTTTTCCATGTTCTTCCCAACATACCCCACTTGCTCTCTCTTTTGCTTAACAAATCTGTTTCTCACAGATAAAGCAAAAGGAAATGTCAGCTCAGGCCATGTCCAAATGATCTGAATTAATGGAGTCCGAGTGAATGAGGTTTCCTGGATGCATTTCTGATGCCGCGGACTCTTGCGGCTCAAGGCCAAGGCTTCTGCATTCTTTGACCATGACCCAGGGCTGTTTGGTCTAGTTCCATCTCCCTACTCAGCCCTTTATCTGGACCATGTTTTTCAGAATCCATTTATATAAGATAGCTTTGGGAATGCTTGTTTAAAAAAAAAATCGAAAAGCACGTTGGGTTTTTATTGCTTTGGCTATAACATGTAAGGCTAAAAGAGTTACATCTGTTTCCAGTAGCAAACAATAAGAAACAGTAAATTCTTGGAGTGGTAATAAGCTGAAGCTTGATCTGAAGGAACACATAGGAAAGTGAAGGAGGAGGGAGAGAATTAGATTTCCATGACTCTGTTGATCCCAGGCACAAAAGCCTGAACTTGGAATCAGAAGAGCTGAGTTCCTACTCATTCTCCAGTTCCAACACTTAGCTGTGTGACCTTGGGCAAATTACCTAACACGTCTGAGTTTCACTTTCCTCATCTGTCAGAAGTGGACATTAATATTTGTCCTGTTTACCACGTGATGCATATAGTTGGAGAAAAGCATCTTCTCATTCAAGAAGTGCTGTATACATGTGAACTGTCACTGAGTTGAATCAAAAAGCATTTATTAAGCACTTGTGTTTACAAGTCATGATATTACCTTCCTGATGTCATGATCCTTCAAGATGAAGGACAAACAAATGAACATGTGCTAGGTGCTAGGGGAAAAAAAAGCAAAAAATAAAAATAGCAAAAAATAAAATAGCAAAAAAAGCAAAAAGTAAAAATAAAAAACAAAAAAGCAAAAAATAAAAATAAACAGTCACTGCTCTGAAGGGGCTTATAGAGTAATGGGGGATATAACATGCAAACAACTACATACAAACAAGACCTAGTGAAGATAAACTGGAGATAATTTCCAAGAGATATTAGAATTAAGAAGGATTAGAAATGGCTTCTAGCAGAAAGTGGGATTTTAGATGAGATTTGAAGAAAGTCAGGAAGTAGAGATAAGGAAGAGAGAATCCCAGACATGGGGATCAGCCATGGAAATACCTGGAGTTGGGAGATGAAGTGTATCATTCAAGGAACAGTAAGGATATTAGTCACTGGATTCCAACAGATTAACATAATTTTTTAGTGTGGCACAATAGAAAGAGACTCGAAGAGTGATTCAGGAGGTCTGGATTGTAGTCTTGGCTTGGTCATTATCTTTCCCTTAAAAAATTTTGTTTTATTGTTAGTTTTTGTTTTTATATCACTTTCATTTCCATTTTTTTCTCTCCCTTTTTCCCTACTCAGCAAACAGAAGAAAAATATAAAAAGAAAGAAGATGAGGGAAACAGTTTAGCAAAACCAACTGGCATGTTGTGGAAAGAAGAGCATGTTCTGAGAAAAGACAATATGAGTTTGAAACCTGGCTCCCCAACCTAACACCTGTGTGGCCCTTGCCAACTTACACTCCTGTAGTGCCTTGGTTTCCTTCTCTGTAAAATGAGAGAATTAAGCCTCTCTATGCCTCAGTTTCCTCATCTATAAAATGAGTGGGCTATATTAGATAACTTCTGAAGTATCTTTCAATTTCATATTTACAATGATGTCTGACAGTATATTCAATAATCCATACCCATAATCCTCCACTTCTGAAAAGAGGGGAAGGAGGTGCATCTTTTCAACGCTTCTCTGGCTTTGCCATTAACTGTTAACCTTGCACAACCTACTTACCCTTACTGAGTCTCTCTTTCCTTATCTGTAAAATGAAAAGATTTGACTAGGTCATCTCTAAGGTATCCTTAGCGTTCTTGGTTCTTATGATATATTCCTTCTTTAATAATTCGTCAGTTTTGACCCTTATGGTAATCATTAGTCCTAATTCTGTAACATTTTAAAAATTTATAAAAGGCGTTACTCACAATAATCCTGAGAGGATAGTAATGATGAGTATTACTCACATTTAGATAGTATTCTAAGGATTACAAAGGGCTGTGCTCACAACCAGCCTGTGAGGTGGTTAATGTAGGTTTGGTCCCATTTAACGGATGAAGAAACTAAGACTCAGCATGATTTGCCAGGGTCGCACAGGTAAGCCTGACTATAGATTTAGAAGGGACCTTCGAAGACACTGAGTCCAACCCCTTTCCAATATTACAGAGGAAGAAACTGAGGCATAACTTCCCCAAGGCGTGTATCAGTAAGCACCTGACATACACAGGGGGGCCTCGATCAGAGATTCTTTGATCTGCTTCTCTAAAAGGAAACAATCACTTTAATCAAGTACAAGTATCAGAGAAAATCAAAATTTCAAAGAAATCAGAAATCAACAGACGTGACTTCCTTTATCTGATCATAGTCAATCCATATATCATAAATCAACAGACGGGTCAACTGTCTGACCATAGTTACCAGAGGGAAGCATAGACATCTGGGTTTTCAAAGCTGGGGGGCTGCTTAGCAGCTTCCCAGAGTCCTCATCTGGCACACAAACCTTCTTCCAAAAATTAAATCCCAAAGTAAAACCTCCCTCTCAGAGTATTTATACTCTATTCAGAACTAGAGGGCATGACCCTCTGGACCAGCACCTCAATAAAAAAAACAAAAGGTACTTGGGACTCTCCTACAAAACAACTCCCCTAATCAAGCTTCCCCCAATGGGCAGGTCCCTCAATGGGTGGGGAAAATCTTCTTTAAACATATTATTCAGAGGCATTATGCTTCTTGGTATAAACAAAAACTGCAAAAGATGCTGCTTTGCTGTGTCTGAACCCAGACACACCTTCTGGCTCCAAGTCCAGCACTCTACCCATTCTGCCTTGCAGAATCTCAAGGGGCTTACTTCTCATTTGCTATGGGAATAGAGGGTCTGCAAAATTTTGCCTGTGGGAGCCCAATCATGTTGGAATTTGGAGCTGAACAAGAACATACATCTTGGTTTCAAGCTTTTGATTCCATCCCTTTTTCTCCCCAAAGGTAGCCTGATGCTAAATGAGCATGGATGTGCACCATTCAGTGCCATATTTAACTCCTGTTTTTAATTAATAGTCATAAATATAGCCAGTCTTCTAAAGAGAAGAGAGAGCAAAACTGGAATTACAAGACAGTAGCAAAAGCCCCTGGAGCTGAACAGGGAAGTATTAATAGAATGCTCTGTGTGCTTCTCCCAGTGTGTGCTGACCAATCAGTAGGAGGGGCTGAGATTCTTGGTGAGGGATGGAGAGTTCCAACCAGGTTCTGAAAAATAAGCCCACGATTTCCTACCAGCTACGGTGGCCTAATCACCGAGCCCCCCTGTAGGAAGGCATGGGGTCTTTGGAAGAGAATCTGCCAACCCCCATTGAAGCTGCTGGTTTCCAAAAAGATACACACATTTAGTAAGAGAAATCTGAAACAGAACCAAGGATAAGAGAGGAGGGCTTCTGTCTCTTGCAGACCACAGGCTGATGTGTGAACATCAGAAGCTGCTTTGGGAGTGCTGAGAACAGACGTGCAACTATTGGGGTCACTGTATTCCTCCAGGAGCCAAATTTAGCAAACAGTGCCATGAGGTGTGTGGGTTGTTGTTGTTTTCATTGTTGCATTTTTTCTTTTTAACATATCCCTGATCCTAATTTCCATGTGTGTTTTTTGGGGTTTGTTTCTTTTTTCTTCTCATTACTCTTCAACACATTTTGAGAAATGCAGTATGTGATATTTAGGAAAGGAACATGACCATGGCAATGTGGAGAATTCACTCTACTCTTCCCCATAGGTTCTGGTGTCCAGGTAAACAGGACTCTGCTTTCTTAGACTAGGGCCATAACATATAGAGCTGGTGGGGATATTCAAGATGATCTGGTATAATCAGAAATCTGTTGGCAAATGTTTAACAATCAGTTCCCTTAAAAAAAATACATGGATGGCACATTATGAACATTTTCTCCATCAATTTCTTAAGTCTAGACAATCAACAAAGCAGTAAATCAAGCCCTGACTGGAAATGTTTGCTGATTTCCTCAATGCAAATGCTCACACTGACAATTGAACAATTGAAGCAGTATGAGCTGGCTTGTACACATCCCTGGGCACAACCCTCTTATCTGATAAATGAGGAAACCATGGCTGACATTGTGCAGATCAAAAATGGTAATAGGAGCTGGAATCTTTGACTTGCTCAAGGTCCCCTGGATAGTAAGTTGCATAGCCGGGATTCAGACTTAGCACTCTCTTTCTACTACACTGCCTTCCTTCTGTGTTGTAGTCAATGGCACTTCCATTCTCCTCAGCTAGCCCCCATCTTCCTCCCAACTAGACAATGACAAAGGAGGGAAAAAATCACTCACCTCACCTGGATCAGTTTCTTCTTTCTACCATCAGAGATCTTTTCTGCTTCCAATGCACTGAAATTAAATGAGCATCCAGTTCAAGACCCTACTATGTACATTCTTGGGGAATGGAAAACAGACCAAATTATCTAGAAAGTAGAATAATTGAAGGGGAATGATGTGCAATAAGTCTATAAAGTAGATTGAAGTTAGATTTCAAAGCCCCCTCCCCTGCCCACCTCCAAATGCCAAACTGAGAAATTTGTATTTTACAACAAAGGCAGTAGGGAGCCACTGAAGGTTGTTGATCAGAGGAGTTGCAGGGCCAGACATGTCCTTTAGGAAGATTCTTTTGGCAGTAGCTTAGAGGATAAGTTAAAGAGGATTGAGCATAGTACCCAATTATCTAATTAGAAAATTTACTATGGTTTAAGTGAGAGATAAAGTTGAAAGGTGTTGGGTCTAAAGAAGTAGATAAATGGGAGAGATGTTGCAGAGGTAGAATTGAAATGAAATGATCTTGTAAATTATAGGTGTGGAATAAGGTATGTGCTCCTGGTAACGTCAGGATGGGTCTCTTAGCAACCACAGTTGTTGGCTCAGGATCTTGAACCATTCCTGATGAGTCAACCTGTTCCCAAGGGCCAATATCCCAGAGAGCAGGGCTTTAGATGCTGGATATATGCTGTCTCAGATTTGAATTGCAAATGAGTTAGCCAGAGTATACTCCTGGAAGAAGCCCAAGTGTATAGATGTTCACTTAATGCATCTGGCAAAGTCTTCTTTGTAGATCAGTGATCTGTTAAAGTTGAAAAATTTCACACAGTGCTTTAGCTCCTGTTTAGTCATTTGGTTCTGAAGTCAACATACTCTTCTCCTTCACAGATCCCTAAAGAAATTGGTTTTTCCAGTCATCATACTTTACCTTGTATCATACTCATATGAATACATGTCACATCCCTCCTAGAAGACAAGTTCTGTGAGACCGAGGACAGAGTCATCTCTAGTCTTTTATCCTTTGTGCCAAGCAGAAGGCCTTATTCATGAGAGACACTTAATCAGTGTTTCATGAATGTTATCAGACATCAATGAAAATGAGTTTTAATGATAACTAACATTTCTGCACTATTTTAATTTACATCTCACCATTATCTCTTTTGTCTTGTATCTCCTGCATTCCCATTATGCTGTTAACCCCCTCCCTGAAAATCATCCCTTATATTAAAGAATGGAGGAAAAATATTAACAATACAACAAAATTAACCATCACATCATATATTATATGTAGTCTCTACACTTACAGTACCCCCTCTATAAAGAGGGAAGGGAAGTACTTTTTCCTATCTTTTCTTTGGGATGGGGATTGTTTATTATAATCTTTCAGCATTCAGTTCTGATTTTGTTTTTGTTTTTTCCATGGACATTGCCATCATCTTCAGTTATCTTATTTCTTTCATTATGTTGGCTTCACATTGCATCAGTTGACATAAGACTTTTCATCTTTTTCTGCAGTATTTATATTAGCCATTTCTTATAATGTAATAAAATTCCATTGCCTTCAGGAACCATGGTTTGTTTAGATTAGCCCCCATCAGTGATCATCTACTTGATTTCCAGGTCTTTGATGCTACAAAATGTGTTCCATCACTCAAACCCAATGTTTCACTTGATTCTCACAACTCCCTGAGGTATGTTGTTCAATTAGTATTATCCCAGTGCCTAGTACAGTGTCTGACACATTGCTTAAGTAATTCTTTTAGAATGATTGATTGATCCCCATATTACAGATAAGTCAATAGGTTCAAAAAGGTGAGCTGTTTTCCCCAGGATCACACAGCAAACAAATGGTACATTCGAGACATCTTCTAACTCTGAGTGTTCTTTCCAGTATTTCGTGGTGCTTGTTTCTGAGTTCCTGTGCTCAATGTCTTAGAAACCACCTGCAAGAGCTACAGTTTCCTCTTACTCATATCACACCCTTCTATAGACACCATTGTCCTAGAGGTAATTTCAGAGTTACCCCTCTCTAGTTCTTGATTTCTGCTGAGTGGGGACACTCAGGTAGGCAGAGGCTGGTGATTGGTGCTTATGTCTAGAGTTTGTTAGTTGTTCTGGGCTTGATATTTAAGTTTAATTTTTGGTTTATCCTATCTTTTTACTATTTTCTATTTGAATTGGTGATTTCCTTGAAATCCCAGATTTTGAAGGAATCTCAGAAGTCATCTCATCCAGCCCCCTCCTTCAGGACAGAAGTAAAGGGAACAGAAATCTCCTCTTTAGCACCTCCTTCAACTGGTTAGCAGATGTCCACTTGAAGACCTAAATAACTGATGAACTCACCACCTCCTGAGTTAGTACACTTCCCTTTTGGTCAGATCTAATTGTTAAGAAGTTTTTCCTCATGTTGAGGAATCATTCCTTATATAAAAGAATGGTTTCTAAATAGGGATCTATCCCTTAATTAAAAATTCTTCACTCATAATTAACATTATTATTGTTGAAAATAATTCAGGTGCAGGACATCTATCAGAAATTTAGATATCTGGCAACTTCCTTTCTCTGGAACCCAGCCACAAACCTGGAGGGAATCCAGAAAAGCCTTTGAATGGCCAACATAGGTATCACAGAGTTCACACAAGAAAACTGATCTACTTTGAAGCAGTTAAATATAGGCTTCTCAGGATCAGGGACTGGTTTTTGTTTTGTTTTATTTTTTGTATCCCCGATGCTTGGCATGTAATTTTGTTATTCAGTCATCTCAGTGGTGTCCAATTCTTTGTAATCCCATTTGAGGTTTTCTTAGCAAAGATACAGGAGGGATTTGTCATTTCCTTCTTCAAATCATTTTACATTTGAGGAAATTGAGGCAAACAGGGTTAAGTAACTTGCCCAGGATCACACAGCTAGTAAGTGTCTGAGCCTAGATTTGAACTTAGGAAGATGAGTCTTCCTGATTACAGGACCACTTCTCCACCTACAGACCCATCTAGCACATGAATGGTGCTTAACAAGCATTTGTTGCTTATTGTTGATGATATTGTAGCAAAGGACATTGAATGCCTGAGGCCAAAGAATTTAACTCTGAGTTTACAGAGACTTTTTCTCTTCTGTAAAATTAGGAAATTTAGATGACTTGGGAAGCACAATTTCTATAAACAAGGAGGTCATGGTTTCAGTGTACTCAGCTCTGATGAGGTCATATTCATAGTAATGTGTTCAGTTCTATATGCCACATTTTATGAAGGATATCTGTAATCTGGATAGTGTTTGGGAGTGGGGGGCAATCAGGATGGTGAAGGGTATTGAGCTTAGATGAATACCCTATGAGAATCACTTGAAGGAAGTGAGAACATTTGACCTCAAGAACAGAGGATGTATGAAGGGAACATGATAGCTGTATTCAAGCATATAAAGATGGTTATATGGAAAATGTATTAAACTTCTGGCTGACCCCAAAAGGAAAATAAAAATCATCTATTGGTAAGTGGCAAGTGGTAAGGTAACTAAGATTTTTGTGTCAGGGAAGATTTTGTAATAATTTGAGCTATTAATAGAATTGGCTGCCTATGGAGAGAGTTAATTCTTCCTCACTGGAAGTCTTCAAGCAAATGCCAGGGGACAACTCACCAGTTATGAAGGGAGCTCTATTTCCATGTATATGTTAAGTTAGATGACCACCAGGATCCCTTCCAACATTTATATTCTGTGATTCTTTGACTTCCAGATGTCACTTTGCCCATGGTGGCAATTCTAAACTATAATTATCTGATCATTGACAAGAACTTTAGTGTTCAGGATTCTTGGAACATCATTCATGTAATTAGCACACATGCAAGAGTTGCCTGAAGAGATCAATAGCATCATTTTCATTATGTCCTTAGCATATTGAACCACCCAGGACTTCTCATTCCAGCCCAAATTTGCCTCTGGTCTGTGTGTTCCTCTGTAGCCAGACTATGTGCAGAGCATTGGGTTCCATTCTGGACATACATTTTAGGAGGGATATTGACAACCTCCAGATGTGAGTTTGGAGACCATATCATATTAGGAATGACACAGGAACTGGGGAGGTTTAGTATGGAGCAGAGAAGACTAAGGGGAGATATTCTGTTGAGTATAAATGGAAAAGCTGCCATGTAGAAGAGAGAGAAAGTTTGGTTTGTGTTGAAAGAGTAGATGCAGATTTTGACACAACAAAAGTAAATTTTTTATTATATCAAAAGCTGCTTAGCATAGATAGTGAGCTCCCCATCACTGGAGGTATTCAAGGAATACTTGGTTGGCCATTTTTTCAGGGATGCTGTCTATTGAATTAGTTTATCAATTCATATATCTCAGGGAATAAGAATCAAATCCACGGAAATCATTTGACAAGAGAACTAGATGTGAGTAGAAAAGTAAAATGAGATTCTGAGGATGACTTGAGCTCTTTCATATATGAAAAAACTATGCACTAAAGTGAGGAGGGAAGATACTTGACACATGGCTTATGTAGGAGAAAGAAAGATTAGGGCCACATACTCAGGGAAAGCATCATAGAACTGGAAGTCAGAAAATGCAGGTTGGGTTTTGAGCTCTATCACTGATTATGATATCTTGGTCAAATTGGTTAACCTTTCCTGACTTCCATTTCACCCCTTGTAAAATGGGAAATGATCACCAAGATCCTTCCTCACTTTGATATCTTATAACTCCTATGAGGACTTTTCACATGTCCTCTAGAGTGCAGAGAGAGAAATCCCACTATGTGCCAATATGGACAGCAGTGGGAGAGAGGAGGCTGGTTTAGGGAAGAAAACATAGTGGCAAGTCTTCAACTGAAGAAAAGGTAAATTTACATTTGACAAAGGATTGGACCCCTCCCTTTATCCATCTGTTAGCATCCTGTTCGTCCCTCAAGGCTCAAGGGAGAGAAGGTTCCAAGTGGAGGCGTGATGGAGTAATTCAAGAAAATCAGGACTGGAGTGAAGAGAGAAATGGAGACATGACTGATCTGGCACATTCCTTAAAATAGAGCTTCTCAGGGGCATCAGCCAAGCAGAGTGAGGAGCCACAGAGATGGAGTGGACTTTCAGGGTAAGAAAGCTGCGATGGCATGATAGAGATAGTCAGGAGTGGAGATCAGAGAGCCATGAAAGGAGATCAACTTCATCTCTACACATGAAGAACTTTCTAACAATGAGAGCTATCTGACTACCTTGGGATGGAGGGCGTTTCCTGTGATTGCAAGTCTTTAAGCAAAAGCTGGGTGATCATTGGTGTTGAAAGCAATAGAGTGAATTCAGGTCAGCACTGGCCTAGAAGATGCCTTCTAGCTCTAAACTTCTGTAATCCAGTCAGTGTCTGGGCCCTCCTCCATACCTCATAGCCACTCTTCCACAGAATTATTTACAAATAGCCTCAGAAACCCGATAGTTCCAACATTTCTAATGAGATTATTTAAGAGATGCTCAATCCCATCAAGAACCAACTTTGAATCCTTCAAACACGATGAAAATGGCTCTAAATATGCCTGAGCACTCCCACCACTCCATTGCGTGGCTATATTTAGCCCCAGTGCTGTCTCCCAGCTCCTTAATATATTCTGCTTTCACTGGAAGAAACTCTCAACAAGATTTGCTTTTGCAATTCATTTCAAAAACAACAACATAAAAAAAACAGTAGTGGTTTACAAATCATGCAAAGCATGAAGAAAAGACCTCCTCAATCCTTATCCTTTCAGTCATTCATTGCTCAAGTGCCTTACAAACATCATGTAATTAGATGATTATTTTATATTCATTAATACCGCAATAAGCTCTGAATAAGCCCCAAATCCCATCAAGTACCTCTGTTTTTGTCTTGGAATGGTCTGAACCCCCATCTTAGAGGGACCATGGGACTAACAGTCAGTCTTTGCCTCCTGTCTCATTTTGGACTTGATCCTTGTAATTCTCTCTCCTTGTCTTTTGCAACAGAATTTTATATTATTGTTGATTTTGGAGAAGGGAGGGTATCCCTCATAGAGGGATTTCGCTGGTGTAGAGAACTTTCCTTGTGGAAACACACTGTACTGATACAAATCCAATACTTTTTTCATCATCAAATCTTAGAAAGTGATGTGTTATATCAGTAAGCACCCCAACATATACGGGGGGGGGGCCTGCTATCACAGGCTCTGAGATCTGCATTCATAAAAGGAAAGGCAACTTTTGAGGGGTTAACAATCACTTTAATCAAACACATATATAAATCCTTTAACCAAGCACATATATCATTTACCTGTTTCAGGGGAGTCAGCACCTTGAACTTCAAAGAAAATATAGAGAAATTAAAAGATCAATAGACATGGCTTCTTCTGCCTGAATTCAACAGACAGTTGGACCCTTAGTATCTGACTGTAGTTAACGGAGAGAAGTACGACATCTGCATTCTTAAAGTGGGGTGGCAGAGGAAGGCTTCTTTGAAGCTTCCCAGAGTCCTCCTCTGGCCAAACAAACACTTCAAGTCAGAAAACCCCAAAGTAATCAACAGACATGGCTTCCTCTGCCTCATCATAATTCAACAGACAGGTACAGCTGTCTGACCATAGTTACGAGAGAGGGAAACACAACATCTGGGTTCTCAAAGTTGAGGGGCTTCTTAGCCACTTCCCAGAGTCCTCATCTAGCCAAACAAACACTCTTACAAAAACTAAGACCCAAAGTAAAACCTCACCCTCAGAGTATTTATACACTTTTTAGAGCCAGAGGGCATAACCCTCTGACCCAGTGCCTCAATATAAAAGCACAAAAGGTTCTTGGGACCTTCCTATAAAACAACTCCCCTAAACAAGCTTCCCACAATGGGCAGACCCATCAATGGATGGGAAAGATCTTCCTCAATCACATTATTCAATCAGAGGCATTATAATTCTTGATTATACTAAAACAAAAACAGCAAAAGATCCTATTTTACTTGCCATTACATGTGTCCATTATAATATAGCTAGAGTGAGTCAGTGGCAAGATTTGAACTCAGGCTTCCTTGATTCCAAGTCTGGCTTTCTGTTCATTAAACCTTGTTGCTTCTCACATAGTTGTTCATACAGTACTTACTATATGAAGAAATTGATCCAATTCAGTTCAGTTCAGCAAAAATTAATTAAATTGGCCTTATCATGTGCCAGGACAGGCTCAGGTAGAATATGTTAAAACAAGGAAATAGTCTCTTCCCTGCAGCAGCTTACATTCTATTGGGGAAATTCTATATGAATCAGTGCATAATGTCTTCTTTGTAAACCACCCTATAGGCCCTACCAGAATGAAGATTCTTTTTCTGTGTGGGTTTCTGTCTGGGTTGGATTTGATGGTCACTGAGCTCCCTTCCAATTCTCAGATGCTGGGGTATTTTGGGTGTGTGTGATTCCATGATATGAATTTTCTTGATTTCTAGGAATCTTATAAGTTGCTTTTGGTTGGGGAGAGAAAGTGTACTGTAGTATGACTTAGAGACCTTATTGTTTTTACTGGTGACTTGCTGTGTGAACTAGTACAAGTTATTTCTTTTTCCTCATTTTCCAGATCTGAAAGGTTCTGTTTCTCTACTGTAAGTGCTTTGAGATACTGTGAAGAAAGACCAAATGTAGTCACTTTTCTTGCTTTCTAGCCCCGCTCAAAAAAAATCCCCAACAACTTTAAAATCATAGAAGTGTAAAACTAAAAATAGTATCAGAATTATCTAATCCAACTTTTTCTAATGATAGAGCAGAATGATCACTTTACTTGGAGTCAAGAGATCTAGGGGATGGTATTGTTTCTGACAATTAACTAATAAAGATCAAGGACACATTATTTAACTTTTCTGTGCCTCAGTTTCCTCATCTACAAAATGAGAACTTGCATTGCTTGCCTTCCAGGGTTATAGTGAGACTAAATTAGATTTTGAAAACTACCAAATGCTACATAGGTATTAGTTATTGTAGAGGAGAAGCTTAGAACCAGAGAGGAGAATTCACTTGTCCAGGGCCCCTGTGTTTAATTTGGGAATGAGTATGATAAGTCCATGCTAATGTGGTCAACTCTTAGCCAGGCACTTCTTTTGGGGGGAACAAATTAAAAATCAGGCATTTCTACTGAGGACTTTCAAGGGAACCTTATAGATAACATTCCCAAGAGGTTTCCCAGAGTCAGTCATGAAGCCATGTCCACATTTAGGAACACACACGCGCGCACACACACACACACACACATCCCAGAAGAGCACAGGTTTTTGCACCATGATACCTGACATTGCACATTCACAGAATCAGTTAAGATGGAGACTAAAATTCTAAAGAACCCTGTGTACTCTAGTCCCTGGGTCATTGGTTTTGGGTGTCTTTGGTTGTCTGAAGATATTGGGTGAATCCTAAAAAACTGGTATATTCATTTGAAATGTGTTTCCTCTCTCATAAAAGATTTGGTGCCTGATGGCATAAGTAGGTCAGAGTCAGATGTACTAATCCCTGTCAGTATCACAGGTTGTTGGGGCTTATTTTTTTCCCCCAGTGAATGTTTTGTTTCCTGAGACAGCTGTTTCTATGGAAGGGTTTAGATCTCTCCCCCACCCTGCTTGTTGTTTAGACAAGAAGCTAAACACACCTTGATCCATTTTTCAGCCGGAAACTTTATCGGGATTGTTCCATCACCAGAGAATTAAACATGTGAGCAAGTCTCTAGCCATCTCCTGTGACTCCAGATACTTGGATCCTGTAGCATGTCAGCTACAGGAAATCTTAGAGCAGAGAGAGTGTGATCACAGAACATGGACTGTCAGTGCTGAATGGTACCTTAGAACAGTCACAGCTGTTGGTCTTCAGAACACAAAATATTGATATCCTCATCAAACCCAGGATAGTTTTGTGATCCTTATGCGGACTGATACAAGGTTGGACACATTGAACAAATCCTTCTCCATCTTATGATTCCAAATGAAATGATCATGGAATGAATTAAATTCTAGACTGTTAGAAAAGATATAGACAAAATGAAAGGGAACTTACATTTTATGTATTAAAACTTCTCCACTGTACACATGAAAAAATTGAAACTGACAGGAAAATTGACTTGGCCAGGATCATGCAGCTCTTTAGCTCCACAGATTAAATTCAAACCCAGGTCTCCTCACTTCCTCTTGACCACTTTTTTAAAAAATGACATTTATATTTCTTTTCTACTTGGATTATCAGGAAAAGAATTATAAGCCAAAATTTGAGCCTGGCATTTCTATAAATCAGATCACTACAATTAAAACTAACTTTTAAAAATACATATAATTTATTTTCTACCAAATAATCGTACACTTGGTAGTCTGTCTGTGTTCATCCTTCGTTTTTGAAGAAGACCATGACATCAGAGAAAAGATGACATGATTGCACTTGAATTTCTTTTGCGTGAGGGAGGGCTGTGCAAGGTAACCAGCCTCACTTTCTCCTTCTGAGCCCTCTCTCCCTCCTACTTCCTCCATAAAAGAAGAAAAATGATAAGCCAACACCCTTTCTTACAATAATTAAGCAAAACCAATTCCTACATTTGACTGCTTTGATAGAGACATTATATGCAGACTAAGGGATGTAATGATGTCATTCTAGAATGCCTTGGTTAGCATAAATCTCTAACATGGTGTTCAGTTTGTAATTAACATATTTTAAGAAAGAAATTGGTCCTCTAGAACATAGCCAGAAACACACACTCAAACTGAAGATACCATCTTCTATTTCTGTCACTTCATACTGATCATCCCCCATGCCTGAAATTCACTCCCTCTTCACATGTTTCTTAAATCCTTGACATTCCTTTAGATTTTATTCAGGTGATATCCTGGCAGGAGGCCATTCTTGATCCCTCCAGTCACTAGTATTTGAGCCTTCCTGAAATTACTATGTGTTTATTTACTTCTCTTTATACACTATATATCACCAGACTCCTTGAAGAAGGGAGCTGCTGTTTATGTCTTTGTACTCCCAGTTATTTCATGTCGTTTCAGTTGTGTCCAAATCTTCATGACCCTATTTGAGGTTCTTTTGGCACGGGAGTGGTTGGCCATCTCTTTTTCTAGCAAATTTTACAGATAAGGAAACTGAGATAAACGGGGTTAAGTGACTTGCCCATAGTCACACACAATACGTATCTGAGGCCATATTTGAACTCAAGGGATGAGTATTCCTAACTCCAGACCTGGCACTCGTTAACCACCAGGTCACTTAGCTGCCCTTTGTACATAATAGGTACTGAATAAATATTAGTTAAATTGTTGAAATGAAAGCAGCCAGGATTGTGAGGAAAAGGGAGACCATGTCATATAACTATCATAGGGTAGTCTGACAACTTCAGAATGAACTGGAGATATTTACTCAATATAAGAAAAGACTTGGGTTGGAGGAGCAGGATTGTGTGTGTATGCACATGTGTGTAAAATTTTATTATATATATGTAATATATATATTATATATGTAATATATATAATATATATATGTGTGTGTGTGGGGGGGGTGTGTATTCTAATGTCTGAAGGCCTATCCTGTGGAAGAGGTATTAGGATTGTTGTATCTATTACAGAGCAGATCATTTCAGGTCAATGGGGAAGTTACAAAAAGTTACAAGTTTAGTTCAAAATCATAGTAACAATAACAGCTAACATTTACATAGTGTTTTAGGATTTTATAAATGTATCATTTTATCTTCACAACAACTCTGGAAGGTAGGTGCCATATTTCCATTTTTCAGATGGGGAAACTGAGGCTGGGAGGTTAAGTGATTTCTTACGGGGTCATGTCTAGTGATTGTCTGAGGCTGGATTTGAACTCAGATCTTCTGACTCTAGGTTCAGTGCTTTTAAGGACTGTAACATGTATTTGCTTTGTAAGGAAGAATAAGTGCTGTTAATCAGTGGGACAGGGCCACAATTTAAAGAACTGAGACCCATTCCACCTGAGATGCAGAGTAGGCAGCCACTTGTCATAGATGCCATACAAGAGATTGCACCTTCATAGTGGCATCAAGGTACAGGATAAGGCATGGAGTCAAATATCTGCTTGGATAACGGGTGTATGACTGTATGACCATAGATAAGTCCCTCCATCTCATTTCTTTCTCAGGTTTGTGATCCCTTCTGAAGTTCTCTTATTCTGCACATTTATATAACTTCTCTGAGTCTCAGCTTTCTCATTCATAGAATGGATACAGTATCATTTATACTACCTTCCACACAGAAATGTTATGGGGAAAGCATTTGGTGAATCTTAAGACACCTTGGAAATGGGAGCTGATGATTCAGTAAATGTCCTCTCAGACTCCCTTTCCATTGTGAGATTATATGATTCTTTGAAATGAGATAAGGTATTTGGAAGTACCTATAGAAAAAAAGCTAAGGGCCGTATACAAATGTGAGCTACTTGCTTATTTGCTAAAGTGGGGAAAATAACAACTTTCCTCTCCCTGTGGAACAGATTCATCATCCTAGCCTGGAAGTTGCATCCAGTTCAGAGAAAGTACCTATGTAAATATGGGAAATTACTATTCATTTTAACTGATACACCTTCTTCTGGGGAAAAAGAATAGGGAATTGATATATTTTCTCGCACTCACAACTGCTTTAAACTCAAATGATGTGCATTGAGGATTACCTTGACCTCAAGAAATTGTTAGAAAGGCATAGGACAAAAAAAAAAAAAGCGGAATAAATACCGTGAACATTCAGGTCCTTGAAATCTGGTGCTATTATCATGCATCAGACTGTGAAAGGTAGTGTGATGGAAGGGGCGTTATAGGGAATGCATTAAATTTGGCGTCAGGAGAGTCAGGTTTGGATCCTGACTGTACCATTTACTGGTGGCGTGTCCAAATAAGCCATGTCCCTTCCTTAGCCACCTGTCTTTTCATCTTAAAAAAAGGGGGATGAAAAGAGTGGCAGTAGCCCGCATAAGGGATGTTGTAAGGACCCCGTTAATTCAATGGATATGTTAAGTGCTGTTATTGAGAAAAGCAAGATTGTAGTTTCATGATACATTCTGCATATAAGAGAATCCTGGAAATCCAGACCAAGAAGACTGAGACTGGAAGCCTCCATTTATCAATCATCATGTTAGTCCAGTACAGTGGGAGGAATATTGATTCCTGGAGTAAGAGGATCAGTGTTCAAATCTCACTTCTGATGCTTATGACCTATTTGACCAAGTGTCAATGATACTACTTTTCTAGGTTTAAGTTTTCCCACCTATAAAAGAAAGGGTTTAGATTAGACGGTCTTTGAAGTACAATTCAGTTGTGTCTGGGACCTTTATTCCGCCATTTCCTTTTTCATAACTGTTATTGTCTTCACATTGTTATGATTCATATATTTAGTTGGGCAGGGAGCATTTACCTGTCACCCTGCTAGTAAAGATGGACAGAATGCAGTAGAGGGGAGCGTTGAAGACTAGGAAACATGTCTTAGGAGGATTCCTTGAAGGAACTGAGGATGTTTAGCCTTGAGAAGGGAACATTTAAAGAGGATATCATCACTTGATTTACAAATCTCAAGGATTGTTATGTTGAAGAAAGATTAGATTCCATTCTGCTTGACCCCAGAGAACCATGAGCAGTGAGTTGATACTACAAGGAAGTAGATTTTGATTCTATAAAGACATTGGGAGCAAGTCAAACTATTCGTCAACAGAATTGATTGGTTTCTGGGCACTCACCATGTGACTAGGGGCACATCACTTCCTTTCTTTTGGGTCTGGCCTAGAATCGTTATCATAGATGTGTGTATTTGGAAAGGACCTCAAAGATCAGGGAGCAAAAGCACATTTTTTTCAGTAAGGAATCAGCAATCCTTTTTAGCCTTAATTCTCTATATAGGATACAACCTATAGCCTACCTTATCAAGTGCTAATATCCCCCCGGTTCTAATATTCCATGTTCTATGTTCTCACCACTAAAATCCTTAGTACTGTCTAATAGTTCAGGATTGGAAACTGGTGAAATTTTTGGAAATGATCTCAAAGAGGAAGAATCACCATCTGTTTTGCCATTGCATGCTAAGGATCATGGGAGGTATCCATTGGACTACAACTGAAACCTTCATATATGTCATGTCCCCCATTAGGATGAGAGTTCCTTGTGAGTAGGGAATCATGTGAGTTTTCTATTCATATCCCTAACACTTCTTTGCACACAGTAAGTGCTAAATAAATGCTTTTTAAATTCATTTTCCCATTTGGTGTTCTAATGTCCTCTGAATTCTGTATTCTAAAGTCTCTTCTAACACCATCATGTTATATTAAAACACTGTTAATGTGTTCCACAAGCAGCATCCTGTGATGAGGATGACAATGATGATGTTGAGCCCTTAATTCTATGAGACAGAGTTCTTGTGGTATGACCCAGGGGCACGAGGCTGCCATTTGTGGCCAGCCTGAGTTGGCTTAAGGGAGCTCTCAGTGTGGTGGCAACATCATGTGCATTCCCCTCTGTATTTGCCTAGCAAAGAACCATTAGGAATCATGGGACAGCATTTTTGCCCTTCAAGTCTGAATTCCTCGCCTTTGTGACTCATAGAGTTATTTCAGCCACTCTCTTCTCCTCACATGTGAGTGATCTAATGGTCTTATGGAGCTGCAGTCAGGGACAAGGGGCGGGCAAAAGAGGATTTCCTGAAATAGAGCAATCTCCAGGACTGAGGGTCAGGCTGGAGGAATAACTGGCTGGTAATGGGTTGGGAAGCAGACAAAAAAGGAAGAGAAGAGCAATGTTAGTTGGGCCATCCACTTTCTCTCAGCTAGAACCACCTCAGTGCTTTCAATTAAGACAGCCATTCCTAGAAGTGGTATAGTGGACAGAGAAGGAGATTTGGAATCAGGAAGACCTGAGTGTGAATTCTGCCTCGGCCATTCACTATCTGCATGACCCTGGGCAGGTCATTTCATTTGTCTCAGATTCAGTTTCTTCATGCATGAAATGATGATATAATAATAGGGTTGGGCTGTTATAAGAATCTAAGACAATGGATGAAAAGGGTTTGGCAGCTAAAGTACTATGTAAAACATTGTATAAAATGCTAGTTTATATCAAATTCTAGATTATTTTATCATCCTTATCATTGTTGTTTGTGATCTGCCTTCTCAGAGAGCTGGAAAGGAAAAGATAGGACCCTTGGGTACATTTAGAAAACATGGGGGCTTTGGGTTCCCATAGGATGATTCATGGTTGTGACTCCAGTGTTTCTTCTCAAGATCCCCAAAGCTCGGAGTTGGCAAGACTCTTCGAGGTCATTTTTGCTCCACATCCCACATTGAAGACTAGGATATGTCCTAACTCATGTCTCTGCCTATACTCGAGAAGTATTCTCTTATCTGGTTTCCACTTAAACACATCCAGGGACAAGGAATAAGGCAACTCCCATTAGGCAACCTTTTTCATTGTTATATTGGCTTCATTGTTAGGAACATCTTTTTTTGTTGGGTTAGATCTGCATCCTGTAATTTACCGCATTGATCTGAGCAAAGGAAAGCTGCTGATATTCTTAGTACCAACCATTTTGCTGGATTATTTAAAGAATCTTCTAGTCAGTCTCCATGACCCAAGGTTTCCCTTCCATACTTTATACTGCCCAATCCTGCTAGATTTTTCTTCTCAAAATAGTTTTAATTTTATAGAATGGAAGTACCTTAGAACCAATGGGGACTTCAGGGATCCTTTATTTTATCCTGCCAATAAAGCATGAATTCTTTTGAAAACCTTCCAGACAAGTGTTTATCCAGTCCCATAATGAAGATTTTCAGTGACAGAGGGAACTCATTATTTTATAAGGTAGCCCATTTCATTTCTAGACAAGTCTGTTCCTATCACTTGGAAATTTTAAGAAGGACTTGATGGTAGTTACAGGATATAGAGGGAAGATGGATCTAAGTGTGTGCATCTCCCCCCAACCTAAAAATCAATTGACTAAAATCCAAACAGCCAAATATATTATATGTAATAATTTTGATTTCTCTTGTATGAATTCATGCTCAAATAATCTTAGCCCTCTGGTAATCGTGAGCATGAGTTCGGGGTTAAGGGGCTGTCTTCATGGGAACAGGATGCAGTTTCAAGAAAAGTAAAATCACATAAATCAACATTGAAATAGTCCTAAAGAATGAATGTTTTTTTCAGGAATCTGACTTTGGGCAAGCTTATGACCCTTAGAGAAGAGTTCCAGAGCACAGCAGGGACTGATAATGCCCTATAATGGGTCAAAGCTAAACTTTGTTTCTATCCAAACTTGTAGCACTGGATTCTTTACACAGCTATCTCTATCCCCTAGCTCCTGCCTTCCTTCTAGCCATTGTGTATGTGTTTTACAAGCATCTATTTACGCATCCATTGTTTTCTCCAGTAGAACGTAAGCCCTTTTACATTTGAAGGTGCTGTTTTCATGTTTCTTTATTCATTCATTCATTTATCTATTGCATATCCCCAGCACTACAAGGAGTAGCACATTGTAATAAATGGTTGGTGATTTATTAGTCAACTGACTGATTGATTAACCAGTAACTGACTTATAGGTGCTGGATAAATGCTTTGTGAATAGCACAGTTGTTTTCTATTTATTATTCGAGTCCTATCTCACCTGCTAGATTACAAACTCCCAAGTAGGGCAGCTCTTTCTGTTTCCCCAAGGGCCCACCAACAACAACTGACTTCTTTGTAGTGCTTTTTAAAGTTTATCTTAACCTCACAACAACCCTGTGAAGTAGGTACTTCAAGAATAATTATTTCTGTTTTACAAATCTAGGCTCGGAAAAGTTACTGACTTTTTCACAGTCATAGAGCTAGCAGATATCAGAGAGGACAGACTTAGAAATGGTGGGTGGAATGCCAAAGGGTCAACAAATTTCCCAACAATTAGGGCTGTTCAGAAGCATGGAGGTGATCATTTCCCCTTATTGAAGGTCTTCAAAAATTGGATGACCCCTTGTCAGGTATGCTGTAGAGGGAAGTTTTTTCCCAGGTACAGCCTGGACTGGTTAGACTCTGAGTTCTTTTCCTACTCTGGGATTCTATGAATTTTAGACACTTTATAGAAGTCCAGATTTGAAGGAAGAGAGGCCCCATACCGACAACTTTCACATTTCTTACAAAACAAGATAGAAAAATCCAGAAACTGTCCATGTTTTCTCCGGAGAGTAGATGAACCACTGAATTAGCAGCTCCAATGAAAGTAGAGTAGCCTTTGACCTTCTGGATGCCCTAGTTCAACCTTCATTTATCCTACTGTCTCCTAGACAAGGTTTCCTATGGGAACCAAGTCTCTGAGGAGGGAATGAATGTGACTCTCCCAAGACCAAACTGCTGCTAAAATATAGGTAGAACTTGAATCCAAACCTCTCAACTCTACTACCAAGCCACCATAACATGCTGCCTCTCCTATGAGCTTACACTTAGGCTGAGATATGCTTTTGCAAAAGATGAAACCATCTTTAGAGGCATAAGTCACATAGGGGAGAGGAGCATGGTTTTTAGTGGAGCTAAGAGAGAAAGGATGAGGTATTTGGGACTTCCTAAGTTTATCCCTATAAACCTAGTAGGCGGGTAAAGAAATGATTCATTACCTGATAAAGCATGATCAGACTGGATTCTCAAATACCCTCAGCAGGTGCAGATTTATTTAGGAAATACTGATTGTACCACCAAGCGGTGAACAAGTATCAACATGGCAAAAGCCTGGGATTATGGAATGAAAGAGAGGGAAGAACCACTTGTAGGCTTCCAGCCTGGAAAATAATTACAAGAGTCATAATAAAAACTGATATTTACATAATACCTTATGATTATGGAGCACTTTATGTCCATTATCTCCTCTCACCTCACAACATCCCTATAAGGTAAACAAGCCAAGTATGGTATTACCATTTTACAGATGAGGAAACTGAGGTTTTGGAGTGAAGTGATCTGTCCAGGATTACAAAGTAAGGAGGTAGAATAGCTAGGACTTGAATTCTGGCACAATGCCTAGGACCTTAATGAACACTCGTTCTTTTCTTTCTTTTTTCTTTTTTTTTTTTTTGAATGAGGGGAGGCAATTGGGGTTAAATCCAGGTTCACCCAACCTGCTGCCCCTCACTCCAGGGCCAGTGCTCTATTCAGTAGGTCACCTAGCTGCCAATTTAAGTACTTGTTAAATTAAACTTACTTCTCTTGACTCTTAGTCTTAGGGTCCCTTCCACTGACAGACATGAGATAATTCTGAAGTGAAGTCAATTTTGGAAAAGTAAGGGGATAAGGTGGGAAAGAATAGATGTTGAGATGTCTGGACTCAGAAATATGGGACTGGAGCTAAGTTTAGAGATCTGGACTGATAACATAAATTGAAAGTAATTCACAATAGTCTTATCCACTAATATTTTGTGATATCAGGCAAGTCCTTTTTCCCTCCTTGGGCTCCATTTCCCTCATCTATCCCATAAGAATATTGGACCAGATGCTCACTCATGTTTCTTCTGCTTTAACATCCTGTGTTCTGATGTTCTTTGTTGTAACATCTTCTGTATCTCTAGCATTATACATTCCAAGGCCCCTTTCAGCTTGGACACTCAGCATTTCTACATCCCATCCAACTCCATGACTTATGTTCTGCCATGGAAAGGACTCTGGATTTGGAGTCAGAGGCCCTTGCGTAAAATCCCAGTTCTGCCAATACCTGTATAACTTGGGCAAGGCACAATTTTCCAGGGTCTCATTTCCCTGGACATCATTAAATAGAATTATATGCTAGCTAAGATCTTTCTTGCCATAAATCCTATGAAATATAGGACTGACAAAATCAACAAGTTCCCTTCTAGCTCTCTTATTCTGTGTTTGAAAGTTTGTTCCATCCATGACATTCTGATTGTATTTTATAACTTTACTGGTAAGAGTTGATGACAAAAGCCAATACTAATGATTGATACTTGTATAGCCCTTAAAAGTTTGCAAAGCATTTCACAATACATTATCTCATCTGAACCTTACAATACCCCTTTTAGGTAGGTGTCATTACCACCATTTTAATAGATGAAGAAACTGAGGCTCTGAGAGGTTGTTACCTCCCGAGGGTCACCCAATTAATAGGTGGCAAAGGTCTCCCTGACCAAAAATCTAGCACTCCATCCACAATACCCCCTTCTGGTATACAAAAGGAGAGCAGAGGCTAACAGACAAGACCTTGGGAGAAAGTCATAGTTAGGGAACAGGAAGAAGATAGAATAGAATAAAAGGGAAGTGAGTTTAAAGGGAGAGGAGGAAATCTACAGAAATAAACTGTCCCTAGTACTAGACCACCTAATGAGTTCCGACATCTCTAAACAACATAAATAAAATCAGCAGCTATTCTGGTACATTTCAAGTATTAGAACGGAGCTGAACACATATTTTTAAAAAAAGAATATAAAAATAACTATTGTTACCGAGGAAGAAAATCTATATGGAACAAGAAATTGAGGCAGGGTTGGGGGAGCTGAAATAAAGTAGCCTAGAGGGCTGATGGTTCTATTTCAGAATTTAAAGACCTTTCAGCAAAGAGTGGCAAGTCCATAAATTCCTAAAATCTCAGAAAAGGAAGGCAACTTCAGTGTACCTCTTATCGCATTCCTGCCTGAAGTAGACATCCCCTTTGAAACACCTACCGCAAATGGTATTCTGGATGCTGCTGAAAGCTATCCTGCAATATGGCGGCACCCTAATTTAGGAAGGAAGTGTTCATTGTCAGGGAGGTCTTATATTTATTCCAAATCTGCTTCTCTTCATCTTTTTCCTATTGTTTCTAGTCTGGTCCTCAGGACCCAAGAAGAGCTAGTGTGAACCATTTTCCATGGTAATGCCCTTTAGATATTCAAACCTAGGTACTCTTACTCAAAGTCCTGGGTTTTTCCACAATACCGAATCGGAAGAATTAGCAGACCTCAAAAGGAAGCAGTGGCAGGAGCATCTTCTCTGGATTCAGGATGTGAATTCAAATTCCATCTCTGTCATTTGCAGGCAGGTGCCGGAGTCAACTTGTGTTTCTACGTTCCAGGCACTATTCCAAGAGGAGCAAAAGACAGTCCCTACTCTCAAGAAGCTTACAGTCTAACAGGGAAGGCAAGAAAAATATGTATAAACAAGCTATATATAGGAAATCGTTAACAGAGAATTAAGAGGGCTTGGGTTAGTTTGACTAAAACGTGGAATGTAGGAAGATGATAAAGCCTTAAAGGTAAGCTGGGGCCAGATAATAGAGAGTCTTGAATATTAGGCTAAGGTTTGTTTGCTTTTTACTTTATTTTTAAGGCTGGTTGGTTGGTTGTTGAGCTTCATTCTCAAAGCAGACCAAAATAACATCAGTATGCTAGAGTCAAGTTTCAGTGTGTCTGACTATGGCTGATCAGATCAGCACCAGCAAGTGAGGACCCACTGAAGGGTTTTGATGAAAACAGTGACATACTGCGACTTATGCCTAAGGAAGATTATCTTGGCTGCTGTGTGGAGGCTGAAGCAATAAGAGAGGAGAGAGCCTGAAGGCAGGGAGGCCAATTAGGAGGTTATGATTATAATGCAGGGGAAAGGGTACTAAGGACCTGAAATAGGATGATGGCAGTGGGAGACAGCAGGAATAGTATTAGCAGAATTTGGCACCTGATTGGAGGAGGTTGGGGGCTGAGGAATCAGTAAGGGAGAAAGGGGAGCCAAAGATTATAATCTGAAAGAAGATAGAAGAACCTGGATAAGGAAGAGGTTTGAGAAAATGCCCAAAAGGCATGATGGGAGCTTCCTAGCTGAGAATACCAAGAAAACAGCAGTTCAAGTCTAGGACATCTGATGCATTTAGGAGGCTGAAACCATGCTGTCTTGCTTTGTTCTTTTAGAAAGAGGTATTTAATCCATGGGACACAACAACATATTTCTACACAATTATTGACTCCTGGAGTTGTGGTGTTTTAAGGCATCAGGTTGGGCAAGGAAGACCCAGTGACTAACCACTTGAGAAGTACAATAATTGCCTTGAAACGAGCCTCCCAGGGAGCAGTATTGCCAACCTGGAATGAAATTCCAGGAAAATGAGGAAACCGGGTCAAGCAGTGGAGGTTTCTGGTACTAAAGAGAGCAGTCTGACTGTGGTCTCAGACTCAGTCAGTATTTGTCCTAGCCCATGGCCACGGCCAACAGCTTCCTTCAGAAGACAGTGTTTGAAGACTTCCACTCCCTCCCCTCCCCCCAGTCCCTTCTCCTGTGCTGTGACTTCTTGCTTTGTAAGGAGAAGGGGGATGGAGAGGTGGCAGGAGGAATCAGGGTAGGAACAACCGTTGAATTAAATGCATTTTAGTGAGCCTGCTTCCCAGGAACTCAGAACTCTTGTGCAAACCTAGGGAGGGAAAGGAGGTAGGGGAGATGAAAGGAAAGGAAGGAGGGCAGGTTGCTGATCTGCTTCTGAAAATATCTATACATTTGAAGCTGGAAGGAACTTTAGAAATCACCTAGTTCAACCTCTCTCACTTTATAAACGGAGAATGAAGCGCAGAGAGATTAGGGGAATTATCCAATGTCTCACAAACCATAAAGAAAATCTGAACCCATGTTTGATTTTTTTTAATTCTAACTCACTATACTAGCCTGTCTCTCAGACTCCTATCAAAGTCCTTAATGTTATGAAAAAAGTTTTAATCCTTTGATTGATGTGGAAAATACCCCAGGAATGCTACCTTAGGGAGCTCCTCTTAGCTCATAGGAAACTTCTTTCAGAAAGTTAAATCTATAATGGCCTTTGTTTAGATGAGTCTGTATCTCTCTTGACAGGTAAAATGTGTTCACCTTGCTTTTCCATTTATCAACCCCTCCCTGTCCTGACCCTCAACGACCCTCCCCCATCTTATCATACGTGTACATTTTATAAAAGCACCAAAAAGGAAGTGGGATTTGACCTGGCCATCCCCCACCATATATTCCAGCTGTTCGGTCACTTAAGGAAGGAAAGAAAAGAGGAGAGGAGAAGAGAGGACAGGAGAGAAGAAGAAAAGTGAAGACATTGGAAACAGAGATACAGAAATAACAATAATTTAGATAAGAATAATTTTTATAGTACTTAAAATTTACAAAATGCTTTTGCACATGTTAATTCATTTAGTCTTCACAACAACCCGGGGACATGGCTGCTACTGTTATCCCCATTTTGCATATGACAAAACTGAGGCATAGAAAGGTTATGTGGCTTGTCCAGTTCACACAGCAGCGAGTATTTGAGGCAAGATTTAAACTTAGGTCTTCCTGACTCAGAAGTTTAGCATTCTATCACCTGAACGTCTTAACCGTTAGCTTCTCAGAAGGAAGAAGGCACTTAGGAGAAAAAACTCCACCAAGAGAATTAGTTTAGTGGGATCTAATCAGAAAACATTAGGTTCTTATAACAGAATGTCAGAGCTGAGAGAGACTTGAGAATCTATAAGGGAAGAACATAGACTATAGGATGTCAGAGTCTGGAAGATCCTTAGGGCACAAAACTTAGAACAGTGAATGTGGAATGCTTGAGCTATATGAAATGTCAGAGATCTTCTAGTTCAGACCCCTCATTTTACACCTGTGGAAGCTGCTGCAGCCCACACAGGCTGTCTCTGAAATCCCCCCCTTAGCACTTACTATTTCCACTTTCTTCTACAACTTATTCGAATAATTTTGTCTTACGTGTATAAATCATGTCTGTTGGGCAGGAAGATAAGAATCACAGTGCATCTTTTCTTTTCTTTTTTTCTTATCCTCTACTATGCCCAGCACAGTGCTAGGTGTACCATTAGAATTCAGTAAGTACTAATTGACTCAAATTGCTGAACCAGGACATAGAACAATATCCTGAATTTAATTAGGTGACATTATAATATACATCAACCATACCCTTGGGATCCCCCTCAAAAATATCTCTTCACAAAACAAGATGAGAGAGGCATGGAAATTCATCTGAAAAAGATCTCAGGGGTTTGGTGGACTGACTACAAGGTCAATAGAGGTCAGCTGTATGAGGTGGCTGCCAAAAATAGATATTTAAGAAAATAATATGATGTTGGCTCAGTCCTAACAGAGGCCCAGTGTCCAGAATGAGAAGCATTGTGGGATAATAGATAAGAAGTTATAATACTGTGGCATAATATTTAAGAAAACAGCAAGATTTCAGTCTGGTTCAGATGAAATGATGCTCTATAGCAATCAGTTCATTGTCTAAGACTTGAAATCACAGGACTGTAAATCTTTGTCAGTGGAAGGGGTTTCCATGCCCAGAATCTCCTCCCCACCAACCATGAATTCACAAGTCTAGAACCCAGACCTCACTCCCTTGTGTCCACCCCAAGAGAAAGGGGAGGCTGGCTATTCTCTGCTTAACTTCTGGAGTGATGTGTGCTAACTTTTTAAGTGAAGCACTGAGAAGGGGAAGAGTTTCGAGAGCCTTGTGATGGCCTGGTGAAATGTGGCAAGTTCATTATGAACGATCATTAATTGAAAGATATGAAGATATTTCACCAGATCAAAAGCATCTCCCTCCCAGGATTGCTGTAAGGATCATGAGATAGTATTTGTAGAATACTTAGTGCAGTTCCTGGTGAATAGCAGGCACTATAGGGGGGCTGAGAAGGGGGCAAAGGGTGCCATGGTTATTTGAAAGGTAAAAGGTATTAGTGGAGATGAGAGGCTAGAGTGCTTGTACTCAGGGGAGTGAACTGGGAGCAGTGAGCGGGAACTGCAAAGAGACAAATGGTGACTTCAGGGCGAGAAAAAACCAAAGTCCAAAAATAGAAGAGTGAATGTTAGAGAGACAAATAGCTGTAGCCTCACTGAGATTCTGAGATGTTCTTAGGGGAACCTAAAAGGATCTCTTCTGGGTAGAGATTTGAGGAAGAAGAGAAGCCAACAATATGGAACAATGGATAGAGTACTGAACTTGGCTATCAAGAAGACCTGACTTCAAATCTTGCCTCAGACACTTACTAGCTGTTTGACCCTGGGCAAGTCACTTAACCTTTGCCTGCCTTATTTTCCTCCTCAATCAAATGAGGATAAGGATACTGCAGTGGTTTGCCATTTCTTTCTCCAGCCCATTTTATAGTCAAGGAAATTGAGGCAAGTGACTTGTCTAGAGTCACACAGCTGGTAAGTGTCTGAGGCTAGATCTGAACTCAGGTCTTTCTGACTCCAGACCTGTACTCTAACCACTGAACCACTTTGCTGCCCCATATAAAAGTTAAATGTTATAATTATTCTGAGTATATTCTTGATTTTAAATTATGTGATGATTGCTATGGATGGAGCCTCTTGCTATCTTGTGCTCTTGCCTCATTATTAATACACGTTGGTCTAATTGAGAGTGTAGAACACAGAGCACAGAACCCACCAGTACCACACTGCAGACTCACTAGAGCAAAACCCCATGACCCAAATGGACCTCAGGTGTCCAAGGCCACACTTAGAAACTGTGGGAGGACTTTGCCCAGGGTCATGAAGCTCAACCTCAGTTTCCCCAACTCTCAAATGGGGATCATAACAGAACTTACCTCCCCCCAGTTGTAAGGATCAGATGAGATAATATGTGTAAAGTGTAGAGCATAAGTAAAGGCACATAGCAGGCGTTATATAAATGCTTATTCACTTCTTTTTCCCATTAGAATGTGAATTCCTTGAGGATAGGGACCTCAAAGATGCTTTTCTTTGTGTCCCCAGTGCTTAACATTTAATAAACGCTTGTTAAGAAAAATAATAAATGCTCGTTATAACAGAAAAAGTGTGACTATCGGTGCCTTTAAACTCCATAGTATTCCATTTTGAATGAGAAAACCACATTTTAAATCCCAGCTTTGCCATAGACTACCTGTATGTTACTGGTCAAGCCACTTAAACTCTCTGGACTCTCCTCCTCTGTAAAATGAGACTGTTGAAATAGATGACCTGTGGGGCCCCCTCAAGTTTCAAATCTATAATCTGACAATCTGGCATGTGGTTGCTCAGTTGTGTTCCATGGAAGATGGAATCTTTGCGTAGGTGAATGTTCTGGCCTTTTTCCAGTTGGAGTTTTGAGAGGGTGAGACTTGGGCTGACCACAAAGAAGGCAGTACTAAAAGTACTTCTAAGTGCTGTGTTTTTGATAAAGTTTTGCAGATGATAGTACTGAGATTTGTTGTTATTGTATATGCGTAGGAGTTTTTTTTGTTTTGTTTTGTTTTTTGTAGGTGGCTGTTTTTTTTTTTTTTTGCTCTGGTTTTATTTTAAACAGTAGGTCCAGAAAATTCCATTCCTAGGGAAGTCACAAAGAAGGAAAAATGAAGAGATTTCCCACCTGTATTTGCTGTTTGGTTTCAGCTTGGGAGCTCCTTGCAGAGACATGCTTTTCTGAAAAATATTCCACCAACAGGAGGTAAAACCAAAGGCAGCACGCACAGAATAAAACAATCCAAACGGTCTTTGTTGAGACTTTGTATGTATTTCTCTTCTTGATTATACTGTGGATTTATTAATGTGGCCCAGATCTTTAGACAGCTCTAAACATTTTCCTATGGAAGATCTGTGAACTCTCAGAATATCCCAAAGAAGGGACAGGGTAAATAGTATCATATCTTCTGTTAAATGCATGAGATAAATGAGACCTGAACAAAGAGTGAGGCTAGAGAACAGACCTTTTTAGCTGGGTGGGATAAGGCCTTTAATGACCAGGTCCTGCTCGGCCTGTTCAGCCTGATTCCTTCCACTTGGGAAATACATTAGACATGAATTTAGTCTAAGTCACAAAGATTCTCTAATCTATGAGATCTGGCTCAAGTCTGAGAAATTATCTGATTCAGCATCCTCATGGCACAGGCAAGGAATCAGAGGCCAAGAATGTCTGTTCAAAGTCACATAAGGAATAAGAGTTGGAATCTGAACCCAAATATTCTGACTTTAAACCCTATATTTTTTCCACTAGAATTTAGTTTATTAAATGTTCATTAAGGCCCTACTGTTTGCTAGGCATTGCACCAAGCCCTGGGGAACATACACACTTTAGATAGGATGAGGTCTCCTACCCTAATGATGCACCCACTTTAGTAGATGACTGTGACACAGACATAGCTAGCTGGTGGCTCTGTGGATAGAGCACCGAACCTGGAGTCAGGAAAGTCTGAGTTCAAACCCAACCTTAGGCACTTACAAGCCATGTGACCTTCGCTGGACAAGTCACTTAACTGCAGCCTGCCTCAGTTTTCTCATGTATATATTAGGGATAGTAATAGACACACCTCCCAGGATTATTGTGAAGACAAAAGTAGATATTCTTAAACCAATTTGTAAACCTTAAATATATATTAAATAATATCTATAACTATATATATGTATACACACACATACATATGTATAAATGCTATTTCCTGTTAGTTTGTCATTCAAAATAATACATAAGTACATCGAAGAGATGTAAAACAAAATACTTTATGGATTGTGAAGTTCAGAACTCAGGCATTGAGGGAGATAAAGGAAAACTTCATGGAGGTGGTGGTATTTAAATTGGGCTTTAAGGACTGAGCAAAAAATGAGCCTGCAGGAGAAATGTGAGCTTATGTTACATCCAACACGTACCAGTGTTTTGGGGACTTACGGAGAGGTTGGTTGGTGTTTATACCAATAATTCAGATAGGGAAGCGTTGCATTAAGCAATAAACCTTTATTGTGATGAATTTTCACAAATGGGGAGGGCCCAAGGACTAAAATGAAGGGAGTTTGCAGGGTGGGGCCAACAAAGGAAGACTATGACCAGGAAGTTCCTCTGCAATGGTCCCTGTTTCAGTTTTGAGAGAGAACGGGGAATAAGATTCCAGATTTATATCAAGAAGGGACCTCAGGGTCCATTTAGTTCAATTTATAGAGGAGGAAACTGAGGCATGGAGAGGATTAGTAATTTGTCCAAAGTCACGTAAATAATAAGTGGCCACAGAAATGGAAATTTAATCCAAGTCCTCTGACTTAATTACATTTTCTTGGATACCATGCTTGGGGTGTGAGAGGGGTTTATTCTCAAAGCAGAGGCAGCTTGCTACAAGTGAACTTTACAGGTTTCAGAGAGGCTTTAAACTAGAAAAGTAGGGGGGACTGTTATATGCCAGAAAGAAGAATTTAAGTCTTAGCCCCTGTGACTTAGTACTGTGTCACCTTAACTGTCTCTGGGATTCTCTTCCCCCTTCCGTAGAACAGGGAGTGAGTAATTCACCCACTAATAACCTCGCAAGATTGTTGGCAGGTAAAGGCTTTAAAAACCAGCACAATGTCAGCCCCCTAAAGGCAAGGACACTTTCCCATTTTTACCTTAGTGTTTCTGGTGCCCCACAGAAGGCTTTGCACACAGATGGTGCTTAATAAACATTTGTTGTTATTAAACCAGAATCCCAAAGTCTCTGTGCTGAAGGGGTCTCAGAGTTCTGCTGATCCAACGCATACCTGATGCCCAAGAAATGGTCATTCAGCAAAGGCTTCAGGTGAGGGGCAGTCACACTATTTCCTCAGGATTCCCCTTCCTCCTGGGAATAGTTCTATGTTAGGAAGTTTTTGCGATTCTCCTGTACCATATGCCTCTGCTGTACACAGGGGAGCTTCCTAATGTAGCATGGCACAAGTGGAAGCTGGTCCTTACTCTGGTTCTTTTCATTCCTTTCAATGACTGTGCACCCCCCCTCCCCAGAAGCATAGAATTAATGAATGAAAAAATTCTTTTTAAATGAATCTTCCATGTTGAGTTCATAGTGTCTGGCCCTGGGGGTGTAAGGACACAAAGTGAGAGTCCCTATTTTCAAGGAACTCACACTTATAGCTTTAGAATTAGAAGAGGCACTTCCAGCCATGGCCCTGGGAAAGTCATTTAAGCTCTATCTGCCTCAGTTGCATCATCTGTAAAACTGGAATAACAATCACACCTATTCCCAGAGGTTGTTGTATTAGGAGATATTTATGAAGCACTTTGCAAACCTTAAAGTACTATATAAATGCTAGATATCATCATCATCATCATCAAAAATAATAAATGAGAGACCTCCAACTGTCTTATTGTACAGAGGAGGAAACTGAAATGCAGAGAGGATAAGGGACTTGCCCAGGATTACACAGGTCTTCCTGACTCCAAGTTTCATTCCCTTTCCGCTGCTTTATTCTGCATCTTGGCTTCTCTAAATCCTACCCATCTTCTATTTCTTTTCTAAAGCCTCTCTGAACTTTTGGACTACTTATGGTGGTTATTCCAAATTAAACCTTTTTTGTTTCTGTTGAGTCATTTTTCTGGCATGTCTGACTCTCTGTGATCTGGTTTGGGGTTTTCTTGCCAAAGATACTGGAGTTTGGTTGGCCATTTCTTTTTCTAACTCATTTTACAGTTGAAGAAACTGAAGCAAACGGTTAAATGTCTTGCCCAGGATCACACAGCTAGTAAGTGTCTGAGGCCAAATTTGAACTCAGAAAGAGGAGTCTTCCTGACTCCAGGCTTGGTACTCTGTCCATGGTACCATTTGTTGTTCGGTCATTTTAGTAGGGTCTGACTCTTAGTGACCATATTTGGGGTTTTCTTGGCAAAGATATTGCAGTGGTTTGCTATTTGATTTCATGTATATTGGCATGTGTGTATTATACATATTACACTTATGTCCTCCAATAGATTGTAAAACTTTTATTTTTTCTCTACTTTTTTTAGGAGGCAATCAGGGTTAAGTGACTTGCCCAGGGTCACCAAGCTAGTATATGTTTGAGACTGCATTTGAACTCAGACCAGTACTCTATCACTGCACCAACACCTTGCTGCCCTAAGATTGTAAACCTCTAGAGGACAGAGGCTGTGTCTTTTACATCTTCATATCCCTGGCAGTACCTACTAGGAAAAGAGTCATAGAATCAGAATCACAACTTTGGACAGCACCCCCATTGTCATCTAATCCAACACTTACCTAAGGCATGAATCTCCTTGACAGTACCCCTGGCAAGAGTTCAGCCTCTCCTCTGCTTGGATACTACTAGTGATGAGGGACTTTCTATCCCTTCAGTGAACCCTTTCCACTTTTTTGGACAGGTGGATTGTAGTGAGACGAAATTTGGCTCCTTCAATTTCCACTCATGGTTTGTTCTGTTCTCCAGAGCCAAGCCCAGTAGACTTAATCCCTGTTCCACTTGACAGCCTTTAAAATATCTGAAGATGTCTATCATTTTTGCCTTAAGTCTCCTCTTCTTCAGGACAAACTTAGCAACTGCATCAACAATTCTGAGTGATATGCTTCTATCAGACAGCCTAAGATGGCAGCTGTCATGAGGATTGGGGACCTCAACCTGCTGGTTCATATTTTAGTACTTTGCCAAGTAAAGAACTTTTGTTTATATTCTATGTCACAGAGTAATTTTTTAAAAGGAGCTAGTTGCTTACCAAGTCCAGTAGAATTAGGAGCATTAAAAATATGGAAGAGCCAGAGACTAGGATCAGCAGAGATTACAGAGGGACTTTCTCTTCAACCTAAGTGAATCTCTTCAACCTGTTAATGAAGAATGGAAAAAGGTCAGTCTGGGTTTGAATTCATAGAAGATCATAAATTTAAGGCTAGAAGGAACCTCAGATTTCATCTAGTCTGTCCCCTTCTTGTTACAAATGAGGAGAATGAGGCCCAGAGTGACTTACCCAAGACTGCAAAGCTAGTAGCAAAGTCAGAATTTGGAGCTGGTTCACACTGCCTCATTTACCCACTCCCACCCCCCTGTCTGGGATATTTTCTTTCCAGTATGTGATCTATGATGCTAGGATTTTCTAAGTCAACTCGTTGGTAAGTCATTTGACTTTAGCATTTGGGCTGAAATAAATGGTGGTTGAGGTCTCTTCCAGCTCTCAGATTCTCTGATCAGTTCTATGACTGATTCTGTCACCTTTTTCAACGTGTTTCTTTATCTCTGAAATTGCAATCATTGTAGTTGAGATACCTCTAAGGACAGTTTTGAGAAAAGTAGTTGGCGAACCTTAAAGTACCACTTGCTCTACCCAGTCCATAAAATTCCATCTCCTCTCTCCAAACTTTTGTACATTGACTGTTCATCATGCCTGAATCACTCTGCCTCATAGAATCCCTAGTTTTCTTCCAAATATCTCTTAAAGGAAACATATCTTGTTGCCCCATATTATTGTCCTAATTCCCCTACACACACACACACACACTCACACACACACACACACATGCATGCACACATGCACACACAATCACTTAGCATCTACTTTTATTTTGTGTCTATTTTTCTGGATTTATATTGCTTTTTCCCAATCAAATGTAATCTTCTTCAAGTCAGAGACTGTTTTGTATTTGTCTTTCTATCTTCAACATCTAACATGGTGACTGGTATACAATAAGTATTTAATAGATGCTTGTTGAATGTTGAATGTACTGTGGAAATGAGAGCTGTTACTGTCATTACTGTTAAGTTCATTTGGATAATTTCTAATTTCTGTGTCCCTTCATTAATGGGAATCCCATTAGAAAATTAAAAAGTAAGTGGGTCTGCACGGGGTAACAGTAAACTCCCTCAATATGATCAGTGCCCTGCTTTTTCTTCCCTCTGGCCCATACAGTATGAATAAGCAGATTTGGTCACCATGAAACGTGGATTCAAATCTTACCTCTCATTAGACGCATCTTTGGTCTTTGTGTCCAAATCCTGTTTTCTCCATTGCAATGTATGTTTGTATCCTTCTCCTTTCCTTGGTTTAAAAATGTTTCCATTTCACATTGCAACAAATTTGTGATGAGCCTACTATGTGGTAGGCACATGCATGTTACAGCTGGCATGATTTCCTTGAGTCTTGCCTGTCTCATATTTCTGGATCACTCACCCCCATCAGGAACCGGGTTGTGATTCCTCAAAGAATGAATTTAGAAGCCTAAAAAGATCCTAGGTTAACCCATTAACTTAATCGTTCTATGCCATGGGGCCTTCTATTTCCCAGACAAAGGAGATAAAATAAGCCGTGTGTGTGTGTGTGTGTGTGTGTGTGTGTGTGTGTGTGTGTGTGTGTGTATTTCCGTGAGTGTGCATGTGCACACAGCCTGTAGGTTATTGGAAATTGCCCTTGTTCGTTTATTTTGAGCTTCTCACTAGGGGAAATCTCAAGAGAGGAATTAGATAGACAAGGGGTATTAGCTATCCTGAAAGGAAAATGCATTAGATGAAGTATCCATTGTATTGACTGGATGAGATTTAAGTGTGAAGTGTATGCGTTGGTTAGCAGTAGAGTAACTCATTACATAAACCTGGGTAAGCTATTTTATGTATCTGGACTTCAATTTCATTTTCTGCAAATTAAGATTTTGGCTAAAGTGCTTTCTGGAGTTCCCATTCTATTTTCTGCCATTGAACCCTTCTATGGTGCAAGATTCTTCCCAAGTCTAACATTAATTTTATCTTAACATTCTCTATTCTAAGATTTCTTCCATCTTTGGCATTTGTGAGATTATAGGATTATAGGTAGGTTTGGAACCAGAGAGACTATTAGAAGTCATTTAATCTCCTTTTGCAGATGAGGAAACTGAGGCTCAGAGAAGTGGGGCCATTCCATGATCACCTAATAAGTTTGAGAGGTGAATGTACTAAAGTCCCTCTTCGCTCTCATATTCTCCTACACAGTCTAATGTTCTATGTTTTAACAACACTTCCAACTCTAACATTCTCTGTCCTGAGTAATGAAAGTCTATTTTTAATATCCCTTCCACTTTAACATTCTATGATCTAAGGTCCTCTCCACTTCTAACATTCTGCCTTCCAAAGTCCTTTTTGTCTCTAACATTCTCTGATTCTATCATTCCGTGTTCTAAGGCTCCTCCCAGCTCTGACATTCTGTGTTCTAAGGTCCCTTCCAACTCACACACTCTAAGACTCTATTCATCCTAAGGCTCATGAACCAATTTGTCTTGGTTTTGCCATGTTGTGGAGGTGGCCGGAATTTGATGGTGGATCACATATTGACATAAACCAGCTATTGAAGAAATTAACAACCATCATCCATCGTGGGCTCCACACTTCAGCATAGCAGTGGCCTGGTAATGGATTGTGATCAATGACCAAGGCTGTAATGAGGAAGGATTTTTATTTTGATGAGTTTTGTACGTTTGCAACACTGTAGCAGGTGCTATTTTCTCTGAGTGCCTCATGCAGCTGTCAGTACTTAATGTAATGACATTTGAAAAAGACAGAGATTCCCAAATGTCTTTTTACACCCGCCAAAAAAAGTTCCCCCCAACCCCTTTCAAAAAGTGAGTGTGGAGAATTTTTTATACTATCTTCATTATTTATGTATTAATAATAAAGTGGGCTATGGGGGGTGGGGGAAATCCACAGACTGAAACATAATTTAGAAGGAGTTGATGTGATTACAGAGCAGACTGTTCTCTGAAGGTTTTAGCCCATGAATAATACCTGCAGCTCAACACTGCCCATCCCACTCAACCTCATCCTGCCTGTTCTAAATAGAATCCTAGAATTGTGTAGCTGGAGGGAACCTTACAGATCATCCAGTCCAATTCCTTCCTATTACAGATGGGGAAACTGAGGCCCAGAGAAAGAGAATAACTTGCCCAAGTTGTACAGATATAAGATGTGTCTTTGAGGCCTTGGGTTCCAATCTTGACTTTCTTGCTTATTACCTGTGCGACTCTTATCTGATTCTTGTTTTCCTCATTAATAGAATGAGTGAATGAGATGGGTAGATATTCTTGTATCATAATGACACTGAAGGAAATATGGAGCAGAGCTGACTTATTGTGAAAGATTGCTTTTTGTTTCACAAAGATTGTTTCACTCGTTGATTCACTTAACAAACATGAATTACCAGCTACGTTAGCACACTAATAGGTGCCGAAGAGAGACAAAACTGTAGAAACAGGTAGATTATATTGCTTCCCCACATTGCACTTACAGCCTATTAGAGAAAAAAGTTAAGTACATCACTACAGCGTAAGTAGTGGTTGTTGTTCATTTGTTTCAGTTGTATCTGATTCTTCATGACCCCATTTGGGGTTTTCTTGCCAGAGATACTGGAGTGGTTTGCTATTTCTTTCTCCAGCTCATTTTACATTTGAGGAAACTGAGGTAAACAAAATTAAGGGATTTGCCTAGGGTCACACAGTAAATAAATATCTGAGGCTGGATTTGAATTCAGATCTTTCTGACTGTAGGCCTGGTACTGTGCTAGTGTAAGACAGAATATGTCAAATTCAAAAGAGAAGGGTAACATCCTTTGAAAACAAATGAGGAAGAAATAATTTCTAGGTAGAGGGATTTGGAAGGGCTACATGGAAGAGATGGCTTTTGAGCTAGGTATTGAAGGATAGATACTGAATATGGGATAGGATAGATATCAAAGTAGGATATCAGTGGGTAGAGACAGGGGAAAGGGAAAGGAGGATTCTAAGCATAGGACAAAGGCAGGGAGGTAGAAAATTCATCTCCTGTGTGCAGACTACTATGCTCACCAAGCACTGGGGGAGATAGGGAGTGCAGATTAGGGATGATTCCTTCCCTGGTGGAGTTTTGGTCTGGTAGGGGTGTAATGGAAGGACAGATAGTCATCTGGTTTAGACAGGGCAGTGAAAAGTCTCAACTCTCCTTTCCCTTTTCCACATGTCCTATGGACCCTTCCTTCCCTCAGTTCTGCTACTGGCATAACAAGAGAAGACCAAAATAGACTGCTGTAGTAGTAGTTACTCATACAAACTTTATGGTAATGCCATTCATTGTATGACTGCTGTAGAGTATAATTTAGCCTCCTTGTTCTTGCAAGTTTTCTTATTTTATTGTACTGCTGTAGAAATACTACAGTGTGAGCCCTGAATACCTACTAAACCCCAGGGTGTTCTTCTTGTAGGTATTGAATTGACCTTCTGAGGAGTTGGGGAGGGGAGAAACATGCTCACACGCCACATGCAATATGCATTCTGCAGTACAGGGTGATTATATGAAAGTCAATCTGCAGGCCAGGTTTTCTGTTTCGTAGATATGGAGTAGAGATCTTTCATCTGTGCTGATGGGAGCATGAGGGAGAGAGGGGTGTAGAGCCAGGCCCTAGAGACCCCACTGTTATTTCAAAACACTAATCTCAAGGCTCACATCTCAGCTCCTTGTCAGGTAATAGCCACCGACATCTGGGGGGAACCTTTTGATCCCAAAACATTTTACAAAATGCCATGGAGAGTGTCTGTGGGGCCTACTGCTGAGGGGGAACATTGCTTTCAGCCAAACTGGGGAACAAGAGGGGAAAAATATAAGATTTCCTCCAAATCACAGGGTTTTTAAAATGTAAGAGAAGTCTAGGTTCCTTTTCTTTCATCTCTTATAACAAGTATAATTGTGTTGACAGCTTCTCATATTTACCCAGGCTTACTTTCCTTCCTTCCTTCTTTCTTTCTTTCTTTCTTTCTTTCTTTCTTTCTTTCTTCCTTCCTTCCTTCCTTCCTTCCTGTTTTGTTTCTTTTTTCCTCATTTCTTTTTTCTTTCCTTTCTTTTCCCTCCTTCCCTTCATTCCTTCCTTCATTCCTTTCTTCCTTCATTCCTTCCTTCCTAACTCCTTGAACTTCTAACACAATAGCTGTGCCTTTCCAGCTACTCATAAGATTTTAGCCCTAGAAAGAACCTTGGAGATCATGTTGGCTAATCAACCTTGGGCAAGTCACTATAACTTTATGGGTCTCACTTCTTTACTTTTAAAATGAGAATTTGAATTTGGCCTTTTCCTGTTCTTCCAGTTAATAGCTGTGTGGATTTGGTAAATGGATTCCACTCTCTGAGTCTCAGTTCAATAATTACTCCTTAAGCTCCTACTATGAGCAGGGTACTTTACCAGCTACTGGAAATAGAAAGACAATAATTGAACCGTCCCTGCCTTCATAGAGTTTAACATTCTGATGAAGGGAGACAACATATACCAATAAGAAAATACAAAGTCAGATGGAGATAATGATCCTTGAGCTTCCAGTGTCACAGCGTTGTTGTGAGGAAAGTACTTTATATTTTCTGGACAAAACTGTAAGAGCAATTCCACCCTTGGCCCCCTTTATTTTCTGGACATATCATGGGGACTGTTGGAAATTGCCCTCGTTCATTTGTTTTGAGCTTTTCAACATGGAGAGGGAGAAATGCTGAAAGAAGAGTCAGAGGGGCAAATGGAAAAATGACTAATTTAAAAGAAAATACACTCTATGGACATTGGTTCAAAGCAGATTTCTTCATCAAGGAGGGCTGTTAGGTCCATTGTATAGCCAGGTAAAGATCTGATGTTTGAAGATCCCAGGCTGACACAGAGGTGAAGATTTTTGCTTTTCTTCCCTCATGTACCACTGAAGCCCACAGGAAGGTAATTAGGCATGGAGTGCTTTAATTAAATTTCTGATTTTTTAATTTTTCTGAACTTCGGGGGTGCTGGCATTTCATGTTGTGAAAGCAATAGTTAATGAGAGTAAGATTTCCCTTGGTATCTTGGAGCTGATAAAATCCTGAGATGAGGAGGCCTGGGGTCTCCATCCACCCTCAGCTCTGACACTATTACCTCCTTGAAAACCATCTCAAACATCAGATGGAGAGACTCCATGTTGATTTCAAAGTCAAAAGAAAGGAAACAGAGAGTCTGGCAGAGCAGTGAAGTAGCAGAAAGAGCATTGGCCCAAGGTCACATGGCTGGTAAGAGGCAAAGCTCAGGCTCAAAGTCACATATTCTTACTTCAAGGCAAGTCCCTTTTCTACCTCCTCACCCTAGCTACAGGGGCCAGTGGCCTAACCAGCTATCATTATTTTCTTTAGTGGAGGTATGGCATAGTAAAAAGAATGCTTGGGTTCAAATCTCACCTCTTCAGCTTACCATCTAAGGGGCCTTAGGCAAATTCCCTGGATCTCAGTTTCCTCATCTGTAAAATGAAAAGGGTGGATCAAATGGCTTCTACGTTCCCCTCTAGCTCTATGATTTTATAATCCTAGTCCTGGGGCCAGGAAACCTGGGCTTGATTCTAGGCTCAAGCCATACAAGGTCTCTAGGCCTCAGTTTCTTCATCTGTAAAATAAGAATAATAATATTCAAGCTATTGTGAGGAAACCTTAAGGTAGAAATGTGAGTCATAAATGTTACATACCAGTGATAACTATAAACTATAAAGAACAAAGTAGAAATGAGAAATAAATAGGTTAGGAAGGACCCTTAAGTGTCCTGATGAGATGATAGGTATAGTTTTCTGTCTTCAGTCATCACTGGGGCATATGAAAAGTTTACTCAGTATAAAAGCTACAAGACCCAACTCTTCTCTGGGAGACCCATTCTGCCATGCTGTGTGACCTTGGTAACCAACCTCATTAATTTCTATGTTATTTCTTAGCTTGCTTTCAGTTCAGTTTCTCTTTTGTGTTCTAACATTTTCAGGATTCATCCAGTGATAAGTCTGTCTTCTGAGGTCCCTCCCTTCTTACTCTAAAAATCTACCTTCTAGGGTCCTTCTTTAAACTTGAATATTCCATGTTATAAGATTCTATGTTCTAAAGCTGTACATTTTAAAATCCTATGCTCCTGGGTCCCTTCCTTCTCTAACATTCTCACTTTCTGTGACTGGATCTGACTGAGATAGGGTTTGAGTATAGCCAGGGAAAGGAGGGTGGCAAGCATTGGTGTTTAGAGAGGGAAAATTCTGCCAGATCTAATGGTAATTATTCTTATAGACTATAAGAGTGTAAAGATATTTTAGAGCTTACAATATTATATCCAGAGAAGTGAATGTTGAAAACTAAAAATAAATTAATTCATTGAAAACAAATTTAAAAAATATTTCATCTGGAGGTGGTATGAGGGATTACAATATCGTAGATGTAGAACTAGAATATCAGAGGCTACCCTAGCCTAGTCCCCTAGTCCCTGGTAGCTCTAACATTGGGGCATCCAGGTGGTGCAGTGGATAAGCACCAGTGCAGGAGTCAGGAGGACCTGAGTTCAAATCTCACCTCAGACACTTGACACTCACTAGCTGTGTGACCTTGGGCAAGTCACTTAACCCCAATTGCCTCATCCTGGGTCATCTCCAGTCATCCTGATGAATATCTGGTCACTGGATTCAGATGGCTGTGGAGGAGAAGTGAGGTTGGTGACCCGCACAGCCCTCCCTCACTCAACACAAATTCAAGAGCAAGTCATGTCATCATTTCTCTGATGGCATGGTCTTCTTTGGCAATGAAAGACAAACACACACACATATCTCTAACTTAATTTAGGTTCTGATGTTCCTTCCTACTCAAAACATTCTGTTTCCATGACTCTACTTAAAATAGGTTATTGGCAGTTTATCTTCATGACTGACCTTCCTCCTGTTTAGTCTCAACTAAGACAGACTCTGCATTGGTATTTGAAGACAGTACTGAAAGAGGAAAACAATAGGAGATTAAGTGAGGACTTCAGTCAGTAAACATTTAGTAAAGGCCCTCTAAGTGCACTATGCTAAAACACTGGGGGTAAAGAAAGACAGGAGTCCCTGCTCTCCAAAGGAGCTCACAAGTCTAATGTTGGGAGATAACATTTAAAAAAATACTACGTCTAAACAGGCTATTCACAGGATAAACTGAAGATAATCACCAGAGGGAAGGCATTAAAGGGGATCAGGAAAGGCTTTTTTGAAAAAGGCAGGACATAAAGGAAGCTAGGAAAGCCTGGAGGCAGAGATGAGGGAGAGCATTCCAGGCATGGCAGACCACCAATGAAAATGCTTCACTGAATGGACTGGACTGTTGCCATCTACATTCCCCTCTTTCTTTTCTCCCCCCTTTTTTTTATCTCTTCCACCTAAATAAGGCTTTTGATGAATGGCTAAATGTGACAGGGAGTTAGTTAATGGAATTTATCCTTCTAATATCAGTTCTTTTAACATTCCACTTAGATTTATGTATCTGGTCTAGTAAAGCACTCCCCTCTGCTCCTTGTACCCTATGACATGGTCCTCAGGATGGGCAGGGTGGAGGTGGGGGGTTGCAGGGGAGGAAAGTCAATATTAATCACAATGAAATGAAAGTTTCTTGTCTGAGTCTCAGGAGATGAGAAATAATGCAGAATGATTAAATCTTCTACTTAAGATTTGGTGGTGGTGGGCAATTTGCAATTGGAGAGACTCAGGCAGGTTAAATGCTTTGAATTCTTTTTTTAAAAAGTTCTTTAAGCATCTCTGGGGAAGGCCCTAACTCCTATATTGCCTGTTTCCTTTTCTTTTCCTTCCATGAGCTCTACTTTTGGGAACTGGGTGGTCTTATCTAAGACCATCAAGATCTCCCATACTAAAAGATATAATTAAAAATTGAGCCAAGATCTTGGAAATTTATATGGGAGAAAGATGGCTAGAAGAAACCTTTGAGGAAATGAGTTGAACATATACTGAAAATTCAGCATTCCTCAGAGTAAAGCTTATCTTATGGAAAGTCATAGATTTAGAATAGAAAAGAATATCAAAGACTAGTCCCTCCAATTCCTATCAATACTTATGATTCCTGTGGAGAGTATTCCCAACAAGTATTGTTTGATGTTATCTATTGATGGAGATCTCACTAGCAGCAACAGAGATAATCACAATTCTAACTCCCCCTTCCCCTCAGGCATCCTTATCTACTTTAGACAGAGCCTTTCTCCGTATGTTGAGTCAAATAAAGACTAATCTTCGTATCTCCCTTTCCTTTTACACTTAGTAGACACCTAATAAATGTTGATTGAGTAAATGAATGAATGAATGAATGCTTTGAAAAGCTTTGTTGTGAAATCAAGAGTGATCATTGCCTTGACACCTTTCCTAAGGTCCGGCTGAAGGGTTTAGACCTAATTTCTTCTCTGGATCCCCTCTCTTTCCCCTTCCCTCCATCCTTTAATTCACTCCAATGTTCTTTTTCACATAGTGTAGTGTAAAAAGCATTGAAATCAGGAGACATGGTTTGGAATCTTGGTTTTGCCACCAACCAGTTTTGTCACATTGGGCAAATTGCTTACTTGCTCTTTGCCTCAATTTCCTCAGCTATAAGAATGAGACAAGTAGGATATTCTTTCCATTTCTATAGCTGTGATATTCTAATTCCTCATGCCACCTCCATATGTAATATTATAAATTCTAAAATATCTCCCCATTCTGATAAGTCTATAGGAATAATTACCATTAGACCTGGCAGAATTCTCCCTCTCTAAACACCAATGCTTGCCACCTCCTTTCACTGGTTATACTCAGATCCTGTTGCAGAAAGTGATTTTCTCTGTTATTATTAATCCTCCATAAAAGAGGTTGGAAACTCTTGAATCTTAAAATAAAAGAGCGTCCTCCCACCCCAGCCCAAAGATGGATCAATAACAGTTCAAATTATTCCCTTTTCCCAGGATGAAGGGGAAGACTTACATTCTTGGTCAGAGCAGACCATATGAGTGCCATTTTATTCTGTTTTTCCCTTCTTCCTTTTTTTTCTTTTTCTTTTGTTTTTTATTTCTCATAAAGATTTGGATCAAAATGATGAAAAAATTGCTCCATTTTTCTGAAGACTTTGGCAAACAGTTGACATGTTGGATTAGCATGAATAAATGATTTCCAAATACCCAATTCAAATAGCCAAGAAAATTATCACAAATAACTAATTACATTAAAAAAAAACTAATAGTCACAGACAAAAAGATGATAATTCCTGCATCAAGCCTGATCAATAACAGATGTGTTATGAAGGAAAGGATGGGAAGTATCCTGGTTGGGGAAAATGTTTAAGGGAAGAATTTTATTCATAATGTCAACAACTGGGAGAGAAAAAAAGAAAGACAGAGGAGAGAGAGAGAGAGAGACAGAGAGAGAGAGAGAGAGAGAGAGACAGAGAGAGAGAGACAGAGAGAGACAGAGAGAGAAAGAGACAGAGAGAGAACAAAAACAAGTCTAATACACACTGGGAAATGCCTTCATTCTGCCAGACTCATGCAGAGAGGACACTTTTATTAAAGCCACACTCTCTGTCGAAAGCCTCATCTCCTTTTACCAGTTCAGTCTATTAAAAGTTATGGAAATATCTCTTACTATCTCACTGGTTGTTAGAGAGGTAGCAAGATTCAGTAAAAAGAACACCAAAATGGAAGTCCTAGGATCATTGATTTAGAGCAGGAAGATGAGAGATCACTTTCTTCAGAGGTATCAAACTTCAGAGTCCATGAAACTCTCAAGTTTGGCCAGAACCAGATTAAAATATAATTAGGAAATGTTTAAAAATAAATATAATGCAACATAGATAATGTTATTTTGTGGTTTTCTAAGTTACTATGTAGTCTACAGGGATCTGTTCCACCACTGATTGAATTTCTACTTTAACCCCCTCATTTTACACATGACAAAATTGGGACTCAAGTAAAATTAAGTGATGTAGCCAAGACCACCCAGGGAGCATGTAGCCACTCCAGGATTTGGAGACGTAGCTCTCTGGATGTGTGTTTTACACCTTTCACTAACTGTGTGGTCCTGAACAAGTCAGCTCACCCCTCTAGGTCTCAGTCTCTGAATATGTGACTAGTATTACTTATATCATCCTTCAGTGCATCAGTTATAAAGAGAAGGTAAGGCTTAAAGCTCCACTTAAGTAACATACTCTCTATATCTGCCAACTTCCTTTGTTTGAAGAGGCCAGTCGTGATCCAGTTACCAGGGCCACAAGGTGGTAAATGTTTCAGCCATAGAAATTCAAGATTATCTTATTTCTGTATGTATTTTTTCCCTTGAAAGAATATAAGCTCCTTGAGGGCAGGGAGTGTTTTATTTTTGTATTTCCAGTAATTAGCTTAGGACCTGATACATAGTAGGTTCTTAATAGATGCTTGTTAATTTTGGTCTCAGAGTTGTTAAGATCTTCATTTATGGGGAAGAGACCCACACAAGCCCAATCAAAAGTACTTCAAGAATTAGCATTTAACAGTTAGATTCTTTTTTTAATTTTCTGGACAAACGTTGTGATTTTGTTGGCACAAGAAGAGTGCCAGTGGAGAGCACAGCTGCATCTGCCCTCCAACCCCTAGCTGCCTGGGGCACTGAAAGGTCAAAGGGTTTTCCCGGTGTCACAGAGCCCATAGGTGGCAGGCAGGGCCTGAACCCAGTTCTTTCTGACTTGAAGTCAGTTCTTGGCAAACTACATTATTCTTGTTGTGTTTGTTTCTGTGAGACATAGGCATCTGACCCATGGTGTCATTGGTGTAGGGAATTCCCAGGTGAGGAAAGTGCCTCTACCAAGTCAAGTTGGTCAATAAGCATTAATCAAATGCTTCCTGCATACCACTCACCTTGCTAAACACTGGGGATACAAAGAAAGGCAAAAACCAGGCCCTGCCCGCAGGAAGCTCATGATCCAATGGAGGAGGTAACATGCAAACAGCTAAGTGTAAATGAGACATAGACAGACTATAATGGAGATTAGCAACAGAGGGAAGGTGCTAATATTAACTGATATAAGGAAAGGCTTCTTACAGAAGGTGGGATTTTAGCTGAGATTTGAAGGAAGTCAGGAGACAGGTGAAAACAGAGATAATTTCAGTCATGGGGGCATCCAGAGAAAATGCTCAGACTTAGAAGATGACAGGTCTTATGCAAGGAACAGCAATGCTTTTTCTGCTATTTAGTTTTAAGGATTAGCCTACAAGGAGCATGGGGAGATTAAATACTTCACCCAGAGTCAGAGAGTCAACATGTTAGAGGTAGGTTTTGAACTCAAGTCTTTCTGGCTTCCAGAATGACTTTGTATCAACTACGCCAAGTTCCCTTCCAATTATTGGGTTGATGTTTGTGTTGTTAAAAGAGGAAAAAAACTCTATACATCCTACTTCACAGGATTGTTATGAGGGATATACTTTGGGAACTATAAAGCTAGGGCAAGTGAGCTAATGACAACTGATTTCTGTAATTTTTCAAAGATCGAAAAGCCCATCATATATGATCTTACTGGAGCCTCACAGTCCCCCTTGTGAGATGTGTGCTATTGCTGTCTCCATTTTTCAGATGAAATTGAGAGATTTAAACAATTCACCCAGGTAGTAGCAGTAAATATCTGTGGACTCAGATCTCCCGACTCCAAGGCCAGTACCATCTACTCAATACTGACTGTTCTTGGTATATCAGGATACATAGAGAATTGGCCTGACATAGTTCCTGGCATACAGTAAGTACTTAATAAATACACGTTGGCTAGCTCACTAATGATCATTTGTTTTTCTCCTTCCCTTTTCATTGGGAAGACAGTATGATGAGCAAAACCACTAGTCTACTTCCCTCCTCTCTACTTACTACCCTCACCCTTCCCACCTTTGCCTTCTCTAGTTTAGTAAGATGTAGAAAAGCATCCTGCAGCTTGTAGAGGCTGCTGCTGCCTTTACTGTAAGGGAAGAGAAGTAAAGGAGTTGGGAAGAGGAGGGAGAAAGTATGTTCACATTGAAATTGACTCTAGTACTCAATTTAGCAAATCCAGGAAGGATTTTTCTTTCAAGGTTATGAGCCAGATGATTCCTAGGTTAGCATTAACCCAGCTGTTTCATAAGTCAACTGTATTGAGTGACTAAAGGCATCTTGCCTTAAATATCACCTTCCAAATCAGACAAGTCATGTTGAAGCTAGGAAGAACCATCAGAGACAGTTTAGTCTAAACTCCTTCAACTTACAGGGGAATAAACTGAGGCCTTGGAAGCTTCATTGACTTGGTCCAAGTCACATATTTGACATACTGATACTTTTGATTACCATGTCAATCTTCAGAGTTTCATAGAGTACAGTAGGAAAGGACCTCAAAAGCCAGCCTATCCCTAAGCAAAAATTCCTTCTGAAAGCTCAAGCAATCAGTCAGTAAAACCTTATTAAGAACTTATATATGACCAACACAATAAACTCTGGGGAGTCAAGGGAAAAGAAAAACAATGCCTACCCTCAAGGAGTTTCTAGTCTAATGGGAAGAGACAATACATATGTCAGAATACAAGATGTAGACACAGAATAGATGGGAGGTCTCCTTAGTCTCTGGAAGTAGGGTGGAAACCAAGAAAGGCCTCTTAAAAATCCCCAACCCAATAGTCAGCCAGTCTATACAGTACTTAGCACGTAGTAAGTGCTTAATAAACTGCTTGTTGAGCAAGATAAGGTGATAAGGAACTGTTCAATAAGGGACCCATTTAATTTTTTAAAAGTCTGAGTTGTCAGGAAGTTTTTCAAGTGCCATTTTCCTTTATAACATGTTATTGTATGACAGCAAGCTTATGGCGAAGTTTTATTCCAGTGAGGGCCTTGAAATTTATGGTAAGTGTGAGCTACTATAGTAGTATCTGTGAGTGCCTCATAAATATTGGCAGATATGATTTCAAAGACTTGCCCAAAGATATATAACAAATTAGTCAAGAAAGGTTGAGAAAGGTGGCAAGAGCCCTCCCAGAGCTCATGGTATCATAAATTTAGCACTGGTAGGGACCTTAGAAGTCACCCAATCAGCCCAGAGGCAGCTAGGTGGCACAATACTTAGAATGTTGGATATGGAAGAAGAAGACAAATTCAGATCCAGTCTCAGACACTTACTCTGCCTGTGTGACCCTGAGCAAGTCACTTAACTTCTATTTGTCTCAGTTTCCTCATCTGTTAAGATGAGACTGATAATAGCACCTACCTCCCAGGGTTGTTGTGAGGATAAAACAATGCTAATATTTGTAAAGAGCTTGGAAACCTTAAAGAGCTATATAAATGGCAGCTATTAGTATTGGGTCAAACCCTTTCGTTTTACAAATAAGGAAAATGAGACCAGAAGAAGTGAAAAAAAAATTGAGCAAGACTAACCATAAGTAGAAGAGCTGTGATGTGAACTCAGATTTTCTGGGTTTTCCCCTGTGTTATTATATAGCAAGTAAAGCCTTAGGCTTGAAGTTGAGAAGGTCTGGATTTCCATCCTGCCTTAGTAGCTATGTGATCATGGGTAAGTCACAACGCTTCTGACACTGTTGCCCCATCTATAACATACCTGTGTCAACTGCCACATAGGGTTACTCTGAAGCTCAAATGAGATAACACAGGCAAAGCACTTTGCAAATCCTAGAGGGATAACTACAGTAAATGCCAGTCATTGTTATCATTCCTGAATAATATTTAAACCATTAGAGAGGAAGAAATTTTTTCTCCCAAATTTCATAGTTGAGAAAGAGTGTATCCTTCTGCACTGTCATAACACAATTAGTGCCAACAACTTGGAGGCCAGCTAACTCTATAGGGGCTACAATTAGGCTCCGTAAAGAGGCTTTCGTGGGAGTAGGTGCCAGCATGCTGTACTTTTTATTTCCCCATCAAAGACTACACAAGCAGTGCATCCCAACTGTTTGGTAGGGAATTTGTCAAAACAGATAGGTGCTGAAGGGAGATTGGAAAGATATTTTTGGGCCAGCGTAACGTGTATTGTCCCAATTGAAAGGCATACCAGAGTGAGTAAACAATTCCCTGTTTCTAACCAGCCTAAATCTTTATTAATCTCTTGTATTTTAAATGGGTGACAATTCTGTTTTTACCAAAAGCATTGTGACTTCTCAGATAAATGCAGAATTAAGGAGATTTTAAGTTGCATCTCCATGAGGGAGCTCTCCTGCCTGATAGCTGTATTATTATTCATTTTCTCTGTCTTAGAGAACCCATACTTTTGTGGGATTGGGGGGCTCTAGATGTTAGTCAGGTCTGTGATTTTACTACATTTTATAACTTTCAGTGGCAACGTCCCCAGATCTGCGCATAGTAGGTGTTTAATAAATTTAAGTTGAATGTCAAATATAATTAAATTTATTAAATGCAATTTTTAAAAAAATTATTTTCACTGCCAAATTATCTCCTCTCTACCTCTCCCCAAGCCATTGAAAAGGTATGCAATATGATACACGTGAAATCATCTCCACATTATTCAAGTTGCAAACGAAAAGGCAAGAAAAATAAAGAAAGTGAAAAAAATATGTTTCATTCTACACTGAATCTATCAGTCCTCTCTCTGGAGGTGGACAGAATTTTTTTGTCCCGAGTTCTTTGGAGTTGTCTTGGATCATTGTATGATAACTAAGTTTAAAAGAAAAGGAATGTCTATATGGGAAAATCCAAGTAATTTTAGTTATCTCTCTTAAACCCAGTATATGTCACTGTGATAGAGAGCTAGCCTCTTAGATGGAAAGACTTGAGTTCAAGTCTCCTGTTTGAAACATACTGATTGTGTGATCCAGGGTAAGTAATTTATTCTATCAGTAATTCTCTAACACTACAAATTTCAGAGAAGGTGTTGACCTGGACTGGTAGAAGAAATTTTGCAATGAGAGTTCCATACACAGTTAAAAGCATATATCTGTTCCCCTCCCCTCCCCCACAAAAAAAGGTAAATTTGCTTAAGAAAAGACATCATGGACAAATATACAAGATACAGCTCTAAAGGGAAAGAACTATTAAAAAAAAATTAAAAACTTACCAGAATCACCTAGGAGAGACCTTTGAATTCAACGAATCCAAGCCCCACATTTGAGACCCACGGTGGGGAAGTGCATTCCCAATAAATTAGCTGCAGAGCCAATGTGAGAACCCAGGTGTACCAGCTCTCCTGCCTAAATTCTTCGCACTCCAACAGAATGGATAACCCAGGACTAAACATAGTCTGGGGAGCAGGAGAGCCACTACTGGTCCTGGACTTCTGCTTTAAGAGGGGGCCTTAAATTTTCCTGGTAAAGACCCATTGCTTTTCAGAGAAATGAGTCTTTGATCTCTTCAGGGTGAATACCACCTGGATCACTGCACAAGAGCAAAGGATTTCTCTTATTTGTTTGCATGGAAAAGGCTTGGGGAGCACTGATTAAGTTAAAAATTATTTAATAAAAATAATGTCATGCTGTTTTGGATACCAGTTTTGTTTTTGTGTAACTTCATTCATGGGCAACTAAGTGGCACAGTGAATTCAGTGCCAGGTTTGGATTCAGGAAGACCTGAGTTCAAATTCAGCCTCAGACATTGCTTTTTTGTTCATTTATTCATTCATTCAAGTGAAGGCTGATTGCTTTCATTAGTCACTGGCCAGTATGATTCTTTTCTCAAAGGCTCCTAAGGCCACCAAAATACTAAAACAGACCAGATATCTTCCTAAAGTCTAACAATGTCATAGCCCTCTCAACAAGCATAGCTGCCTATTACTTCTAGGACAGAGCCTGGGATACGACACCTTCCTCAAGCTGATCTGGGAAGTACTCTCTGTTTATGGGCACCTTTGAGAAACCTGCCTTTTTTGAAGGTCGTGTTCACTTAATATCTCATCCATGAAGCCTTCTTTGATCCCTCAAAGTGTCCTTACCCTCCAAAGATGTTCTTAGAACACTTTGGATTTCACCTTTGCCTCTAGTTTCCCCCTACCTTCTATTAGGTACATATCTCTAAGGGAAGGGGGGACATCTCCAGATGTCCTGATCTATACCCCAGATGGGTGTGAAGGAGAGAGTGACCCTGGTGGTGACCTTGCACAGCCTTCCTCACTTAAATCCAGTTCACTTTCAAGTCATGGTCCCCTTCAAGATTGAGGGACAAACAACAACTCTAGGGGAAATTAAAGGTTATTTAGTCTAATTCTTTCATTTTGCAAGTGGGAAGATTGTGGTGCAAAGAGTATGTCTTTCCCAAGGTCAGAGGCAAAATTCAAGCCCAGATCCCCTGACTCAGCATCTAGAATCTGGTTCTCTACATTGAGCTAGCTCCTGTTTTATCTACATGTGTGTCTTATTCCCACCCTAATGTCAGCTCTAATAAGGTCTAGGTGTCTTATTCATCTCTATATTCCAACCCTCCACAGTCTCTTGCCCATAACATAACAAAAAAACAAAATATATTTTCTGAATTGAATGGAGCAAGCTCTGTGTTTTCACATACAACAGAGTCTACATTTCTGTGGAGACTCATATAGACCAGATGATCCTGAGCCATTCAACTCCCGCTTCTCAGACCTAGTAGCTACGTGTATGTTTGTACAAACACATGTACATGAATGAAACTTTGTTATTGTTTGGTTGTTTCAGTCCTGTCTGACTCTTCATGACCCCATTTGGGTTTTTCTTGTCATGATACTAGAGTGGTTTGCCATTTCCTTCTCCAGCTCATTTTACAAATGAGGAAACTGAGGCAAACAGAGGTTAAGTGACTTGCTGAAGGTCACATGTCTAGTAAGTGTCTGAGGCTGGATTTGAACTCAGGTCTTAGTTGACTCTAGGCTCAATACTATCTCCACTGTGCCATAGTGTCTGGCACATAGTAAGTACTTAAGAAATGCATGTTGATTGATTTATATATACAAGTCAGGCTCCCGACCAAGTCTGTCCATGTTGTTTCATCTCAGACCCTTTCAGTAAGTTCTCTGTGGGCATGGCATTCAGAACTGATGGATAAGCCATCTGGGGAAAAAATTTATCTTATTACCTTCTAGCCAAGCCAGGTAAATTTGGACAATATGCTCAGATTCTTTTTGGAATACAAGTCTCATTATGTCCCCAATGGAAGAAGCCAAGGATGATGGGAATTTGCTGTAGTGAGGTGCAACTTCCCAAGCAAAGCTTGGGCCTTCCCAAAAGCTGCTTTGTGTTCATTTCAATCCATTAGGGACAGGTGCAGTAACTATGTACATGCAGCGAAGGTACCCACTCCTAGCCCCAGAATGGGGGTGGGGGGTTGGTGATCTGCCCTGGTGGAGGAGATTGTTCTTTTCTCTGGTGTATCTCTCAGAGTGAAGAGGAGGAATGACTGGATAGCTAAAGCTGAGTATACAAGATCAGAAATAGCTGAAGAGAGCTTCAGAAACATGCCGGATCCTTCCTTTCGTCCTCCAGCCAGGACTCCCAAACTATTATATTTAAATAGATATTATAGTAATGGTAAGGCAGTCAGGTGGTGGCACTGTGAATAAAGTTCTGGTCTTGGAGTCAGCAAGACCTGAATTCAAATCTGGCCTATAACACTTACTAGCCGTGTGACCCTGGACAAGTCTTAAGCTCTGCTTTCCTCAATTTTCTCAACTGTAAACATGGAAATAATAATAGCCTACTTTATAGGGTTATGGGGATCATATGACATAAAATTTTTGTAAGTGTTTTGTGCAGGACTTGGCACTGACTGACTGCCTGTGTCCTCTTCCTGCTCCATGCACTTGTGATACAAATAGTAAAGACAGTCTCTGTGCTCAAACAACTCACATTCTAATGGTGGAGACAACACATACAGGTTTTAGCTGCAAGTCAGATGGAAAGATCCCGTGGCCCTTATGGCATAGTGGCAAAGCAGATGGTAATATATCTTCTTTAATGTCATTGCGACTGATAAAACTATATCCATTTATGATGTTGAACCATTTGATGATGCCAAGGACTTTGATGGTGAGAACTTTCATTTCCAGGTCTTTAGTAACTGAGAGTGATGTGGGGATAGGGCCTGTAGTGCCAATGGAAGTGGTTGCCAGTTTGCATTGCTTCCCTGAACAATACGTGCAAGGCCTGGGCTGGAAGCAGGTTTGGTGGCCTGGAGGGTGCTCTTGAAGTTGGAGCTCTTGGGCTCGGGTTTTTTATCTCCATTGCGGTATGAGGGAAGCAGTTGCTGAGGTGATGGTGGTAAATCAGGTCTGAATCACCTGGAATCTACCACCTCCTTTCTCTCACTGAGGGGTCCTGACTGCTTCCCTGTGGGTGGAGGCATTTGGTCAGTTTTGAATTCACACAAGGGAAAGCTTGAGACTTGAGGAGACCCAGGGAAGTGGGAGTACAGTGGGGCAAGGGTGACAAAATGGCAGCACATTGGGGATTATTGATAAATCTTGACTATAGTGGTTCTGGGGTCCTGATGAGGAGGAAGGGGATATCCTGTATGCATATGAAGAGAGAAGCTGCTCCTGGATCTTGTATACCCAGCTTTAGCTATCTGATCATTCCTCCTCTGTGCTGTGAGGTTTATACCAGAGAATACAGCCCACTAATACCCCAAACTGGATCCAGAAGTGGGTACCTCCAATTTTAGTGCAGAAGACCAGGTTAACTGTGCTTGAGGACAGACAACAACTTGAAACAGCCCCCAAACCATCAGGTTTTTCTAGGGAAATTTTCTGGGGAGAGGTGGGGCCTTTGTCAGTTATAGACATTTGATTTCTTGTCCACCATAGGGTCAGACTGACTGTGTCACTATCCCCAAACAAGGCTTGTTTTGGTGATACAGCTTGGATGGTTCAGAGGGAAGGATGTTGGTGCCCCATGAGGCAGAATTGAGTTTAGAAACTGAGCATTGAATTTGGAAAGGAAGATAATTCCATTTGGACATATATCATTTGAGATGTTCACAGGATGCTCAGGGGGAGCTATCCAGTAGGTCAATATCTAGTTTTACCTTTCTTTGTATCCCCAGTTCTTATCACAGTGCTGGACTATATTAAGTGCCTAATAAATGAATGCTGACTTCCTTAGTGAGATGGTGATGCATCCTGTGGCTCAGAAGAGTCTCTGTTCTTAGCTCTGAAGGAACAAATGAGGGGCCATAGATTGAAGCTGCAGAAAAGGAAATTTAGACTTTTGATCTCAGGGAGTGATTCCTTATCTTTAAAACCATCCCAAAGTACAATGAGTTTCCTTCCCTCATTGGACATCTTCAAGGAAAGGTTATCAAATGCTCAGTGGAGGAAATTCTTATTCAAATCAGGCTTGGCCTAGACAGCTTCTGAAATTCCTGGCAGTTCTGATATTCTATAATGCCTTGTCTTCTTCCAGATGGAGTGGCATAGTATACATTAATGTCAATTTAACATGTAATTACCACTCTGTCCCAGGATATCCCGGCACACAGTAAGCACTTAATAAATGCACATTGATTGATTTATATTTCCAAGTCAGGCTCCAGACTGATTTTGCCCATGCTATTACCTTTCAGATGCTTTCAAGCATTCAGTATCAGTGGATAACCCATCTGGGAAAAAAATCTATCTTATAGACAAGCCAGATAAATTTGGACAGCACTCTCACACCATTTTTTAGTGTACAGTCCTCATTATCCCACCAGTGGAGGAAACCTGGGGTGATGAGAATTTCCTCTAGTGAGGAGCACCTTCCCAAGCAAAGGTTGGGCCTTCCCAGAAGCTGCTTTGTGTTCAGTTCAGTCCAAACCCATGATGCTTAAGGGTGTGGAGAGGGATCTATTGCAGTGCATTCTTTCCTGCGGATGCAAGCATCTTATTTACATGTAAATAGCACCTTTTCCACAGTGTGCTTTGCAGAATTAGCACTCTGGTAGACTGATATTACTTCCCGCTTGCTTTGCTAACACCCAGCAGCTGTCTGCACTCCTTATGGTCAGGCATCATAGGCACATGCACAATGGAAAGAATGTTCCCGTTCCCCTAGTCTGCAGGCATGCCAAGAAGATGAGCAAAACTCAACTTGCACAGTGACCTGTGTCTTCCAAAGCACACACTAGCATAGGAGAGCTGAATTTATACCCCTTCTCCCCATCCTCACCCTCATCTCGCTGGAATTTATTAGGCAAGAGGAGAAGAAGTCCTGGCATGGTGAAAAAAAGTAAACAACTTTATGACCTTGGGCAGGTCATTTCAATTCTTGAAGCCTCAGTTTCCTCCTCTGCAATTATCCTATCTTTAGGTTATTGGGAAGGCTGAATGGGATAAGGAATATGAAATATCTTTTTTTTACCGTATAGTATAAATCTGAATTATTATTGGTTACTAATATCAGTTACTATATATATAGATATATATAGATATATATGTACACACCACACACACACACACACATATATAGTTGCATTTTTTTGGCTATAAAGAGAGATGTGGTCTTGCTAGAACGTCAGCCTTGGAGTCCGGAGGACCTGGCTACAAGTCCTTTCTATAACACATACTGACTGTGTGACCATGTGAAAGTAACTTAACCTCTCAGTGTTCCCAGGCAACTCTCTAAGAGTTACAGATGAGTTGTTGATATACATTGATGGAGAAAGTTTCCATACCAGGAATTCCTTATGATGACATCACAAGTTTGGATTTGGAATGGGGAGGGGAGGAGATAGGCTAGATAGATAGATAGATAGATAGACGAATTTCTGTTATTCACTTGTGTCTGATTTTTCACAACCTCATTTTTGGCAGCTTACTTGGCAAAGATACTGGAAGGGTTTGCCATTTCCTTCTCGAGCTCATTTTACAGATGAGGAAACTGAGGCAAACAGAATTAAGTGACTTGCTCCAGGTACACAACAAGTAAGTGTCAGAGACCAGATTTGAGCTCAGGAAGATGAATTTGCCTAATTCCACATCTGGTACTCTATCCATTATGCCACTTAGCTACCCCATATATATATATATATATATGCACAAATGAGTATGTATGTGTATATATATGTGTGTACATTCATACATGTGCTATATAATTTGTATGTGATATAGATATATATGAATTAAATAAGGACTTGCCTATAGAGCACAATAGAAAGATCACTAAATTCAAGTCCAAAGAGTTTTAGATTTGAACCTGAGCTATGTCATTTACCAGATGGTCAATCAAGATTAATTCACTTCCTTTTCTGAGCTCTTGGTCTTTTCTGTGATTGCCTCATCTCTGAAAAAGATCAACAGTTTACTTACCTGAAGACTAGGAGTGGGACCGGAATATCTCCTAATATCTCTTCTAACTTGAAAACCTAGAACTTTGTGAATTTGTGGCAAGTTCCTGTTTAATTGAGAACTAAGTTTTGTAGTTTTTTGGAAAATGATCTTTTCAAAGTATATCATTGCTTAATTTTTTTCAGAACTGATTCAGATGGAATAGTACCAGATTACACCTTCTGACTTCAATTCCATCATCCACTGGGCTCCCATTACCATTGGGCACTCTCTTGACTTTTGCAGGTTAGGACCCAGCCCACCATTAAGTGTGGTTGTAATTGAAGCTATAAAGGCCAGCTTCCTGGCTTAGAAATGACCTTCCCTCCCACTAAGAGTTTGTTTCTGTCTTAGGTCCTACTCTTCTATTATTTTTTATTATGATTATTTGTGTAGGAATATGGTGGAAGATATCATAGATTATAAGAGGATTACTTAGATTGTAAATACTCTAAGGGAAGGACCATATCTTACTTGAACTTGCTCTTTCCTAGTAGCCAAACACAGCACTCTGTTCATAATAAGGTCCTAGTAACTATTCCTGGGGTTGAAATGAGTTGATTGAAGTTAATTTGAATTGTGTAATCTCACATTTCTTTTTTCTTATCCCCTTGTTCCAAAGAGGCAGACATTTTGAAATTTAGTGTTTTTTCCTACTATAATGTGCTGGCTCAAAACCAGATGCTTGAAAATGTTGGGAAACCCTGGCCTAGTGGAACAGATCCTGGTCCTACCACTTTTCTTACTCTGTGGCCTTGGTCAAGTGACCCTTTTCTGGGCCTCAGTTTCCTTATCTGTAAAGTGTTTGTATTCTATACCTAATAGGGCTGTTGAAACTGCAGAGCATCGTAGAATGGTAAGCTATTGTGATTATTACATCTGCACAAATCTGGAGGGAGGGAAGATGAAAGACTTGGACCAGATAAAACCAATAAACTCAAATAAGCCTAAATCTGTGGTTTTATGAACCTAGTCTGTTATGTAACTTACTGTAAGAATAATCATAGGTTTAGAGCTACAAGGAATGACAAAGACCATTTAGTCTATAGTGAATCAGAGTGGAAAGAGCACTGACTCCTGAGGCAAAGGACCTGGATTCAGATCCTTCTTATGGCATGTAACCTTTTAACCGTATTGGGCCTCAGTTTACTTAGCTGTAAAAATGAAGACACTGGACTCTGATGTCCCTTCCAAGTCTACATCTATTTTCGTAGGAATCTATAAAGTTTGGGCTGAGTGAGCTCCTTGCACTCCTCATGACACGGGCATCATCGATGTTTCAGGCTCCATATTAAAGGTCATTTAAAAAATATTTATAGTTTAATTTCCTGAAATCATCAACCTCATCTTCAGGAGGAAGGGAAAAAACCCAAGTACATTTGCTAAGTGGGTGAAGAGATAATAAATAGAATCTTCGCATGGCCTGATTGCTGTGATTACAGCTCCCATTTTGCAGACTGGAGAAGCGCATTAGGAAATCCAAGTGCCCGGAATACAGTGGTATTTCTGCCAACGTGAGAACCTAAGTCCCACCAACTCTGAGTGAGGAAGGCCTGGCTATGGTAATTATAGTGTTCACATTTCAAAGCAGCATGATTTCCAGCTCTCACTTAACCTAATGTATAGTGATACACTTGAGTGTTTTGGTTTATTTTTTTTTTTTTTTTTGTTATTCCAGGAACTGAACAGCTCTCCTCTCCTGGCTCTTCTTTCTTTAAACAGTATTTATTTACCTATAAATAAATTCCTCACTTGGACCCATTAGCTTCCTCAGTGTTAGTAGAATTCACACACACACACACAAAAAGATGCATTTTTTGTATTTATTTTTATTGGATTTTGGGTGGGGGGGCAATTTAGGGTTTTAATGTTCTTTTTACTACTGTTTTCTCTTTTTGCTAAAAACAAAAAAGAGAAACCTATTTTGGCACAAAGAGATATTCTATTTCAAAATAACTTTATCTAGCCTTTATCATGGAAACTCTGGAATGCTGTTTTTCAGCCTTGGTTTTTCTTAACGGACAGCAATTTAAACTTAAATATTTACAAACTTTTCTCCTTTACAGTTTTAAGAGCTCTGCTGATAACTAGCTAAGTAATATTGGCAAGTCAGTCCCTTACCCTCTTTATCAATTCACAGACACTACAAAAGAATCTACCATTTAATTATATTACCAATAACCTGAATTTTGCTTCAACCTCCATCAGTTCAGGGGCTAAGGATAGATAGATATAACTGTAAGGGTTAGGCAGAGAGCTTCATCTTTGTCTTAAAATGTTAGGAATGTTCCTAACTGGGGCTCAACTGGGGGCTCAAAACAACTGAGAGTAAACTCATAGCTTCTTATCTAAAATAAACTCTTTATAGCCAAAGAAGGAAGCACATGGACCTTAGGTGCCATTATATTTCCCCCAGGTTTAAAACCAGGCAATCATTGTCACATTCCCTCCCTTCAAGGGGTTAGGTAGAGGATATGACACCTACTCAGATGAATAAAATGAGCTAGAATATACTAAATGTGTAAAAGGATTACAAAGTTGTTTGAGATCAGAAGAGAGAGCAATTACTTCCATCTGGGTAGCATTTGAGCTAGGGGTGAAGGTGGGGGTGTTCTCAGCAACTATTCCCTCTACTGGATCCCAGTAACGCAGTGTGTCAGACAAAGGAATCTGGAGTGACCTTTGAATAAAAATTGCTTATACAGCATCTCAACCCACACAGCTCCACAAGTAATGAGTGGTCACATCCTATCTTCAAAATGTAGATGCCCAGATTCAAGGCCTTGTGTCTGCCATGGATGGTATGTTATCCATCTATCAATTTCCAGCTGACTGGCTTGTGACTGAAGCATCAGAGCATAGACTAAATGTGGATATATAAATTAAAAGGGTGCCAATGAAGTTTCATAAATCACCAATCTGGTAGAGAATGGTTTATATATAACACAAAGAGCAATACATCCATTCAGCAAACATCGATTGAGCATTTGCTATGTGCAGTACCTCTGTGGTAGGAGGGGACATAAAGATAATTAATAATAATATAATAGGAGCATTTACATAGCACTTTAAAAATGTCAAAGTACTTTATAAATATCTTCTTTTATTCTCACAACAATCCTGGGAGGTAGGTGCTGTTAGTATCCCCGTTTCATAAACAAGGAAACTGAAGCTGACAGGGGAATGACTTGACCAAGGTCCCACAGCTAGTAAAGTAAATGTTTGAGGTAAGATTTATACCACGGTCTTCCTGACTCTGATCTCAGAGCTCTTACCACTGAACCACACACAATCTCTACTCAGTTTATTAGTGGAACAAAACCCTAAACAGAGCAGTAAGTAATACATACATGATGCATTTATTAGTTATAGTACCATAGGCAACATAATTATTAATTGCAATAATTATACAATTATCCAATGGGTAATAGTTATTACCTATAATTAAAAGAGTTCATGGTCTCTGCAAGGTGGATCACCTGGAAGACATCTCCATCCCTGGGTGATCCTTCTTCTTGCAATTTGCACTAGATTTCCGTCATTACAGTGGCAATGACATTTGTTGAATACATCTCTCCCTGCCTTATACCTCTTCTGATATTTGTCATTAGAAAGAAATGGAACATGGTTATTTCTCTGATGATTTTATGGAAATGTGAATGATCTTCACGTATGTGTTGGGGATACTTTTTTGAAAAATGTTTGAAGACCATTATGTGCTACCAATGCAAATTATTTTTCCTAATCAACAAACCATAAGGGTTTTGCTCCAACTTTCAGTGAAATCTTACGTTGTATGTGCCTTTTAGTCATTTCTGAAATGGTAAATTTCTTGACCGGTGTGCTAATTGTCTCAAGCCCTGGAACATAGCAGAGTCTCCTAGAAGAAGAGGATGGCCTGGCCATCCACACAGAAAGGACAAGTGGATGAAGAATTTCTAGATTACAACATACATTTAGATGGAAAACCTATTGAGCTTGTCGGTCGGTACCTATTTCTGGAAAAGATGGGAAAGATGTAAAATAAGGTGGACCTCGAGTTGAATAAGAGGAGAAAACTCAGCTATATTACTTTAGCCAAGCTTCCTATGAAAACAAAGACATATCTTTTTAATAAAAACTAAAATTCTAACAGTGTTGCCATAGGATAGTGAGAAATTCAGTCTCTGAATTATTTTTTTAAATTATTCATTTATTTTTAGTTTACAACATTCAGTTCCACAAGCTTTCAGTTCCAAGTTTTCTCCCCCTCTCTCTCTTTTTCCCCTTCCCCAAGACAGCGTACAGTCTGATATAGGTTCTATACATACATTCACATTAAACATATTTTCACATTAGTCATGTTGCAATGGAATGAACCACGAGAAAGAAGAAACACAAAAAAGAAAGCATGATTCCATCAGCATTCAGACTCAGAATCTGAATTATTAAAGGTGAATATCCCCCAGAGAGTGATAGAGAGGTACGTGGTGACTATGAGCAGGATGTAGTCTGTATCAGTTGAGGATCGTCAATGAAGAACCAGCTTATTTTTCCATAACTGTTGTCATGTTTTCTCCTTCATTAGACTGTGAGCTCAGTGACTTGGGTGCAGGGGATCGTCTTTTGTCTCGATATCCTCTGTACTTAGCACAGTGCCTTGCCTGGTAGGCACATGGTAGATGCTCAATAAATGTTAATTGACCTTCAGGCTCACAAAGTCTATCCTCACAGCAGCCCATGTGAGGTAGGTATCTAAGTCTCATTGGTGGTGAATAAGTGGCACTGTGGAAGGAGTATTAGGCCAGGAGTTAGGAAGTCTTGAGTTCAAATCCAACCTTCAACACTTGTAACCCCGAGACAAGTCACTTAACCTCAGATGGCCTCAGTTTCCTCATCTGTAAAATGGAGATAACAGCAGCTTTCTACTAGGGTTATTGTGAGGATCAAGTAAGAGACTAATTAAAAAGCACTTAGCCCAGTCCCCAGCAAATAGTACCTACTTTGTAAGTGTTAACTTATTATCACTATCTTGAATTTATAAGTAGGAAATATGAGGCTTAGAAAGTTTGTTACCTTTTTTCATATAGTATCAGAGCCAGAATCTGAAAGTAGAGTTTCTAATTCTGGGAACAGCTCCTTTTAAACTCCATTATGCAGTCTGGAATTCATTTAGCAAAGAGAAATATCACTTCTAGCGATAGGCCCCAACCAAGGCTTCATGGAAAGGGTAACATTTGAGTGTGTACTTGGAGGATGGGCAACACTCTGACGGGTGCGGCTAGAAAGCACCAGCCTTCAAAGTAGAGTGACCAACATGAGACAAAGATGTTAGGGTGTATTTGAAGAAGAGCAGTCAGTCCATTCTGGCTGGAGAAAACTTTGTGTGGAGGGAATGGTGACTTCCCTAAGGCAGGAAAAGGTAGCTGAACCCATATCATGGAGGGCCTTCCATGCCAGACTAAGAAGGCTGAATTTCATTCAGTCAGCCTTGGGTGATCACCAAAGGCCTTGAAGTAAGGTAATGATTTGGTTAAAGCTGTGCTTGTAAAAATTAGTCTGGCAGCGTGTCCAAGATAAATTACGGAGGGATATAAAGCAATCTTCTCCCCTTTTCACAAGCCAATCTAAATACGGAGACAAATTTCACCCCATCAGCATCACTGGGACTTGGTGAGGTGGGACGCCTGATAGAAATATGACTGTAAGGTTGTACTAGAATCAAAAGGAAGAGAGTAGATAATATAATATGTGTATGTGTGGTAGGGACAGGGAAGGGTAGAGTATCATTTTCCATTAAGAAGATATGTTAATGTGAGAAAGTACAGCAGCTAGAGAGAAAGAATGTAGGAGATATCTGGGTAAAAAGCAACAGAGACGGACAGAACAAAGTCATCTTGTCATGGCATGTTTTATTCAGATTATCTTGATGGAAGGAAAGAATAGATAAAGAGTCTGAAAAATAGATCACAAGCCAGGTCTCAAAGAAAGATGCATATTAGGGGGGTTTTATTGAGATAACAGCTGCTGAAGCTTTGGGTCTGCCTGGAGAAAAGCCAATACTTATTTTTGATTTGTTTCAGCCATAATTCCATCATTCAGAAGGTAGAGGAAGTGATGGAGAAACCACTCTTCTCACCATAAAGGAGGTGCTGGTTGCAGAAATAGAAGTGATAAGAATTTTGGAGGGAAATTCCTCTAAAAAGATCTAGGAGCTTTGGTGAATTACAAACTCCATCGGAATAACATTTCATCTTAAAATTCTTGGGAGAGCAGAGAGAAGACAAATATAGTCTAGCATATATCCAAGATTTGGGGAAAGCTGATTTCAAATGTTTCAAAGAAAATATTGCTAGAATTGCAGAGAGTAAAATTCTGTGGTGGAAATCAATTCAAGAGTTTAAAATGGGGGAAGGTGTGACAAGATAGCAGTTTATCTTTAAAAAAGCATTGAGGTAAAAAAAAAAGAAAAGGACCTATTTGTACAAGGGTATTTATAGAAGTTCTTATTGTGGTGACTAAGAATTGGTAACTGAGGGCATGCCCATTAATTGGGGAATGGCTAACAAGCTATGGTGTGATTGTAATGGAATGCTATTGTGCTAGAAGAAATGACGAGCAGGTTGATTTCAGAAAAACCAGGAAAAATTTACATAAACTGATTCAGAGTGAATTGAGCAGAACCCGGAGAATGTTGTACATTAGTAACAACAATGTTGTAGGATGAACAATTGTTAATGACTTAGCTGTTCTCAGCAATACAAGGATCCAGGATGATCCCAAAGTACTCATGATGAAAGATCTGCCTCCAGAAAAAGAACTGATAGAGTCTGAATACAGACTGAAATATACTATTTTTCACTCTTTCTCTTTTCCTTCCTTCCTTTCTCTTTTCTTTCTGCCTCTTCTTTCTTCCTCTCTATCTTTCTTTTTTTTTGCTTTCTTATTTTCTTCCACAAAATGACTAATATTGGAACTATGCATTACATGATTACACATGTATACCCTGCATTAGATTGTCCTCTCAGAGAGGAAAGAAGAGAATATGGAACTCAGAATTTTTTTAAATGTTAAAAATTATTTTTACATATAATTGGGGAAAAATAAAATATTATTTTAAAAAAGAGCTGAGGGTTTTAGTGTACCACAAGTCAATATGAATCAAGAATGTGACATGGCTACTCAAAAAATGTAGTATGATCCAGTCAAAAGGAAGAGAAGTGACTCTCCTATCATGCTCTCTACTTGATGAACCACTTCTGATATATTATGTTTGGTTCTGAGTGCCACATTTTAGGAAGATCATTGTCAAGTTGAGAATTATCCAAGGAAAGGTGATGAGGATATCTGAAAAACATTACAAAGGCAGATCAGTGGAAAGAATTGGGGAGTTGATTTGGAATGAGGAGGGGGGAACAGGATAATTATCGTGAAATGCTTGGAGGACTCTCCTCTTGAAGATGGATTAGATTCAATCTGCTTGCCCTAGGATTGAGAACTAGGAGCAGTGGTAGAAATGCCCTCAGTAGAAGGGGTTCCCCCTCACCCAACTTCATCAGGTAAAGACCATATGAGCTCTTTTGGGAGATCTTGGACTGAAGTTTCCTATATGAACAACCCTTGAATTCAGTGAAATTTGAGGTCCTTTGCAGACATGATTGATATGTGAGATGGCAAGATCATCTTGGCTGGTGCAAGTGAGAACAGAAAGAATGTGACTGTCATTGACTAGATTTGGCAGTGAGAAATAGTTAACAAATTCATGAATTATTCTTTGCTTACATTTTCCTCTGAATGTTAATTGGCATTCTGTTTCTTTGTCCAATTGAAATAAACAAGCATTTATTGAGTACCTACTATATACTGGGTACCGTGCTGGATACTAAGGGAACTGAAAAGGAAGATGAGTAATAGCTATCATTTATACACCTCTATGTAAGATAAATTTTAGTGTAAGTAAGGTGGATTTTCGTGTGTATAAAGTGAATTTTTGTTATTACTGCTCAGAGTTCAATTTCCCAGGATCCATAGCCATAACAATCTCTGGTTCCCAGGTACTAGATAAGAGTTCTCACAATTGTGATCCAAAACATCTCCACCATGCTTGCACGGTTATATAATGGTAAATAACATAACATAAACATCCACTGCAGCTGCGCAGTGAGATAAAGGGAAGTGATATAAACTTGGAAGGCTATTGCTGGTGGTATGCCTTCTTTGTCTGTTGGCCTATAAAACAGGTGGTCACTAGATAGTGACTGGGGAACCTTTAGGGTTGGATGCACAAATGCTGTGTGTGGACCCCATAGAGCCTTGAGGAGATTTAGGGGAGTGCACAAGTGTGCCGGTCTCGACTGACCCCATGGAGACGAAGGGTAGTTGCCCCCCTTCTCAGCAGCCCCTGTCAGAAGGGTGAGTAGGGAATGCCATAAGAGTTTGGGTTGCCATTATCAGCATCCTATTCTGAGAAAACTAGACTAAAATCAAGGACTATGATTAACCTCTTCTTAGTGTCTTTGCTGTCTGACCAAATCAAGAGTGAACCTGTGCTAGCTGCCCTCAAGTGTACTGTCTTTATCTGTCTTACAACACCTCTTTAAGGTTGGCAAAGTGCTTTATGTATATTAACTCACTTGATCCTGCCAACTCATCTGTAAAATTTCCTCAGTGACAGTAATAGGACGTTGAGTCCTGGGAGGTAAGTACTATTATATTATCACTATTTTACAGATGAGGAAATGAGACACACAGAAGTTAAGTGACTTACTCAGAATCAAACAGACAGAATAAGTCTAAAGTAGGATTTGAATTTAGGTCCTCCTGAATGTAAGTCCAGGGCCATGTCCACTGTGGATACCTAAATGCATTGGTGGACCACAATTGCTACCTTCAAAAAGCTTATAGTCTTTAGGGGTGGTCAGTCCTATAGACACATAAATTGGTAGTAAATGGAAATAATTTTTTAAGTTTGTGGTTTTTCTTTTTGAGTGCTATGCTAGCTCACAGAAGAAATAGATTATTACTTTTTAGTGTGTGCCTTAACCATAGATTCTAAGGATGAGGCAACTGGGTGGCTCAGTGGATAGAGCACTGGATCTGGAGTCAGGAAGCAGTTTTTTAGTTGTTTTTAGTTGTGTCTGATTCTTCGTGACCCCATTTGAGATTTTCTTGGAAAAGTACTGGAGTGATTTGTCATTTCCTTCTCCAGTTCATTTTACAGATGAGAAAACTGAAGTAAACAGGGGTAAGTGACTTGCCTAGGACTACATAGCTAGTAAGTGTCTGGGATCTGATTTGAACTCAGGTCTTTTTGACTCTAGGCCCAGAGCTCTATCTACTGAGCCAACTAGCTGCCAAGAAAAAATTTGTGTTCAAATCTGGTCTCAGATATTTACTAGCTGTGTAACCCTGGGCAAATCACTTAATCTCTGTTTTCCTCAGTCAAGCAGAAAAGGTAATAGCATATCACTACAGCATTTTTACCAAGAAAACCCCATTACCCCCACTGATGCTGTATTTGGGCTTCCCAATTCAAGACCACTTTTCACATGACCTGGGCCTAGGGTCAGTCAACACTTTTAAATGAAAATGTCTTTTAGTGAGGAATAAGGCTTGGTTTCATCTCCATAAGATTTCCCTGTGTTCTACTGATTCATATGATTGAGAATGAGATGATGCTGAGTTCTCAGCCTCTCCCACCTTCAGTTTAAAGATGAATTTGCTTACTGATTGTGTTAAGTATTCTTCTTTGGTGTGAGGTGTAGCAGGTTCTGCACCAGAGCAGGAAAGGGCTCAAATTCCACTTGTCACACTTTTACTAGTTAAATAGCTTAGGACAAGGTCATTTCCCTCCATGAAGGTCAGTTTCTCCATTTGTAAAAAGCAGGATTTGGGATAATTGCTCTCTACCATTACTTCTTGTTTTGACATACTATGATTTTTAGGACTATTCCAATGTAAGGAAATCCAGTGTAGTCATCCAAAGCCAGTAGGACTTTTACAAACTCTAACTTTTCAGTTTCTACCCAAGTAGAAATTAGTTCTTTCAAAGTTTAGCAGGCTAAGTGCTTTAAGACCTGAATATCTCCTCAGTATCTTCTAATGGGTTTCACTGATTTTGTTTATCCCACATGAGATACCTAGACATTTCTATTGCCTTCAAACCCTCTTCAAAGTGTTTTGATACATCTGTTGTTCCAAATGATTTTTCAGATTTGAGATGTTTGATCTGGTCTCATGTTCTTGTGGTTCCATCATTTTTGTCATGTGTGACTCGGCATGACCCCCTTTGGGGTTTTCTTGGCAAAGATACTGGAGTGGTTTGTCATGTCCTTCTGCAACTCATTTTGCAGATAAGGAACTGAGGTGAACAGGGTTAAGTGACTTGCCCATGGTCACACAGCTAGTAAGTTTCTAAAGTCAGATTTAATTCAGGAAGATGGGTCTTCCTGACTTCAGACCCAGTGCTCCATCCACTGTACCACCTAGCTGCCACCTGGTCTCATGTGGATGAGTATGATAAATGTTCTCCACATAAGCTGTCACACTACATTTATGGGGATTTAAATAAGTAAATAAATAGATGGGAAGTGAATAGTAAACAAATAAATGCATACACATATACATATATATATATATATGAGGTATGTACAAATATGCATGTACAGACATTCATATATATATATCTCATATATATAATATGTATTTATGCAAAGATTTAGACACATATATAAAACTGGATGATAATGATAGCTCACACTTATAAAGTCTGCACTTTATATATGTATATATACATACATACATATATACATATGTGTATATATGTATGTATGTATATATATAGTCTCATTTGATCCTTCCAACAACCCTATGAGGTAAGGGGCTAGAATTATCCTCATTTTTCAGATAAGTAAACTGAGGCTGAAAGAGAGATCAAGTGGTTAGCTTAGGGTTACATAGCTAGTAATGAAGCAAGATTTTCCTGACCCCATCCATGTCTTGCACTGTCCATTACACACAGGTGGTTCTCAAAGGGTGTGCCATGTCCACGAATTTCTCTGGGTGTGCCATGAAATGCCATGGATAATTTTGTCCCTTATACATTATAGCCAACTAGCAAACACACTTTAAGTATAATGTTCACAAAATAAACATTACCCATTACATGTACCAGCTCAGCTCAGAACATATCTGACTTAACTCAAAGAGAACTCACAAAACCACAGCTTATTGAAGGGTGATATAGGTGCCCAGGCTTCCTGAGCACCCCCAAAGAGTTGTCAATCAGGCATGCTAGTCTGAGAGTCAAGCAAAGCTAAGATTCCAGACCCAGGGCCCTGCGCCCTCCGGATGCCACCCTAACCTCATGCTGCCTGCCATGGACCTATATCTCTCTTAGATTTCAATAACAGAAGTGCTTCACACTTTTCCCATGCTATACTCACCTTTTCTCATTTGATTTTCACAGCAATCCCATGAGCAATACAAGCATTTATATCCCCTTTAAAGATAAGAAACAGAGAAGTTAAGTGCCGGCACCCCATGTAGTAAGCTCAAAGCATGGGCTTAAATCTGCACCACAATAAATCCAAACCCACCTTCAGTATTCTTTCCTTTATCCTGTCCTGTTCTCATTTTCCTGTTGGTGATGACTATGGAGGCCACCACACATAACCTGCCTTTGCTTTTAGGATCATCCTGGATGTTTTCATGCCTCATGGCATGTCCTTGCGTGGGGGGAAAAGTCATACAGTCTCACCAAACTGTCCAGTATCAGGACTGGAAAAGTTAAGTTAAGACTGTCTCTTTCACTCCATTTTACAGTGCTGAGAGGTCCAGAGAGGAGACATGATCATATAGCTAGGTAGTGGCAAGCCTGGGACTAGCCCAGACCTCTCCACTGCCACACTTATTCCTGTGATTGCTTATGGGATAAGACTGGCAGTCTTCCAAAACCTTCACCTATAATTCTGTTGCATTGTCTGATGCAGTGGGTTGTAGTAGAGGCATGACACAGGGAATGGAAGGAACACAAGATTAATTATTAATCTAATTATTAGGTTATTAGACAAATACTCAAAGGAGTTGGGTTTTCTCCTTATTCACTTTCTCTTCTTGGTCATATTGCTTTAATATCCCTTATCTGTTTCCTCATCTGAAAAATGGGGAGGATAATCCTTATACTAGGAATCTCACAGGACTATTGGGAAGGAAAGTCCTTGGTAAATTACAAAGACTGTAAAAACAGAAGCAGTTTTTCCGTTCATCTGCCTCCGTGGGGCCAATGAGGAACTGTTGAACTGTGTTCTGTGATTTGTCTATTGCTAGCAATGGATTCCTCTCTTCAGGAGATGGATGAGGAGGAAAGGGGAGGGCCATCTCCAGGGTTCAGCTGGAAGATTTGTGTGAATTATTCTCCTTCCATTTTGAATTTCATCAATTGATCCCTGAGACATCTGGAGACAATTAGCTCAAAATTCCCTTCTGACACCCAAGATCTGGGGAGGTTTCTTCTCAGAGAGAGTAGGGGCTCCTGCATCAGACACACTGTCATTATAGTTGGCAACATTGGCAGGAGCCAAGCTTAGAGATAACTGTGAAATCAAGTTGTCCCTGACCTCATCTCTATATAAAAAAAGTAACCCCCTCAGTGTCTAGAGAAGCAGGAATGTCTCCTCAAAAGTCTAGGTGATGACATCATTCCTATTAAAGAGATCAAGCTAGGACTTGTTTAATTTCCAAGAGGCAGCTGGGAGACCTGGGTTTGATTCCCCACTCAGACTGTCTAGATGTGTGACCCTAGGTATGTGTCTTAATCTTTCCAAGCTTCATCTGTAAAATAGGGGTGGTAATTATAGCACCTACCTCTGAAAGCTATTGTGAGGACTGAAGGAAATCGTGTCTGTAAATAATATCTCAAAGCTTGAGATACTGTAGAAATTCAAGTCATTTTCAGAGTCTTATTTGAGTTGACAGTGGTTGTTTTCACCATCATCAGTGATCAAAATTGGGCAAGTTTATACAGTGTTTTGAAAGATGTGTCATGCAATTGTTATTTTACAGTTTTTCTATGGATGAAGAGCCTGAGGCCTACAGAGGTGAAGGAACTTATCTAAGATCACATCCATAGTAAATTTTCAAAGAAAGAGTTGTCTCTCAGGTGTTCTGATGTGGATTTCAGCATATTTATCCCTCCCAGGAAGGTAGGGCAGTAACTGTGTAGGCACAAAAATAGCAGATATTGTCAATAGCTCTGAGGGAAAAGGACATTGGTCATTGTTACAGGGAGGTACAATGATTACTGGCAGCTAAACTACACTGTGGCTAAAGTGCTAGACCTGGAGTCAGGAAGACTCAAATTCAAATGTGACCTCAGAAACTACCTAGCTGTGTAACCCTGACAAGTCACTGCATTTTGTGTACCTCAGTTTCCTCATCTGTAATTTGAGCTGGAGAAGGAAAAGGCAAACCCCTCCAATATCTTTGCAAAGAAAATCCCAAACAGGGTCATGGAGAGTCAGACATGACTGAAACGACTCAACAACAATATTTAGGGAGGGCTTCATGGAGGAGGTAGCCCCTAATCTGGCACTTGAAGGAAGGAAAGAATGTCTGAAGCACATTGGATTTAGACCTGTAGGGCAACTTAGTCTAATTGTCTCATTTTACAAGTGGAAAAGGGACTTGTCCAGGGTCATTCAGCAAGTTAATCAGTACCTGAACTGAAACTCAAACCCAGATCCCCTGACTATACATTGAGTGTTCTTTCCATGATACATAGGTGGTAGGGAGGATGTGGGGGAGTCTGTTAAAAGAATATAATTTTTATCTGAAGTTTCTTTGGATGTGAATGAGTAGTTTTGGGGTTGGAATTCTCTCCTGTAGCTAGAAATTGGAACTGGACTTTTTGCTCCTTTATTCTGGAGCATTTGCCATCTGATCCCTAGAGAGTGACAAGCAGTACTGGCTTCAGATTGAGAGCAGAGCCTAATATGATTTCTGGACTCTATAAGGATCACTGTACATCTCACTGATAAATTCCATTATGGATCTATATTGTAGAAACAAAGCAAGAAAATTAGTCTGTGGTGGGAACCTAAACTTGACAGTGGATCACACTCTAGAGCAACGGTTAATCTATTAGATGTGAAACAGATAGGAAACAGATTGCCCTGTGGTTTCATTACTCTACTGGAATAATACAGGCAGGGTCCGGCATTACTGTAAGTGTTAGGTTACAGTCCCTACTGCCAGCCAAGACACGAAATCAGTCTTGGAGGCAGCCTAGCTATAGCTGGACTGCTGGCAGTAGAATCTTGGTTGTTCAAAGTGAGAATGCCGATTTGTCCATGGAATTGGTGTAACTATTTGAGTCTTCAAAATAAATCTAGAGGAAGAAAACACCTAAATTCAATATAGGAAGCCGCAATGGCATGGCACATCAGAATTCCCAAAGGCTGGTGAAACTAAGGATGGACTTACCTGGCCTTAAGCCAATGAAGGAGAAGAGCCCTGGAATTAGAGCTGGGAACATTGGGCTTCAAGACCCACCTTTGGCATCTAATAGGCACATGACCTCAAGCAAGTCATGTTAAGTATTATGAGTCTCAATTATCTTATCTGAAAAAATGGGGCTAATTAGAGATAATATTTGTATTGTGTCTTAAGGTTTGAAAAAGTATCTTATAGACATTAGTGGTCATCTATCTCAAGCCAGAAGGGATCTCAAGGAGGGATAGCCCCAACATTTTCATTTTCCAGAACAGGGAACTGAGGCCCAGACAGGCAGTGACTTGTCCAGGATCACGTAGGTAGATAAGCAGTATGTCATATGACCCACACAAAAGTCCTGTGAGATGGGTCCCAAAGTACTCTTTCCATGACACCATGATACTTATTCTCAATGAGAAGTTGTGAGAAAAAGAGCTCTCAGAATGTAAATTATTCCTAAACTTGTTGGAATCTTAAGAATAGGATCTCTGTGTTATTTATCTTTGCATCCTCCTCAATGCTATAATATACACATACACACATATATATACGTTATATGTAAGCATATATACATATCCATGCACATATCCATGCATATATATATGTGTGTGTGTTTATGTGTATATACGTGTGTGTGTGTATATATATATATATATCAGGTAATTCATAGATATTTGTTGACAATTGAAAAGGGAGCACATAATTCCCTTATATCTAGTGCTAAGCAGAGAATTTAGTTTAGGGATCAAAGGTCTTAATCCTTAACACCCTGGTCCCTTGATTGTTTCATTAAAACTGAATGACTTTGATGTTTTAAGAGAACATCTTTGGTAAATAAGAAGAACTTCAGTGCCCAGTATGGTGCTTACAGAGTTTTCTAAGACAGTGACATCCAGACCTTGATTTGGGATGCCAAAGATGTCTCCACCGACCTTGAATGTTATTGGAGGAGTCAATAGAATGCTAAATCCACAGAAGGTCCTCAGTAAATTGTTGTGGAATCAAAGAATCCCAAAGCTGGTAGAGACCATGGAAACAAAATATTATCACTAGAGAGACTTGTGAACATAGAATTTCAGAAAATGGGATATGAGCCAGAATGGACCCTAGAAACAGAATGCCAAAACTAGAATGGTGTTTATTAAGTGAATTTTAATTTGAACAGTGTATCAAACCTAGAAAACACTTAAAAGATCATCCAGTTAGAGGAAAGTGAGGCTCAGAGACAAAGAATGACTTGTTAAAGGTTGCACAGTGAGATGTAGTGGCTGACCTGGGACCAGAACGGGGGCTTTTCCTACTTTCTGATTGATCGGTCATTCTCAGAGTGGCAATAACTGCAATGAACATCAACTCTCTTTAGGTGAAAAAGAAAGATGTACCCTAGATCAGCAGTGAGAGTATATGCCTTGCTGAAGAGGGAAAAAGGAAAAAAGGAATTCCCTTCTTGAGGGCAGGGATATATGTCTTTATTCCTTAAATGCCCTGACCCTGCATATTGAATTCCTACTATTCCCTAAAGCCTAACTCAAAAGTCCAACCTTCAGGAAGTCTTCCCCTATCCCCTCCTTGACAAGTAATTTTCCTTCTTCTTAACCTGATAAAACACTTTGTTAGCCCTTCTTATGCACTGAGTTTGAGTTACACACATATATCAAGAGTTATAGATTTAGAGGTACATGAACCTCAGAGGGCTTCTAACCTACACCCCCTCATCTTGCAGGTGAGGATGCTGAAGCCCAGGGAGGTCAAATCACTTATCCAAGGTCACACAGATAATAAGCATCAAAGATGGGGTTCACACCAAGGTTCTTTGCTTCTCAGGGCAATAGAGTTTTCTATGATACCTTGCTGCATCACTAAAATTCTCTAGTAAAGAGAAAAAAAATGTGATAATAGATCTAAAATGCTCTACGAACTTGGAAGCCCTATGTAAATGCTAGTTACTGCTGTTATGATTTCAAAAATAATAATAAAGTTCTCCTATGAAGCTTCATAATGCCATGTGGTTGAGCCTGGGATTCCAAAAACTATTAAAAATACAGGCCAAGCGCTGAAAAGTCATGAGTCTGGAAAGAGTTCTGATACTGCCCCAGAAATGAGCTGTGTGTTTGTTACTTGGGAACCAGGAAGACAAATTAGAGAAGTTCACTACCAGGGAGAAGTATTAGTACAGATTGTTCCAAAAATCTCAGTGAAGTTTTAAACATTAATGCAGAATTGTGAAGTCTACAAACTTATAAAGAACAACATTTGAAAGTCTCATTATCTAAACTTTAAAGCATCTACTTGTTTCCAACATGTCCGCCATTTTGTGCTCTTTCTGTGTATCTCTCTGTCTTTGTCTCTCTCTGTCTCTGTCTCTCTCCGTATATGTTTGTGTGTCTATATATTTATATCTATATATCAGTCTAATTAATTTCAGACTTTGTAAAAACTTTCAGCAGTTGGTGCTCAGAAAATGAAAGGATTGCATTCATCATCCTAGCCTTAGGATCATCCAAAGAACAAGATTTAAATGTATGTTTGGCAGATTTGATAAAGAAAAAGTCTAATGGAGGTAGATTAGATGACTGAGGAGACCATGCGAGAAGATTTCTGGTGATAATCCACTGATCTAAAAAAAATTTATGCAGAAACTGTGATACATATAATGTGTAATTACAGGGTGCCCATTTTGTTAAAATTAACATTTAAAATTTATTATTCAGAATTCACAAAATGAAATCCATGTAAAAATATAAATAATTTACCTTTAAAATTTTTTGTAAGTTTGTAGCATTTATACTTATGAAGTTATTAAAGCTTAAAATTGCATTAAGACTTGACTCATCATCTCTCTCTCTCTCTCTCTCTCTCTCTCTCTCTCTCTCTCTCTCTATATATATATATATATATATATATATATATATATATATATATATATATATATATATACACATACACACACACACACACACCTTCGGTAATGTCCAACTCTTTGTGACTCCATTTGGGTTTTGTTTTATTCTGTTTTTGGCAAAGATACGAGAATGGTTTCCCATTTCTTTCCTTTTACAGATGCTGAAACTGAGGCCCACAGGATTAAGTCACTTGCCCCCGGTCACGCAGCTAGTAAGTGCCTGAGATCAGATTTTAACTCACTGACTCCAGGCCTGGCCCTCTATTCACTGCATCACCTAGCTGCCCCAGTGTACTAGATGCTCATCAGATACTTCTTCTTGATATCCCTCAGATATTCCTACTAGACTATAGGCATTACGGCAAGGAGATCTTATCTTATCTAAATTTAGCATCTCCCCTAGTGCCCAGGACAATGCTTTGTAACATAGCAAATAATTTCTAAGTGTTCATTGAATGAATTATCACTGGATCCCATAGCATAGCTAGTTCAGGGTCTGACACATAGTAGGTGCTAAGTATGGATTGGTAGAATTGATGCTTTGAATGAAAAGTGGAAATGGAAAATGTGCTACCTTTGAAGTCAGAGGACCCATATTTGAATCCTATTTGGGCTTCTCACTAGCTGTGTGACAAGTTATATCACCTCTTTGGACCTCAGTTTCCTGTAAAGTGAAGAGTTCAGAGTAGCTAACCTCTGAGGTCCCTTCCATGTCCAAGTCCAAGACTCTCTCAGCAGACAGGTGTGCTCTTTGGAGGCTGACTTCCAAGGTTGAGCAGGAACCCTTCCATAGTTCATAAATATCTTGCTATCTCCTTGCACGGCTCCTGCCCAGAGTTGCATCATGCCTTCAGACAGTGATGTACCATACAAGTAGCAT
>CM053771.1:97855964-97880469 GCA_028658325.1 Potorous gilbertii
ATATAATCATATATTACATTTTATATATTATATATCATAAATTATATATATATATAATATGTAGATGGAGGATTATCATGTGTTATATAAATATATATCATGGACATATATACATTGAATTCAAGTTAATTTGGGAAGGAAGCATAAACAGCTGGGGGATGGAGATTAAGAAAGGGCCCATACAACAATAGGGCAACTAGGTGGTGCAGTGGATAGAGCAGCAGTGCAGGAGTCAGGAGGGTCTGCAAATCTCAGCTCAGCCACGTGACACTCACTAGCTGTGTGACCTTGGGCAAGTCACTTAACCCCATTTGCCTCCTCCTGGGTCATCTCCAGTCATCCTGAGGAGTACCAGGTCACTGGATAAGATGGCTCTGGAGGAGAAGTGAGACTGGTGACCTGCACAGCCCTCCCTCACTCAAAACAAAGTCAAGTGTAAGTCATGTCATCATTTCTCTGATGGCATGGTCTTGGGCAACGAAGGACAAACACACACACACACACACATACAACAATAATAGCTCACATTTATGTAGAGTTTTAAAATTTGTAAACTTCTTCAATCTCATTTAATCCTCATACCAAGCCTGTGGGGTAGGTGCTGCTTTACCTCCACTTTGCGATGAGAAAACTGAGGCCAAGAGAAGTTCATTTGCTTGCCCAGGGGAACACGTGGTTATTAAGCATCTCAGGGAAGACTTCAATAAGGGTGTCTTCTCAGTTCTTGGCCGGTCCTCCCTCCATCTACGTTAGCACTTACTTGCCTTAACAGAAAACAAGTATTATTATTAATTAGTATAACCCCAAGCTAACCCATTCCATTCTTGGACAGCTCCGAATAGATTAGGAATTTCTCCTTTTTATGGAGTTCAAATCTAGCTTCCTTTAATTGTCTCTACAGGTCCTAGTTTGACCCTCCAGGTTCAATCCCTTTTCAGCTGTTTGAGACAGTATTTCCATTCACTTCTATGTGTATTAATTAAGCATCTGCTGTGTACACAGCACTGTGCTGGATCTACTTACAAAGACAAAGGACACCATCCCCTCAAGGAGCATACTGGTAGAAAGACACGTGCACAAATGAGTAAATACTAAAAATAGACAAAGTGAGTACAAAACAATTGTGACTATAGGAAACACTTGGACAGATTCAGTGACACCGTGCATAGAGCGCTGGGCTTGGAATCACGAAGATTCAGTTTTCAGAATTCAAATCTGGCTTCAGAGATTTACTAGTTGTATGACCCTGGTGTAGTCACTTAACCCTGTTTGCCTCAGTTTCTTCAAATGTAAAATGAGCTGCAGAAGGAAATGACAAAGCGTTCTGGTATCTTTGCCAAGAAAATATCAAATGGGGTCATGAAGACTTGGATGCAACTGAAAACTCTGAAGAACAAACTTTATGAAAGAATCTCTGTGGACCGCATATTAACTTAGAAAATGACACGTTTACATTATCTACTTTTGATTGTATTTTATTTATTTTGTTAAATATTTCCCCATTACATTTTATTCTGGTTCTGCTATAGTGGGGAGTATTACTGCCACTACCTATTGGTGATCATATTTTGTAGAGAATAAAATTGTTAGGGATGTTGCAGGAAGGTCCCTTTCAAGTTTGATACTCTTGTATTTCTTATCTGAGATTTCCTTATCTGTAAAATGGGAATAGTAACAGCAGCTACCTCCTAGGCTTATTTTGAAGATAAAATGAGATAATATTTGTAAAGCACTTTGTGAGCCTGCTAGCTATTGTTCTTGGATTCTCAATGACAAAGTAATGCCAATCCTGTGTAATAGGCATGACACTCCAGAAACTCAGATGATGTATTTTTAGTCTCATCCATGAGGATTTCTAGTCTTTTTGCCTCCTTTCAACCAGGCCCCAGAATACTCTCCTCTCCTCAGTAGATGCCATTAAGAAATAGAGCTCCTGGAGGCCAGATGGATCCATCCCCATGCTGCTATGTTGTTGGTTGGGACCAAGACCTGTCATTCCTGTGATTGATTGAGCTCAACAAGCTTCAGGCACCACTATGATTTACGAAATGCCATTAGGCTTGATAAGGCAGGAAACAATTTATTATTCTCAGTGTGAGAAGGACCTAATGTGTCACTTCAATTTGTATAACGTTTAGAGAAGGACTGAGGGGTATTCCTTCCCACCCATCTTTTTTTAATTTTTTTTCCTCTAGTAAGAGCAGGTTAGAACTCATGTGTTGATGGTAGCGGTTCCACAGATTGATGACATTAATGATGGCAGCCTTCATTGCCACAGTGTTTTCACTTTTTCAGAACACTTTCTTTGCAATCACAGCAGGAGAGTGGCAGCCTAAATATGATCTTTGCTCTTCAACAGTGAGGAAATAGATGCTCAAAGAGGGAACAGGATTTGTGCAAGGTCACCCAGCGGTTTGGGGCCAAAGCCTCTGACTCTAGATTCAACGTACTTCTTGTCATACTCCATGGTTCCATCAATAGCAATGGGTTCACAGTGACATTGCTGTTGGAAACCCAGGCAGTAGTGGTGTAGAGAAGTTAAGGATGATGCAAAAGGTCATTGGGTTAGCTGTTTTGGAGTTAGTCTCTTAAAAAAACTGTTGATGCAATATGACTAATATGGACATATGTTTTGCATGATTGCACATGTATAACATATCAAATTTTGCTTTCTCATGGGGGGAAGGTAAGAAGGGAAGGGAGTTTGGAACCAAAATTTTAAAAATTGTATGTTACAAATTGCTTTAACTATAATTGGGAAAAATAAAATCTTTTTTAACATTGATGAATTTGGGGTTTCTTGTACCTTTCCTTCCATAATAACAAAAGATTTTATAAAGTTTTTCTTGCTATTTTTGTGGAAAATATGGAGAAGTGAATGTCATCTAAATTGATAGAAGAGTTGGATAGACTTAGAACTGGGTGGAAGTACAAAGAGTGGCCACTAATGATCTGATGTCATCTTGAAAAGACGGCGCCAGTAGAGTTCCCACAGATCTATGCCAGTTAAAAAAATTACCTTTGACTTAGATACTGTCATAAATGGCCAAAAATAAGATGGGAGCAATGGTAAATACATTAACTGAAAGAGGTACTGTCTACTATGATCTCACCATGACAGAACATTGAGATTTAAAATGAAATTTGGTAGGAATAAATGTAAAGCCTGACATTTCAGTTCAATAAGTGAACTTCATGAGAACAAGATGGCAGAGGCAGGTTAGGAAGCAGATTGTCTAAAAGGTAGCTCCGAAGCTCTTAGCAGAATGCAAGGTCAACATGACTCAGTAGTTTGATATGGCAGCCAAAAGGTTAATGCAGTTGTGGACTGCATTAAGAGAAGCATAACTTTGAAGAGTAAGAAAGTAATAGTCCCACTGTGTTCTTTCCTGCTTTTAATTTATTTTTTCAATGCCACAGATATCTTCCACTATACCTTCCACATCGGACTTTATAACAAAGAAAAATGGCTAAGCGAAACCAACTAACAAAATACAAAATACCATTTCTGGCAGCATGTGCAGCTTTCCATTAAGGCAGTGCCCTTCCTCTCATCCAAGAGTTATTAGTCATTTGGTCAACTAGAATTTATAAGTGCCTTCTATGTACCAGGCATTGTGCTAAGTGCTGGAATTTCATCCCCTCTTTGGAGCTAAGATTGGTCTTTCCATTATTCTGAGTCTTTTTATGTTGTTTTTGTTTATATTACTGTAATATTTGTTGATATTTTTTATATTTTATATTTTATTCTGGAGGTAAATAGGGAGCTCTTGAATAGGGAAGTGACATCAGATGTGGGCAGGTGGTAACACAGAAGATAGATTACAGAATCTAAAGTCAGAAAGACTCATTTCCTGACTTCAAATCCAGCTTCAGACACTTATCAGCTGTGTGACCCTGGGCATCTATATTGCTTTGCTAACTTGGTTGACTTCATTCCATACTTACTCAAATAATTCTTCACACTTTTATTAATTTATCAATTTGCCAGTTGTTACGTTACAATATTATTAATTTAAATAGCACAATTGTTTCATCACCCATTTGATAAGTACCTGTTTCATTTCTAGTTTTTTGTAACATAAAAGCACAGTTATGATATATTTATAGTTTTTTTCTGTCTGTCTTTGATCTTCTTGGAATATATGTTTAATAGGGGGATTGCTGGCTCAAAGGGTATCAACAGTTGAACAATGTCATATTGTTTCCAAAATAATTGGACCAAATTGTAGATCTCTAATACTATCATTTATAAATTATTAAATTATTTAAATGATTAAATTCTCTCTATCATTTATCATTTTTTTCAAACCTGATGAGCTTATGATTACACTTGAGAGTTGTTTTAACTGTAGTTTTCTTATCATTGGTGATTAACAGCATTTTTCATGCAGTTATCAATAATTTGCATTTGTTTTGAAAAGTTTTTGTTCATATCCTTTGACCATTTTACCTATTGGAGAATGGTTCTTGATGATGTTTGTGTTAATTTCCTGCATGTCATGGATAGCAGGCTTTTAGCAGAGATATTTGATGAAAAGATGTTCTCTCACTTGACAGTTTCTCTTCTGTTTTTAACTGCATTGATAATTATTTGTGCAAAAAACTCTATTACATAACCAAAACAGACTATTTAAATTTTTTGATGCTGTTTTATCTCAGTGACATCTGAAATTCTCTTCTTTTGCTTTTGGTCAGCAGACAGAAGTAGAAAGGTCAGAGGACTTTGCGCTCTTTGGACCTTAGCGATTTAGATCTTAGACATTATCTCTTCCAAACTTCCTAAAGCCACAAAGATTGAATCAATAAACATTATTAAGTGCCTACTATGTGCCAGATACCTTGCTAAGAATTAGACTAGAGTAGGATGGCATCAGATTTTAGAGGATATTGAATGCCAAGTGCTAGATCTATGGTACAGAGGATGTTGCCTGCAACAAAATTCTTGGTCTATCAATGTCCTTTTTAATAGGATTTTATTCTATTTAATGATTGCTTATCATAGCACATCCCCATGATTTTTGAGGCTCTTCTGAAGGTGGCTAAGTAAGTGATCCTAGCTCAGTTCTGTTTAAGAAAACAAGAAATGTGCCACAGAGAGTAAGTGAACAATAAAAGGAGAAAAGGGGGGGAAAAAATCACAAAAAAACCATATCCCTTTCCTTCCTCCTAAAGTCAATAGAATGAAAAAAGGAATTAAGACTGTATTGTGTTAACTCTGTATTGTGAATATATACCTACAAGGTAAAAGAAGCCAGGCAATCAGTAAGTTTTTATTTAGTTCTTACTCTGTGCCAGGCACTGTGCCGTGCACTGGGGTACAAAGAAAGCAAAAACAAGCCTTACTCCTGAGGAACTGATGGTCTTAAGGAGGAAACCACAAGCAAATAACTATGTACAAACAAAGTGGAGATAATTGAATGAAGGCATCCAGGGAACCAAGGAGGTGGAGATGAGGAGGGAGGGAGTTTCAGACATGGATGGCAGCCAGGGAAAATGCCTAGAGTGGGGCGATGGGTGAGGAATAGTAGGAAGGACCAGGTTATGAATGACATTAAAAACCACACAGAGGATTTTATATTTTATCCTGGAGGTAAATAGGGAGCTCTTGAATAGGGAAGTGATATCAGATTTGGGCAGTTGGTAACACAGAAGATAGATTACAGAGTCTAAAGTCAGGAAGACTCATTTCCTGACTTCAAATCCAGCTTCAGGCACTTATCAGCTGTGTGACCCTGGGCAAGTCACGTAACCCCATTTGCCTCACTTTCCTCATCTATAAAATGAGCTGGAGAAGGAAATAGCAAGCCAATCCAGTATCTTTGCCAAGAAAACCTGAAATGGGTCACAAGGAGTCAGAAACAGCTCAACAACATCAACAACAAAAAATGGTCAGACTTGCCCTTTAGGAAGATCAACTTTAAGTGAAGGATGGTCTGAAGAAGAAGGCATGAGAACTGAACCTGTGATTTCACAGATACAGAGAGCTCTTGGGTGAGGAAATTCCCTGTAGTCAGGCAGTCAATAAAGCATTTCTTTAATACCTACTATGTGCTAAGACACTGTACTACGTGCTGGGAATACAAATAAAGACTAGATCAGTTTCCGCTCATGAAGACTCTTACATTCTAATGGGACAGACAGAATGTAATAAGTAGGTATAGTCAAGATATGTAGAGAGTTGTTGGAAGCTTATCTCAGCTAAGGGGATAGAGAAAGTCTTTTGAAGTAGATAGAATTTGAATTGACCCTTGAAGGAAGCCAAGGGAACTAAGAGATAGAAAAGAGGAGGAAGAGCATTCTAGAAATGGGAGACAACTAGTGCAAAGACAGAGAGAAAAGTGTTCGATGAAATGCAAGCAGACCATTGGATCAGGATCCTAGAGTATATGAATTGGTTGGCTAGTTGGCTGTTGTCCTTCATTCTCAAAGAGGACCAAAATGGCATCTCTCTGTTGTGGCTGATCAGACCACATGAACTTGGAAGACTCTACCACAGGTCAGGCACAAGTAGTCCACATGAACATTTGGAGTAGAGATGTCTTGAAATGTGCACATCTCGCATATCTTTTGAACAATTGCAATTTTGCTTTGTATAGCACCTTCTTTGATGTGGGCATGCCATGTTGGGTGATCCTTTGCCAGTGTCTTCCACATCATTCAATGGACTCTAAAATTCTTCAGAGAGACCTTGAGAGTGTCCTTTTATCACTTCATCTGACCACCATATGAGTGTCTGCCTTGTGTGATTTCTCTGTAAAATAATCTTTTGGGGAGGTAAAGTGTAAAAAGATTGGAAATGTGGGAAAGGCTCAGATTATAAAGAAACTTTAAATACCAGACTAAAAAGTTCATATATGATCCTGGATATATTAGTTAATAGAGTTTATTGAGTAAGGAGATGGGTGGGTGGTGAAGTGGTTAGACCTGTCCTTAAAAAACATCATTTTGGCAGCTGAGTGGAAGATAGATTGGAGGAGGCAAAGATTTGAAGGAGGAAGTTAGAAGGCTCTTGCAACAACTCAGGTGCGAGGTGAGGAGGGCTTGAATTAGGGTTAAGACAATGTGGGTGGAGAGAAGAGTACATATTTGAGTGATGTTGTGAAGGCAGAAATGAAAAGATATGGAAATAAGTTGAATACATCAGGTGAGTGAAAGTGAGGAGTAGAGATTGACAGCAGAGTTGTGGGTGTGAGTGCCTGGGAGGTAGCTGAAACTCCCTATAAAGATAAGGAAGTTTAGCCTAGGGGGATAGCAACACTTCTAACAAAAGTTGGCATCTTCTCTGTGACTTATAGTCTTAGGGAGTTGGCTAGAGCTCTGCTGGGGTAAATGATGTTCACAGGGTATGGGGAAGAGGGCTGGCTATGTAATAGGAAAGAGCTATGTTATAACAAGGAAAACTGAGAAATGGATCCTCTACTCTTTGAAAAGGTGCGAGCCCTGTGGTCCAGTTACAGCTGGTAGCTGACAGGGCTGCAGGTTAAGAGACCCTGACCCTGTGTCCTCCTGGGGAAGAGGCAGGAAAGCCAAATGGAGAATGAGCCAATCTGAGAACTGGAACAGGTAGCACAGGGCTAAAGAGGAACCATACCAAGGTAAGGTTAGCCTGGAGAAAGAATTGTAAGCTTGTTATTGTTTCTTCTTCCTGAAATCAACAGGAATAGGAAATAGTAGCCAGATGGCACATCAATAGAATCCTGGACCTGAAGTCCAGAATTTCTGGAGCTTAGGAAGACCTGAGTTCAATTTCACCCGCATATGTGCTACACAATCCTGGGCAAGTCACTTAAACTCCCCAACCTCAGTTTCCTCATCTCTCCAGTAGGACCATAATAGCACCTACATTCCAGGGTTGTTGTGAAGATAAAATGAGACAATAGCATGCCGTAGAAATGCTAGATATTCCTACGCTGTTGTTTGTTTGTTTGTTGTTACGTAAAAACCTTTGGCAGCATGTTTTGGATCTAGTCCCATGGGATGACAACATCTCCTACACAGGCCCCCTTCACACTAATGGACTCACTTGAGGCCCTCTACCAAGAGAGATAAGTTTCCATCAGTCGGGAAATGAATACGTTAAACCAAGCTACCAGGGGTCAGAAAAACAAATTCCATTTCTCAGTCTCTGCATGGGAGGAACACATTCCCCATTGTGCTACCCACACAAACAGGCTTTTCTCTGGTGATGGGCAGGCAGGCATTCTTGTTCCAAAGAATTTTCTTTTCCTGAAAAACATATTTATCGTCAGCTGTGCAAGTAAACCCACGTTCTTTTTTTAAAAATTTATTTATTTATTTTTAGATTTTGATATTCATTTCCACAAAATTTTGAGTTTCAATTTTCTCCCCATCTCTCCCCTCCCCCCACCCCATGATACCTTGCATTCTGATTATCCTTTCCGTCAATGAGCCCTCCCTTCTATCACACCCCACCCTTCCCATATCCCCATCTTCTCTCTTTTCTTGTAGGGCAAGATAAATTCCTATACCCCATTACCTGTATTTCTTATTTCCCAATTATATGCAATAATCATTCTCAACATTCATTTTAATACTTTGAATTCCAACTTTTCTCTCTTCCCACCAATCCCCACTGAGAAGGCAAGCAATTCAATACAGGCTATATATGTGTCATTTTGCAAAAGACTTCCATAATAGTCATCTTGTGTAAGGCTATATTGCCCTCCATCCTACACCGTCCTTCCATTTTGTTCTATTCTCTCATTTGACTTTGTTCCTTCCCAAAAGTGTTTACTTCTAGTTACTCCCTTCTCCCATTTGCCCTCCCTTCTATCATTCCCTCACTCCACTTGTCCCTTTTTCCCCTACTTTCCTGTAATGTGAGATAGATTTTCATGCCAAATTTAGTGAGAATGTTATGCCTTCCTTAAGCCATATGTGAAGAGAGTAAGCTTCACTTTTCCACTCTCACCTCCTCCCTTTTCTTCTCCATTGAAAAAGACAATGGACCCAGGCTGCTTTGGCAGCAGCCCACTGCTGCTGCTGCCTCTGCCTCTGCTGCCACCTGGGGCCAGTGCTGGGGGGACCCCATTCCCCTCTCTTCCAGCTGGGAAAACCCTCCCACACTGACGTTTGGAGCTTTCTTTGTTGCTTATGGGTTGAGGGATCTGGGACCCTCTTTGCTGGGAATTCTGTCTTGGAGGTCTGTTCAGGTCCTGTTCCTCCCAGTGCCAGGAAATCAGGGCTGGGCTCTACTCTGCTCCACTCAGCATCCCGTGAGATAGACCTTTCCTGTCGTCCTTCCAGGTTACCTTTGGCTGGAAACCTCTTTCACTTTGTTGCTCTGTGGCTTCTGCTGCTCTAGAATTTGTTGAGAGTCATTTTTTACAGGTATTCTGTGGACTGTGGAGGAAGTGCTAGAGTATATGTGTCTTTCTATACCACCATCTTGGCTCTGCTCCCCTAAACCCGTGTTCTTTAAGGCTGTGCCTTCCCAGGTACCTCTGTTTGAGTTTCTCCAGAGAGAGAGAAAAAGGAAAGATTCTATTTCTGAGCTCTTGCTAAGTTTTTTATTGTATTTGATCTTGTCTCCTGAAGGAGATTGGTGCCATACTTGGGCAAGAAGAAGAGGGTTAGAGTATCACTGTGACCTTATAGACTGACCACATGGGCCTCCTTTCCACCATTATGTTCTGAGAAGAGTGAAATTGATCTACTTTCTGCTGAACCAGAGATCTAGATGAGTGATGGGTTTAGAAGTGGAAACTAGGGATGGTGGCAGCTCATTACTATGTTGGTTTCTTGAGCAGTCCAAGCATAAGAGGCCAATCTGTCCAGGATTATATTCTTGAATGGGACTTATAGTCTTAGGAAGCCATCTTCAGTGGTCAGCAGGACTGAAAGGGTTTAAATAAAGGGGGAAAGGAAAGCTAATACTTGGAAGGACAAGCTGATTACATAACTATAGTATGTTAGAGGTTAGAAAAGACCTTAGAATATAGAATTTTAAATTATCAAGCAGCAAGAAGTGTATCATGAAATAGATCTTTATTAAGCAAGCTATTGTGGGCAGAGCCACCATGGATTTGGGGATTTCATTGGACTGCAAACTCAACAGTAGTCATTATCAGGATGTGACAAACAAAAGAAATCATGAGATCCTTGTATGAAGAAGGATTATTCAGAGAAAGAAGTCTTACTGCTCTCATCAGGTACCATCTAAAGCAGAACATTTCCCCAAAATCTCACTGCATTCTTGTGTTATGTTGAGTTCTGAGTGTCATGTTTCAGGAGCGGGGATTGATAGACTAGAGTGTATCTGATGGAAGATAACCAGGCTAGCCTGGAACCCCTGACTTAGGAAGACTAGTCAAAGTACATGTGGATGTTTAACCTTCAAAAGGAAAGGCTCTGGGGAGAAATGGTCGCTACTGTCAAGAATCTAAAAGACTCATTTGGATCAAGTATTGAAATTATCTTGCTTCTACCCAAAGTGCAGAACTTGGAGAAATGGGGGAAATTATGAGGAGGTAAATTCCAGCTCCTTGTATCCATGAGAGCTGCCCCAGAATGGAATGGGCTGCCTCAGAAGGGAAGGATTCCCATTGGCTTGGGGCTCAGAGCAGAAAGTGTTTGGCAACTTTTCAACAATGTGGTAGAAGAAATTCCTGCTTTCGTTTAAGGATTGGCCTGCCTGATCCCCAAGATGCTTCCAGCATTGAGATTCAGTCATTCTTTACTATTTTCCTAATGTAACCAAGTTCAGTTCAGTTGCTTTTTAAGTCATGACCAACTCTCAGTGACCCCATTTGGGTTTGGTTGGCAAAGATACTGGAATGGTTTGCCGTGTCCTTCTCCAGCTCATTTTACAGATGAGTAAACTGAGGCATGCAGGGTTAAGTGACTTGTCCAGAGTCATATAAGTAGTAAGTGTCTGAGCCCAGATTTGAACTCAGGTCTTCCTAACTACAGGCCTAGCTCTTTATTCACTGAGCCACCTGGGTGCTTCTAACTTTTGCACATTCTCCCTTATTGAATTAGTATAGTGATATACTATTGGATACAGTATAGTGTAAATTTTATGGCACTAAAGAGATGGGAGATATCCTTATTGTCATCACTTATGCCTGGTAAATATTTGGCTGTTGATTGATAGGAAGTGGAGAGGAAAAATAGAATTATTTATTCTACCTCTGTCATTACTGGATTATAAACTTTTCAATTCAGTTCCACCAACATTTGTTGAATGCCTTCTTTATGCAAAGGTTTACCTTAGACTACAAAGAATACAGGGAACAAGACATAGTTACTGTTCTCAAGGAGCTTATAGCTGATCTTATTGGGGGCAAGGAAGTTAAGATATGTGCACAAATAACTAAAATAGAAAGTAGAGTAAGTGAAAATTTCTGAAAGATTCAAACCTATTACAAATGACTTTTGACCGGAGATGTCAGTGAGGAAAGGGTGAAGTTCTAAATAGTGGAATATAGGAGCAGAGTGTTCAGAATTAGGAAAATACTATAGACATTATGTCTGGATTTTAAATGAGTCTGACAAATATTCTTCTGCTATGCTTGTGAACAACATGGCAGGAGATTAATGATGAGCTGGTTGGGTAGATTCAAGGGTGACTGAATCAATATATCCAGGGTTTTCATTTATGGATCATACATGAACCAAAGGGAAAGTCACTAGTGAAGTATCCCAGGGATCTGTTCTTCACCTAGTCCTAGTTAACATTTCTAATCAGTGAGTTGTTTTAGGGGATGTTTAAATGCTGGATAACCACCTGTTAGAAATGCTGGAAAGGGGATTTCTCCTTAGATATGAGTTAGGGTACATGACTGGTGAAGTCCATTCCAATCCTTAGAATTTTTGATTTTCTGGAAGTGACTTTAGAACATAGAAAATGAAAAAGCATAGTATCAGCATGTTAGAGGGGTCTTCAGAATCTCAAATATTAGAATTGGAAGGAGCTTCAGGAAGAACATAGAACATCCAGTAGGAGAGATAAGAGGAGGCTTGGAGATTGGTTTTGTCCTGACCATGTCTTGTCTTTGGGAATCTATGCTCTGGAAGTATTTCAGAGGCAGCTTGGGCTCTACTGAGCCCCTTGTCATGGTCAGTCAGTAGCCACCTTCAAGGAGGGCTCAGGATATGCCTCTTATGCCTAACCCCACTCCCTGACTGGTCCTCTTATGGCCAGACTCCAGGATAGGGTGCTCCTTTCCTTAGAATTCTCCTCCTCCCTTGAATTAACCAAAGTACAGTGTGATATCCCCAGAAAAAAACAAAACTAGAAAGAAAGCTCTGCAAAAGAAGGCCACATCCCAGCCCTACTTGGCCACCTGCAGCGACCAGGGATCCTGGGGAAACCCACTTGTACACACTGTACACGCTGCCTGTGAGTGATTAAAGGGACCATAATGGAAACAGTGAATTTCCTTCTGTCTTCTGCCTGTCACAAATGCTGAATTTATTGCTGCTACCTGAGCGAGGGGAAAGTCATCAAAGGCAAAGAAATTACAAGTTGTTTGCGGTTCCAGACGGATTTCTAGTTTCCTCAGGGCTATGTCTGTTTAGTCATTTCCAAGGAAGAATTAGGTAGTTAACTCCCCCAGCATTTTCTTACTGGTCTTTTACATCAGCTTCTCTGATAAATCATTTGGGACACGGCATAATCAACAGCGTTGCCATAAAACCTTTATACAGATCTATAAACTAGATTACATTGTGGGGAAAATCATTAAGCTGTTCTACTTGCAGTGGGCTGTTTATTTGCATTAAAATGTAAAGAGAGAGCTGTGAAGATATGCATTTTTTGAGGGGCTCCAAATCACAGACCTTCTTCTTTTTTGCCCTCTGGATGAAAAGGTAAGTTCATTCGAAATCAAAGAATATTAGATTTGGAGTGTAAAGGTATGAGAGCGTAGAACAGATGATATGAGCTGAACAGGGCCTTAATGACAGAGAATGTCAAAATTGGAAGGGACCTTAGAAGGTAGAATGATAGGACTGGAAGAGACCTCAAAATGCAAAATGTCAGAGTTGGAAGGGACCCTTGAACATAGAATGTTCAAACTAAAGAGCCCTTAGAACATAGAATGGCGGGACTAGAAAGGGACTTAGAAAACACAGTCTAGGTTAAAAGCAGGGAATAACCAAAACCCAAACCTTTAGACATCATTTTCATCCAACCCCTTCATTTTCCAGATGAGAAAACTGTGATCTAGGTGTTGAAATGACTTACCACCCTGTAGGCATACAGATCATCTGGCTACCAAGGACAGACATTTGCAGTTAATTCCAGGAAACCTTCAAGTAAGACTAGCCCTAGAGCTCTGGAGGAAGGGAACAGTCAGAATTTAATTTTAGGGCATTGTCCCCTCTTGTCTATAGCATTCCAGAGGCCATACCAGTCCAGTCTGAGACTCACCAAGGATTCTGACTTCTGCTGTGCTACCCACTAGCCTCTCCCTAGCAATGAACAGCGTTAGCCTGGTGTTTTGTGTGGGTTGCATCATGCAATGGTAACTGTGCCCATGTGATGTTGAGTTATGCTGATGGAAATAAAGACTCATAGCTTTGCTGAATGTGATCATGAAGCAAATGGCAGAGTGTCCTTGCAAACTTAATTTGGAGAACCAAAATCCTTTTTTTTTTCAATTGGATAGCACAGGAGTAAATTTCAATCCCAAGGAGCTGAAATTGTCTCTTCAAACGGGCCATGAGCAGCATCTAGCCAGGTATGTTCAAACCGTACTGATAGAGACTGAACTGAAGGTTGGTGGATGTGTTGAGGAAAGACCAGTGCTGTAGGTCCATCAATCAAAAATCCACCGACCTTGAAATTAGGTCCCCCATTAGTTGCCTTAGGCAAGTGACTATTCTCTGTTGTGATACAATGGAAAGAACATAGAAGGACCTAAGTTCAAATCTTACCTCTGCCTCTTAATCTTAGTTTCCTGATCTGCAAGAAGGTTGGACTAAAGCCCTCTAAAGATTTTTCCAGCTCAAAATCTATGACCCCGCTGTATTCCTATGACCTTGGCAAACTTATTTCTCCTTTGGGTCCCAATTTCACCACTTTTAAAGTGTTGTGATCAGATGAGATTCAAGGTTCTTAACTAGGGTTCATGATACCCAAGAAAGAGACAGACTTCAGGGGTTGTATGATTAGGGATGGGAAAAATTTATCTTTATTTTGATATAACTGGTTTCTTTTGTAAATCTGTGTTATTTTATTTTGTTCACTTAAAAACCTTATTATGAGAAAGAGTTCCTAGGCCTCTGCAGACAACCAAAGAGGTTCATAGTCCAGAAAAGGTTAAGAACCCCTGAACTAGATATTCCCTACGATCCAGCCTAGTTCTGACTTTCTAAGGAAGTCTCATAGCAGAATAGAAAGAGCACAAGACAAGACCCAGGTTTGAATCCTGACAGAGAACCTGAGAAGCTATATGACTGTGGCAAGGCATTCTCCTTTGTAAATGAGGGATATTAATATTTACTTTGTGATCTATTGCAAGGAAAGTGTTTTCTACTCTTTGAGATTTTGTGTACTTGTGAGTTATGATAATGTTTTATGATTTTATTCTATTTATTCAATGGAATTCCAGGGCAGTATACCCATTGGGCTTGAGGAGAGCATCTTATCCGCTAACAAAGCCTGGTTCCATCCAGGATATATGATATGAAAAATGGATTATAAGCATTTATAGATACAATAGAAGGGAATGTTGAATTGTCTCTGAAAAATCATTTGCTCTGTTCATTAATTTATTCAACAAAGTTATTGAGTATTTGGATACAATAAATCTCTATGCAATTTGCCTCCTGCTCCCCAGTAGCATAAAAGCCTCTGGAGGGTGAGGACAGTTTGGGTTTTGCATTTATATTTCCAGAGCCTAATATAGTACACTACACACAGTAGGTGCTTAATTTATGCCTGGTACATTTAATTGTTTGGATCGAATCAGAGTAGAAGAGGCGACTGCCATTCTTACAGAGATCTGCTTAACCTCCCTGGGCATCAGCGTCTACATCTGTAAAATAAGGAGATTGGACTGAATGGTTTCTGGGGTCCTCTCCTGGTCTAGATTCACATCCACATAATTTTGTAATTTAGTACTTTGTAATGCATAGATGTATTTTCCCTCTAAATAACTACAGAGGGGCAACTCAAAGACTTGAGTTTAGATTGACCTCAGGCACTGACTAGCAGTATGACCTTAGTTAAGTCACTTAACCTCTGCATAGTGATTGTAAAACAACTATTTATAGTGTAAGTGCTACATAAATATTGGTATTATTTTCCTCATCATCATCATCCATCAGGCTTAAAACTGCACTAAGAGTTTAGGAACATCCTATGTGTCCCTTGCATTGTGCTCAGAGGATAGATTGTCATGCTTTTCCTTTCATCTCTCTGAACAAAATAGTTCTTTATTCATTAGAATGGCTTCTGATCATTTTGCATATTAAACTATGACATTTAAAGCAGCATCATCCTTATCATCATCACTACAAAGATTTTTAATGTTCTCTCCATATAACAACACTGTGAAATAAGTATTGAGGATATTAGCACCCCCATTTCACAGAGAGAGAAACTGAGTCTATCTTCTCACTAGAAAGAAGAAGAAAAGTTGATTAAATACTAGCTTTTTTAAATCTAGGCTTTCTTTTAGGGTTCTTGATTCTAAAGTGTGGAAAGGAGAAAGAACCAAAAGGTTTTTCTCTTGGAAAAAAATTCTACCCTCCTTTCCATATCCTACAAATCATTGCTTCCTTGAAGGAAATGGGGCCCTTGAATATTAGATTGAATTCCTTTTGTCCTGAGGGCATTTTTGCTGAATTGCTAAATGAAGGGAGTGAGAACATTTTCGCTACAGAACTTCTCAGATAGGCCTTTCCAGAAGTAATCAGTGTTCACCAAGCATTAGACAGGGAAGCTTGGTATATTAACAAAACTACTCTACTGGAAGTGAAGAGAGCTTGAATAACAGCCAATATTGATGTAATTGGCTCAGGTTTACAAAGCCCTTTCCATCCATGATCTCATTTGACCCTTACAACAGCCTTAATGTCAATGCTCTATAACCTACAGTCTTTAGGGAGATGCTGGTGGCAGAGAGATATTGACTTGCCTGTGGTTGTAAAGTTGTGTGCATGTGTGTGTGTGTGTGTGTGTGTGTGTGTGTGTGTGTCAGAGGGAATATTTGAACCTGATTCTTCCTGTCCAGGTCCAACACTCTATCCACTCTGCATCTCCATGGAATAGATTAGGCAGGTTTTTCTTTTTTATTCATTTTACAAATGAGGTCATCAAGGCTCGTGGAGATAAAGAGACTTACCCAGGATCCCATAGCTCCTCAGTGCCAGAAGCAATATTGGAACGCAGACCTCTCCAGTCTAGTTGTTTTTGTACACTATACCAAAGTATTCATCTTTACCAGTTAGCACAAAGAGCAAAATCTGAAGGCCCAGAACTGCTCATTTACTACATGTCTGCCTTGGCAAGTCTCTTCCTGGTTTTCTTCCTCTGTCTGGTGAAGGAGATGGATTAGGAGCTGGAGTTAGTAATCTATAGTTTTAAAACAACAGATATTTCAGCATAATTGATTTCAGCATATTTAATTTCCTTTGCAGTCAACGTATTTAGAAACAATTCTGAGGGGTCTTTAGAGTTCCCTAGACTTCCTTAGTGCTCCCTAGACTTCCATAACCCCACTCCCCCAAAGTCAAGAAATCCCACATTACATGATCTCTCTGGTCCCTTCCAGCACTGCTTCTCTGATGGGCCACTCTCACCTCTAGGACTCTGGTTCCTCTCAATTTCTGTGGCCCAAGAGGAGGGCCACTGTCACTGTTTGGTCACGGCTCAGATATCTGGGAGACACAAAAGAGCATTGGGAGCAAGCCAGCAGTCTCCGTAGCTACACCAGGGACTGCAGGCTGATTAGAACAGTCAAGTTTCCAGGCCATCCATTCTAATCCTCTCATTTAACAGAAAAGGAAACTGAGGCCCAGAGAGGAAAGAGCTTAGTATTAATCATAGTAATATCTGGGCCCTTCAGCTGGTGAGAAACATCCAAGACTGTGGCAGACAAAACCAAATTTATAAATTAAAACATGTCAGTGTGAGAATGGCTGGTGTTTGCCTCTGGGTTTTTTCCTTGCTCCTAAACGCAAACAAGAATATTTTATTATATTCACATCTGTTCCACAAACAGAGAGCTCTTTCCAACCTCTTTCCTATAGCTCAGTGGTGCTCCCAGGGCTTCAGATACACAGCAGCCTCTCATTATGGAAGGATTTTATTAAGGTGAGACAAGGATGTTTCTTTAAAAGCCAAACAGCATTCCTCGGTAACAACTGGCAAAGGCATCCCTACTGAGTTTTATTGTAGTTAATTTCTAGCTTACAGTCATAGAATCAGAGGATGTAGGTCTGAGCTGAGAGAGTCTTTAAAATATAGAATGCTAGGACCCAAGAATATTGATTCTTAGAATTGGAAGGGACTGTAGTAGACAAGTGCTGAGAGAGGGACCTTAGACCATGTGGTACAGCTCAGAGAGACCTTAGTACATAAAACATTAAAGGGAGAAGGGACTTAAGAAATGAATGTTCGACATTAGGAAGAATACTGAAAATGAAAGTAAGAGGAGACACATAGAAATTAGGTGAGGGGCCTTAGAACATATAATTGATTTGGAAGAAATCTTAAAAGGTATAAAGTAAGAGCTGAAAGGGACTTTAGAACATAGAATGTCAGAGCAGAAGGGACTTTACAACATACGATGTCAGACCAGGGAGGGGCTTTAGAGCCTAGATTTCCAGAGCAGGAGAGATATTATAACATAGAACAGAAGAGTAGGAAGGAACCTTGAAATATAGAATCAAAAGAGTTTGTAGTGGCTTTAAAACCACATTAGTGTTGTGTCTGGATTTAGAAAACTTGGTTTGAATCCTGGTTTTCTCCCTCCTATGTGGCCTTAGACAAATCATTTCCCTTCCCTGGTTCTCGTATTCCTCATCTATATTTAGGAGGTTGGAGTAGAAGTCCAGTGAGGTCTCTTCCCAGTCCATCTCCCTCATTTTGCAGAGGAAGGAACGGAGGCATGACGAGGTGATTAATAATAGCCAACACTTCCATAGTTTTAAGGCTTGACAATGAGCACTATGTGTGTTCATTTGGGCTTGTCAGCAATCTTATGAGATAGCAGTGAGAAGAAGATTGAACTCAGAGTCACAGACCTGAGTATAAATCCCTGTTCTGCCATTAACCAGATTTTTGGCCTTGGGTAAGTCACTTACCCTCTATGGACCTCAATTTGCTGATTTCTAAAAGGAGGAATTTGGACCAGTTTGCCTCTTGGTTTCCTTCTAACTTTGGAGATAAGTCTATGAGGCATATATTATTGGGTTTTTCCCCCTATTTCGAAGATTTTTTAATCATAAGTTCATGATTACCATCTAGTAAGCAAAAGGTAAAATTTGAACGCAGGATTTGGTCTACTCCATGTCCCAGGCTCTTTTCTATTCCAGTCTCTTGGGCTCCTTCCCTCCCTCCTCTTAACCCTGCTTCTCTTTCCTCCTGCCCTTATGCTGCTGTTTCTGATGCCTAGAAACACAGTAATTCCTAAGCAGCAACTCCCCTGCCCCAACTCCAAGTTCCAGTGCCCTTGTTGAATTCAGGAAGCCAGTTTGTTTCACTCAATAAAGCTAACAAGACAACAGCTGATTCACGGTGCCACTAATTGATTTAATCGGGGCAGGGGGCTGGTGAGAGAGTCAGCTGACTTTTCCTCATCTCAAGGCATCCTCGAGGGCATTTTGAGGAGCCACCAAAGTTCACATTTTAGAACAAGGTAAAATGTCTTCAAGGCATTGACTAGCACACATTTAATGAAGATAGAAAACCAATCACTTAGCATCAAAGGAGGAGCAGCAATTTCCTGCAGCCAGGGCATTTGGTGCATTGAACAAAATGATTCCAGAGCTCCAGGCTTCAGGTGAGCTGTCTGTCAAGTGACCATTTGTTGGGGGCCAGAGAGGCCTCTTGGAAACAGCTTCGACCTTTGAAAAGGGAGAAAGCCATTCCACGAGACCATCTGTGTGCAGTCTCAAGCTCACAAGATCAAAATGTCACAGGCCAAAGAGGTAACAGAGATGCATCAGAAGGCGACCTTAGCTGGCAGCTCAAAGGCCTGGGTTTGATTGCCAGTGGGTCTACTTATTCACCCTGTGCCCTTCCACTGGTTGCTTCCCCTCTGGGACTTTACTCTTATTTTCTATAAAATGAATAAGTTCCCCTTAAAGATCTCCTACATCCCTTCCAGTTCTAATGTTCTATAAGCAAACCAATATCACTCAGCGAATCAGTGGGAGGCCTTAGACTGGGCCTGAAGTCTTGCCGAATACACGTAGCATTTCTTGAGAAGTGCCAATCTGCTAGGCCAGCTAGTCAATGGCCTACTCTGGTGTGGTATTGTCAAACTCAAATGGAATGGGGTTACTAAATCGTACATCAGGGTCCCTGCAGTCTGCGTAGTGACTTAGAAGAACCACATACTCATATTATCAACTCTCTAAAGCATTTTTATTCTATTAAATATTTTCAAATTACATTGTAATCTGGTTCAGCTTGCTCGGAGTGTTGTAAGCAACAAAAAAGCTTCAGGTTTAACACCTCTGGTTTAGTAGATAGAAAGCTAGCAGTGAAGTCAAGAAGATCTGGACTAAAGTTCTGATTCTAAAACATGCTAGCTGGGTAAACTAACCATGGAAAAAGCACTCAGCCCCAAAGAGCCCCAGGTAGCTCTTCCCTCCTCCTTCAAAAAGCATTGCTATAAACATTTAGTGTCTATGAGACTTCTCTTTATGTGTCTTACTTCCTTGGGGTATATCTTAGCAGGGGAATCTCTGATCCAAAAGGTAAAATGACTCACTCCTTCTTGAGAAAATTCTGTGTTGGTTTCAGAAATGGTTGGATCAAGTCTCAGCTTTACCAAGCAGTGCATCAGTGTGCCCATCTTTCTACAGCCCCACCAACATTGACTATTCCTATCTTTTTTCATCTTTGCCCATTTATTATGATTTCATGTTAATTTATTATTAATAAAACTTGTCGATGTAGTGATAAAAATATATTTGAAGACTCATATCTTCTGTGAAGACTTCCCAGTAATCCAATCGGATGCAATGGAACCAATATTTATTAAGCACCTACTAGATTCCAGGCACTGTAGTAAGCTCTAGGAATACAAATAATGAAAAGAAAGAAAGTCTCTGACCTCAAGGAGCTTATAATATAATGGAGAAGGGTGAGAGAAAACAACACATCAAAGAAAGAAAGAAAGCAGGGGAGGGGAACACCAGGTAGGAGGGGTGGTATCAATCGAGGTTGTCTTTATCAGCAAGTCATTAGGTAGCTAATAGCCTAACCTGTAGCCACAATGGCCTTTCTCATATTATTCTATATGTATAATTTGCCCTTAACTTGAGCTTTAATTGCTTAACATGTATATGTCTACTTTAGAATCAGGATTTTGCAACCTGAAGGGACTGTATGCCATCTAATGTAATTCCCTGTCTAATTCTTGTAGTCGTAAAGATATCAATAGCATGTGGATCAAAAACTAGCTTGAAATCTTCCAGGAATGGAGAATTCCCTACTTTATGAAGCTTTCCATTCTGCTATTGGGCACTTCCAAGGATACTTAGATTAGGGGAAAGAAGGAGGAAAACAAGTGCTTATTAGCGCCATTATGTAGAAGGGGCAGAGATCATTGGTCTCATATATCAAAGGCTGTCATAGGGAAGAAAGTTTAGACTATTTTATCTTCAAAGGACAGACGTAAGACTAATAGGAAGGGAGGATGTTCATATGTTCATATCATATCTTCTCATTTATAAGAGTCCATGATACAAAAAGAGGGGAGATTAATCATGGACTCTCAGGTTCTATATTCAAGAATGACTTCAGTTAGAAAGGGATTTCCTGCTCCTCAGTGTATGCCCACTCTGAACTGACAGCCACCTCGTCATTGTTCTCAGGGCAACAAGGAGGAGAGGGTCAAAAACAAGAGAGATCAGCTACACCCAAAAAAAAAAACAAAAAAAAAAGAATCCTCAGTATTAATGTTGTCATCAGCAGCAGCAACATCACTAATAGTAATAAATATTGACCTTCAACCAGAGATGTGCTAGAGTCAAATCCTACTGTCAAGAGCCAGTCTTCGAATTTTGAGTGAGCATTTAAACCTCAGAAATTAGCAAACACTATAAATCAGAGATTAATGTATTGTTCTGTTGATTCTAGACTTTCGAAAGGGGTGGAGTAAATGTTAATGATTCAGATTAAAGTGAAAGTGTGTCATTTATACACACTTTCTTTTACCAATATGCCTCTGCTTTCACTTCTGCACTTGCATTCAGTTACAAAAAGTTAACCATTTTAATCACTTTCAGGATAATCCACTGAACGTTAAACATCAAGGAACAACTTCAGTTTATCCGAGGTCTGGTTCTATCTGAACCTCATCCAACACAAAGACATGAATAATAAGGAATAAAAATGATCTTAAAAATATTTTCCAGCATTTGTTCTTTCTTCATAGTCCTGTGAGATATTTGGAGCTATTATTAGTATGCCCATTTTATAGATGAGGAAACTGAGGCTCATAGAGTTCAAAATATTCACTCAGAGCCATTATGTATGCCTGAGGCTCTCATGTACATGATTCCTTCCATTATTGATGATGTGTAGAAAAACAGAGAGACATCTACTTTACATTAGAAAATGGGGATATCCATTTACTTCGAACTCCCCTAATTTCTATCCTTTGCTCCTAGTTTTCTCCTCTATTTGTTGTTCATTTGTTTCTGCTGGACTTTCTGTGATAGCTCATTTTACAGATGAGGAAACTGAGGCAAACAGCTTAAATGACTTCCCTAAAGTTTCATGACTAGTAAGTGTCTGAGACCAGATTTGAACTCACAAAGATGAATCTTCCTAATTCTAGGGGCAGACCTTTGGACACTATGGTGCCACCTAACTGTCCTCTAGGGTCAAACCGAACAAGTCTGATACCTTTCTCACAGGTTAGCGATGATATATTTAATGTGTCTCTCTCCCTGCCCCTCAATCTTCTTTTTCTCCAGGCTGGACTATTGGTCACTGTCCAGCTTGTCAGTACAAGAAGGATCTGTGATTTTATCTGGGGTTGGGGGTGGGCAGGAGGAGCAGGAAAGAAGGAAGACTTTCCTGTATGGAAACTCCCTCCACCCATTTAAGTTTCCAATTCTAGCTAGTTCAAGATTAGAGTGAATAATGAATTCTTTGAAATGATTGCATTATTCAAATTCACACTGGACTGGAACCAGTTACCATATTTTTTATAATTATAATTTTGAATAGTGTGAATTGGAATACATGAGGTTACTTCAGGGCATCCATTATTCCCATTAATCTAGACCTTGATAGAATCTGTTTGAGTAGATGAACCCAGAATATTTGAGAAATATTGAAGTAATAAGCCTAGGGTTGCATAAATAGTGTCTGAGATAGAATTTGAACTCAGATTTTGAATCGTAGCCCAGCATTCCTTCAACTATATAGCTACTTAGGCTCTTCCTAAAATGTGGGTCACAGTGCTTTGGATATGGTCTGACCTGAGAAGTATAGAAGGACAGACTACCCCTCATGCTGGGTACCACAGATTTCTTCAAGCATAAGCTAGCACTCAGTTTTTAGAACTTTTGTGTTGTCTCCTGCATCATAGACCTGTCTTCCTAAGGGCCCTGGTAGCTATATCAGCTAGACCAATATGTGCTTTTTTAACGCTGTTTAGTCAAATCAGAGAAGGTGAGGTTGGCATTTTACAGTCTTATTTAAATGCAAGAATCATGCTTTTCATGAAGTCACTGCCTAATGTTAGGTTTTATAGAGAAACCACATGAAAACTAAGGCCAAGCTAAGCATTAGGGAATTACTATGCCCTCGGGCAGGAGATGCTCTGCTGGCAAAAGTACACCTCCCCCCTCCCCCTCCCCAAGCCCTTCATGTGCAGGCAGGCTCTGTAGATACTTTCTGTTTAGTTCAGAACCTGCCTGGCAAAAGCTCCCCAAGGGAGTGAGGGAGGAATGTGGATGTCATTCCATTGGGCCAGATTCTCAGGGGATTTTTCATCTCCAATAGCCATCTGATACTTGTTCCTCTGTTGAATAGAAAGCAGTCCATTTGGTGGGGGAGGGGGAAGGATCTTAGTTATGTCTGGTCTCATTTTTATAGATGGTTTGGTTTTTACACTATAAAAGTAAATATATAGGATTTATGTAGTAATATTCACAATATCACCCAATAATAGATTGAATTTATAAGGTTTTTTGCAAAATACTTTACAGATATTATCTCATTTGATCCTCACAAAAACTCTGTGAGGTAGGTACTATTATTATAACAAATATTTTATAGTTGAAGAAACTGAGACAGAAATTAAGTGACTTATCCAGGGTCATACAGACAATAAGTGTATGAGGTAGGATTTAAACTCATATATTCCTGATTCCCAGTCCAGTCTGTATCCAATGTGTTATCCATCCCTTAGCACAGTACCTGGTACAAATTAGACTTTTAATAAAGCGTTACTGACTTAGATACCATGTTTTATTACCCTTATCACCAAACCTATGCCTCCCCTATCCCTTACTCAGAAATCCATTACTTGTATCAAAAAGGAAAGGAAGAAAAGTAGTTCAGCTAAAGCAACTGACATGTCTGACAGTGTATGTATGCACCCGTGGTCTCCCACATCTGCAAAGAGGGGAGGGAGCTGTATGTCCTTATTTCTTCCCCAGGTCTAAGATTTGACACACTGACAGAGGTCAATTTCGTTGTATTGGTTTTTTTTTCCATTTACATGAGTGAAGTCATATGTATTATTTTCCTGGTACAGCTTACTTCCTTATGTATTAGTTCGTAGAAATCTCATACTTTTCTGAATTCTTCATAGTCATCATTTCTTAGGTGCACTAATATTCAGTTACCTTCATGTACCACAATTTGTTTTGCCATCATCACTCATTTCATGGACATGATCTTTGTTTCCATTTCTCATTGAGGACAAAAAGGTACAACTATAAATATTTTGGAATAGATGAGACATTTTGCTTTCTGCCTGCAACCTCCTTAGGGATATATGTCTAGCAGTGAGATATTTGAATCAAAGGTATTTCAACATTTTAGTCTCTAGTTTAGCATGATTCCAAATTGTTTTCCCAAATGTTTGGATAAATTCATAACCCCATCAATAAATAATGTATTACTCTGCCTGTCTTTCCACGGCCATTCCAGCATTGACTATGTATATCCTTTATCATGTTTGCCAATTTGTTGGATATGAAATGAAACCCCAGAGTTGCTTTCATCTGAGTTTTTTTTATCAGTGATTTAGAACAAGCTTTAATAGTTTTTGGTTTTTTGTTAATAGTTTTTGGTTCTTTTGAGAACCTATTTATAGCTATTATTTTAACACAT
>CM053771.1:97880969-97902477 GCA_028658325.1 Potorous gilbertii
TTCCCCAGGTTGAGGGGTAGGGACAAGGAATTTTATGGTTCCCCCAGGATAAGGGGAAGTTTTGTGGTAAGGGGAGACTTTGGGGCACCTTCTAGTTAGAAAATAAACCAAGGGCTTCACAAACTCAATCAATATTATTTTTAACTCTTTGGGCGCTGTTTCTAGCCACATCAATAGGATCAAAGGTGGGAAATAGTGGGGACAATTGGACAAAGCAATAATGAAAAGCTTATGGCCTCAGGTGAATGCCAGATCAAGTGGAAAGGATAGTTAAAGAGGGTTCCCAGAACCTGTAGCCCATCAAGGCCTAATTTGAACTCAAGAAGATAGATCTTCCTGATTCCAGACCCAGTGCTCTATCTATCCCCTGTGCCATCTAGCTGCTGCATCATTATAATAGCTAGCATTTATACAGCATTTGAAGGTTTCCAGAACACTTTTCCTATGTTTTCTTATTTGATTCTCACAGCAACCCTGGGAGATAGGTATTATTAACATAAGCATTTTATAGATGTGGAAACTGAGTCAGAAAGAAATTAAATAATTTGCCCAGGTCCACATAGTTAATAAGTATGAGAAGTGACTATAGGTCCAACATTGTCACCTCAGCCTTCCCCTGTAGGAGAACTGCCTGCTCAGTCTCCAATGGGAATGCAGCAGGGGAAGGTCTTGGATGACAGTGAAGATCTTAATTTCTGATTGTCTTCTTTTAAGACCGCATTGAACAATTACTTGTTTCATCATGTGGAGTTTAATCTTATGCAAGACAATGAAACAATATGTGATTTTCATCTTGGTAGAATAATTAACCCCTTGTGAGTTCCATCCACAGGCAGCAAATTCATTTCTTTCCTGTGAAGCTTGGTGAAAAAAAGATGAATTTTTCTCCCTTTACTTCTTCTGTCTGTATGTGTGTATGTATGTCTGTGCACATGCATGCATATGTGTTAACATATGGTAACATACCGACCTCTTGGATTCTTTCCATTTCATTTCTGGATTTGTGTTTGATGGAAAGGGTTCAGTTCACCAAGCCAGCTATTTTTTTCCTAAAGACTGAGAGGAATTGGAATCTGGGTCTTCCAGGGACTTTCAGTAAGAAGAAATAGAAATTAGGCACTGTGGGAAAGGGAGAGAGAAGACCATGCATTCGGGCTGTGTGACCCTAAAGCAAATTTCTGAACCTCAGTTTCCTCATCTTTAAAATGAGGATAATGATATTTGCACCCCCTGTGGGTTTTTGTAAGGTCAGTACACTGAAATTCCTAGAGATATTCATATGGAAATTACCACAAAGGGAAAATTAACAGCTTGGAAAAATAAATAGCTAGAGACCGTTCCCTAACTTTTATTTGGGCAGACTCAAGAGCTTTGCTTGCCAGATGCTTTCTTAGTACCTTTGGGACACACTGAAACCCACTGCCGACAAATCACTGGTATCTGGGGCAGGTGTTGCCAGTGGTAGGGTGTTGGTGTATGGACACTTTACTGGTTGCACAGTCTTTTCAGGAGGACTTGTTTACCCTCAATGTCCTGTCCATGTTATGAAATCCTAGATTCTTAGAATCTCCAAGCTGGAGGACACCTCAAAGTTCAGGTCACAAGTCAGCTTCAGCCCCCTGCTTCACAAATGCCCTATTCCAGATCTCAGGTCTTAAGACTAAATCTAGGTTTGTCAACCTAAGAGGCAAAAGAGGAAATTGCCTTTCCCTAAGGTGCCTGAGGGTCTCTGTTTTACATTACAGATGGAGCCCAAGACCTCTTCTGTTTTTAATCTGCCTTAGGGCCTCTTTGACTCTGAATCTTTGACTCTCTGATTTACTCCTTATCAGAGCCCCAGTAGAGACTGGATGCCCACTTCTAAGGTCTACACTGAAGGTCATTCAGTCTCTCAAGTAGGAGCATGGGATTAGTGACCCATAAGGGGTCCCTCCATCTCAGAGATTTGAAGTTTTCTATGAGCGATTACTCTGAGCAAAGCACCTTCAGTACAGAGGTTAGGAAAGAAGTAGGCAGCCTTTGACAGCTACCCTCAGGAAGAAAGGAGATAGAACACACTGGAAAAGCTTTTGGGTTGGGGTTTATTATGGTATAGGAGATAAATAGCAATGTTAATTGGAACAAAAGCTGTCACAAGGTGATCAGTGTACTTAGATAGGAAATGTCTTGGGAACTTGGAGGAGGGGTGGGAAGCTAAAACTGAATGAGACCTTAAAGTTCTCACGTAGCACCCTTATTTTACAAATGAGAAGATGGAGGCACAGGCAAGGGAAGTGACTCACCTAAGGTCACTTAGCTAGTCACTTAGTACTTGAACTCAGATCTTTTGACTCCCTCTCTAGAACTCATTCTCTATGATCTTCTCACTGGCCCTAAAACGTACATGGAGATGGAATAGTCTCTAAGAACTCTTTTTTGTCATAAACTTCTGATGGGAAAGGCAAGGGTTAATGGTAATGCTTGCCCAAGGGTATGCTGGCACACATTTGATACACATTTATGGATGAGATTGCATATGTAAGGGACTTTGTGTCAGTATCACCATCACTATCAACATCCCCACCATCATCATCACCATCAATATCATCACCGTCATCATCATCCTCAACACCATCACTACCATCATCATCATTACCTCTATTATCATCACCACATCTTCAGAGGCATCACCATCACATCACCACATTTGCAGAGGCATCACCATCATCATCACCATCAATATCATCACCGTCATCATTGTCCTCAGTACCATCATCATCATTACCTCTATCATCATCACTATATCTACAGAGGCATCACCATCATCATCACCACATCTGCAGAGGCATCACCATCATCATCACCACATCTGCAGAGGCATCACCATCATCATCACCACCACTACCGTCATCATCATCTTTTCTGACAAATGGTTATCCAGGTTTTGTAAATAGGGTTAAGACCTAAGAGTTTCCTTCAGCCTCATAGCAGCTGCTACTTCTTGTTACCACTGAGACTTACAAGATCAAGCTGCTTTCTCATACAGGATCCTGTTGCCAGCTATTCCAGGTTTCTTTGTGAGCAGTTGAATGATCTATCTTTTCCCTCTTTTTCTGAAAAGCTGCTAAAGTTGAGTGCTGTGTGTGTGTATACGCATGATTATATAAAACAAGGAAAGAGTTAGAAGACCTGAGTTCAAATTCCACCTTTGACTTGGTAGAGGCCCTTCCAGCTCTTTTCCCTTGATCCCATGTACTTCTGTGTGTAAGTAATTAGTGTCTATAACAATAGAGTGATGGATTGAGGAGGAAGATGTACTAGGAATGGAACTGCCCCCCCATAAGAAAATAATGCCAATTACAATAGAAGAGATAGCTTATGTAGTGTTTTAAAGATTTTCAAAGCTCTTGATGTTCATTGTCGTTTGATCCTCACAATAACCCTGTAAGTAAGGGGCTAATATTATTCATATTTTAGAGATGGAAAAACTAAGGCTGAAAATATTCAGTATTCAAATTTAGGTCTTCTTGAGTCCAAGACTATTCTACTTCACCACTTGGCTACCTCTAAAATAAGCCTCTTCTAAAGGATCATTGGATCATATATTTCCTTTTCTAAAGATGGATCTCTCTGCTTGTGAAAATGAACGTAAAGAGTTAAATAAATTTATAAAAAAAAAAAGATGAATCTCTCTACTCTCAGAAAAAAAAAAGTTAAAGACTAGGTCTTCAGATCATCAAGCAGACTAACAATGTTCTATGTGTAGCATCTTACTGTTTTCCTATAACTCTCTAAATTGGTTTACAAATTACCACTGTTACATGAGACAGGCAACGTGCATATTATCAGACCCATTTTACAGATGAGGGAACTGAGAGAGAGGCAGTGACTTGCCAACCATCAGAGACAGAATTAAAACCCTGATGTCCTCTCTTCTGTGCCAGGACTCTACCACACTGGCTTAGTTGACAGAGAAGACTTCTTAGTTTCTACCGTCAAAGCCTGAGGACTGCTCAGAGGTGAGGCTAAGTATTGACACATACACACAGGGGACTTATCCTCTGTCTGGTGGGCTGAGGATCTTCATCTCAGTCTGAGCAACTTCCAATAGTGGTGTGTTTAATGAGTGGGATATCTATAAATAATTTAGTTCTCTCCCAGCTGACTGCACTAGAGCCCTTTGCCCTTCCTGTTATCCATCTCATTTAATAATGGCTTTTTTAAAGATGCTTTGCTTGTGCAGGACCCTTCAGAAGCAACCAGCATTTTGTCAGGGCTGGAGGATGGTACTGATACTGTAGCCGAATAATGGCCTCGTTACAGCTAGTGATGAATGAGCCCGTTGTCCATCCAGCTGGCTCATTGCCTACAGCTTTGCATAATCATTTGGGTACCAACCTAAGTCTCAGTGCTGAGCATCCAAGTTATTATCTGTCATCTTCATCCTTCAAGGAAGATACATTTGGCAAACTGTGGCAATTTAGGGAATGTCAGTTACACCTACTGGAGAGAATGTGGGATGTAGATCAGGTTCAAATCTTATAGTGATACTTAACTAGCTCTGTGAACATTGGCAAGTGGTTTTCCTTCTCTGAGTTTCAGTTTCCTCATCTGTAAAATGGTGAAAATAATACCGATAGTCCCTACCTCATAGTGATTTGTTGAGGCTTAAAGGAGAAAATGGGTGTAAAATATTTTGAAAACTATGACGTGATTATATAAATGCTAGTTATCACTTTTAATACCTCCAGATAAAAAATGTTATTAACAGTTCCTTTCTTCAAATCTCTTAAAGATCCATGACTCTACAGGTTTTCCAGTTCTAAAGGTCCTTAGATCTTTCTGTATAAACCTGTCATTTTACAGGTGAGCAAATGGAGGCTCAGAGAAAGGAAATGACTTGACTAAGGTCACACAGTTAAATAAGTAGCAGAGGTGGTATTGGAACCCAGAGATTATGAAAACAAATCTCAGGCTTTTTCTAGTCCTCTATTCTGGCTCTCCTTGTACTTCCCCACAAGTGTTCATCTTAATTGCTCTGTAGATATGCTCCATGAATTGTTCTAAGCCACCTGTTACCATCCCTCAAAAAAAGGTCTGTTTTAGGTGGGCTGATCTTGCCATGGCAGATACATAGTCTGTCACTAGGTGTGGATTCAAAAATGGGACTCTTCCAGACCCTTTGCCATGTTGGTTAGCCTTGCAGTGCCCAGGCTTTTCTTCATCAAAAGGAGGCATCAGAGGAGGACTTTAGTGCAAGAAAGTCTTTTTGGGGGTCAAAAGTCAGTTAAAATTCTCTTCTAAGTGCTAGTCAACAGAATATAAAGCACATGTACCTGATAAGATCTCAAGCTTATAGTTTTCAGTTTCTCTTCCCTAGTTCTAGTGCTTTATAATCAGTGGGTGTGATTTCACCAGGCATGTTTTTGTCTACATGTATGCCATATCTTTCCTGTTAGATTATAATCTCCTGGAGGACAGCCACTGTGTTATTGTTTATATTCAGATATCCTGCGTCAAATATAATACCTTGAATATAGAAGGCATTTATTGATTTAAATTGAATACTTGGGTTTCATGAGTGGGCAAAGGTATAGAAACTTTCCCTCCAAGATGGTCTCCACTAAACCTTGAGCTAAGCCATATGCCACACTAACACCTTCCAGATGACTAAAATGTCATAGAGCCTATTGCCAGATTGTCAGTTCCCTTCTCTTCTATAGCATTAGAGGGTTTGGAGCTGAAAGGGACTAACAAGATCACCTAGCCCATTCTCCTTATTTTACAGACTTTTTTTATCTAAAGCTCACAAAAGTTGAGTGACTGGTTTTACCGATCAATCAACTATCAAGCATTTGCTAAATAAGCACCTCAGTGTCCTCAGCAAAGTGTATGTCCTGCAAGTCAAATCACCACTACTATCTTGACCATCATCTCCTTTTAGACCCTGATAGGGACATCCCAAGACCCTGAACCTAAAAGCTTTGGGAATTGCAATGTCCCACCAATCCCAAGATCTGCTTCTAGCACCCATAACCATCACTGATGGAAGAAATAGTCATGGATAAGGGACCTGCCTTCCTCATCACCACCAGCAACAACTGGTAACCCAATGCCACTAAGAAGTAGACAAAGAAGCCCTGGGAGTGGCAGTATTCCCTTGCCCCAAGCCCAGAACTACCATTCTAATTTCCAGTCCAGCCCTTACAGCCATCATCCAGGGAAGCAGTTCCTATGGAAAAGAGACCTACCATCCCTACCAACTCCAACTGGCTTCCACACACGGGACAGGAAAGCCAGCCTAAACTGAAGCAGCAGAGCACCCAGAGGGAGAGATCAAAAGGCATCATGGGCCAGGCATGTCAAACCACCACCACAGCCTTGACCACCATCTCCCCTCAGACTCAGATGGGGCAGCTCACAACCCTGAATCCTAGAACCTTAGGAATCTAAAGAGGCCCCATTACCATCTGCTTTGCTGCTGTACCTTAAGGACCATGGGACAGTTCTCACCTGACCTTCAGTTGTGTTGTCTTCCCCCACCACCACCACCTTAGAATGTGAATTCCTTAAGAGCAGAGACTATTCTTTCCTATTTTGTATCCCAGCACTTACCACTGTGCTTTGCATGTAGTGAATAGTTAATAAATGTTTTACTCATTCATTCACTTCCTACGTTCTAGGCACTGTTCTAGAAAAATAACACCCACCAGGAACTTACATTATACTTGAGGATATAACATGTATAAGCAGAGACAAAAAATATCAAAAGTAAATGCAAGGTAATGTGGGGGATGGGAAGACACTGTGGGGTCACAGGATCAATGCTAGTTAGCTTGAAAGGACCTCAGAGTCCATCCAGTATAATCACCTCTCTTTGCCTATTAAAAAACATCGGGAAAGTTAAGTGATTAGCCTGCGGTGACATAGACAGTAATCAAGGGTTTCATGTCCTTGGAGGTTGAGCCGAGGTTTGAAGGAAGCTAGGCATTCTAAGAAGCAGAGATGAGGAGGGAGAGCATTCCAGGCCTGGAAGACAATGTATGCAATGGAATGAAGGTAGGAGATGGAAAGTTAGGTATGAGGGATAGAAAGTAGACCAGCTTGCCTGCAGGAAGGGGTGGGAGTACTTGTAATTGGCCTGGAAAGGGAATCTGGAGACAGATTGTGAAGGGTTTTAAATGACAAATAAAGGAATATGCAATTTAACACAGAGGCAGTGAGGAGCAACTGAAGTCTTGAGCAGAGGGTGACATGATCAGACTTGTATTTAAGGACCACACCTGTGTGGAGAGGGGAAAAATTGAGGGGAGAGACTAGGAAGGAAGATATGGCAACTGTCCATGTGAGGGTGGTGCTGAAGGTAGTTAGAAGTGGTTGTTATCTTTCAGTCATATCTGACTCTGTGATCCCATTTGGGATTTTCTTGCCAGAGATACTGGAGTGTTTTACCATTTCCTTCTCCAGCTCATTATGAGGAAACTGAGGCAAGCAGGGTTAAATGACTTGCCCAGGATCACATAGCTAGTAAGTGATCAAGGAGTAGAGCAGGACTCAAAACCTGACCATCTGACTCCAAACTACGACCTCTTTCCACTCTATCCATTTAGAACTCAGCCACATTGGTAGGAAGAGTCAGACAGTGCATATCTACTTAGTTAGAAGAGTCTACAGTTCCCTTCCCTCCTGCCATCCCCCTGCCTATCTTTCATCCTTCTTGTCACTCAAAATGACATACCACTATGCTATGTATTTTTTTTCCAGGCGGTTGAGTGATCTGTTCTTTAAAAATAATATAATGCCCTTTTTGCAACAGAAATACTGCCTGTAGATGGAAAAATCTCTATTAACTGATGCTTTGGGGGGAATGTGTTCTGATTAATGGAAATGTAGGCCTAACTTATGAGGTAGGTAAGGTAAATACTCTGTTAAGACTTTAACCTGTGTTCAACATTCATTCTAAAACCTCTCCTTCTGTACCTACTTTGTCTGTGTAGGGCCCTATGGTATTTACAGTGGTTAAAAGTGCCTCTTCTTTTTTCTTCAAGAAATGATATTCCTTTTATTCCAGGAAGAAAGAAAACAGAGATAATTTGGTACAGCAGATCAAGTACTGGGCCTGGAGTCAGGGAAACCTGAGTTCAAATCCAGCCTCAACATTTATTAGCTAATGTTTCTCTCAGTTACTTTATCTGTAAGTAGGGAATAATTAGAGCATCACCTATCTCCCTAGGTTGTTGTGAGAATTAAATGAGATAATCTTCATAAACTATGTGCCAGCAAGTACCTATAGCAGGCACTATATAAATGCTAGCTACTTGGATGAAGATGATGGTGATTGACACAAGGCTCAAGAATGCCAGTCTGGAAGATGAGTCTGAATCATCTACTCTAGTTAGCATCATTTAATTTTTCATGATTCAGGATCTCATTGCTTCTTAGTATTTAATCTATTCTCTACTCAGGGGCCAAAATAATCATCTTAAAGCATATGAATCTGGGTGAGGCAATGGGTGAAATGCTTATCATGGAGTCAAGATTCAAATCAAGCCTGTTACACTTACTAGTTATGTGACTCTGAGCGTATCAATCAATCCCTTTCGACCTCATCCCGTTTTTTTCTCATATATAAAATGAGGAGGTTGGAATGGATGGCCTCCAAGATCCAACTTCCCTCTTTAAATCCATGATCCTAAATCTGATAATACTCCCTCATCCTCTCAAAAATATTTATTAGGTAAAGTTCTAATTTCCTTACTTTGTGTTGAAAGACCTTTCCAATCTGGTCCCAGCCAATCTCCCCAGACTTATTTCATATCACTCTACCTCATGCATCTTATATTTCAACCAAGATATCATAATTTGTTCCCAGGGTTCAGCATTCCCTCTCTGCCATCCCTGCTTTGACTGGCCCTCTCCTGCTTTCTTTCCCTTCCTCTTCCTACCAGGTGATAGAAGGATCTATAGAATCCATTGATACATTATTATAGCATCTTTTCTCCATTCCCCAGCACTGACTGCATGCTTTTTCACAAATATAAGTCTGCCTTTCTTGGCCAGTTCCCATCTCCAAATCTCCCAGCTAGGTTCCCAAACTTAGAATCTCAGATGGGAGGGATCTTAGAAATCATCTAGTGCAGCATCTTGCTGTACAATAAAAGGAATCTCTGCTACAACATTGCCAACAAAGGCCTACTATAAACGAGCAGGTTACTGGGCTATTTTCTAAGAGGACAGTGGTATTGATAAGTAGCATTTAGCTTCAATAGAAATACTTCAAGGGATCAGCAACTCATCCCCTCACTCATTCCTTTACTGGACAGCTCCAGGTAAAAATGTCATCCTAATACAGGGATAAAATCTCCTTCTCTATAACTCCCCTCCATTGGTCCTAGTCTTACATCTGGGAACATGCTGAACAAGACCAATCATTCTTTATTCACTCAGTCAATAAACATTTATTACACCTTGACTGTATGCGTTGTACTGAGAGCCTTACTGATATTTAAAGAGACTTGTTATGCATCTCTTAAGCCTTCTCTTGGTCAAGGTAAATAAATTCAGTCCATTTCAACATCCTGTTTGGTCTTCTCTAAGAATCCCTCCTGGTTACCAATGTTCTTCCTAAAACTTGATAGGCCTATGTGGCATTAGCTCCCCAAGCTTATCTGAGAAGCTTTTCTATTTGGAGACAGAGCTGGAAATAGTCTCTGTAGGCACAATCTCATGACCACCTTCTCTTCTGCCTGAATACATCTCAACTTTTATAGAATTTAGGAATATCTCATTCTCCCCCCACAGCTAAAAGGGATTCCTCTCTCTTTATAACTCTTACTTATATCACTTTTGTTGGCCTACTTTCTATTTACAGTTACAGGATTTAGATTCAGGTATGCAGGGAACTGCATACCTTTTTATTGGAGGAAAGTGAGGAAGCCAAGGCCCAAAGGGGTTAAATGATTTGCCCAAAGTTCATTGTTATTAAGCCTCAGTGCTAGGATTCAAACCCAGGGCTTTGGGTTCCAGAGCCCCTGCTTTCGCCATTCTACCACACTGCCTCCTAGTAAGTGTAAGAGTTAGAATTTGAACCCAGGTCTTCTGATTCCAAACCTAGCTCTATGCTGATGTCATTTGTGTGTACTTTTCTCTCTATTAATGAGCTTCTTAAAGGGAGGGACTCTGTCCCATTTCACCCTTGCATTCTTAGCACTAATCATGGGGCTGTGCACACAGTTGGCACTTAATAAGTGTGACTGAATTGCTTTGCATCCATAGACCAGTGGGTGAGGTCGGGGAAGAGTAGGCTTTAAGCTGTCACTGCTACTGTATTTGGAATTACAGCATGTGGAGAGCTGAAATATATAGAAAGCTTTTAATGACACTTTAATATCTATTTGAAGTGTTCCAAAGCAGGCTCCCTCACTGTATGATTCCCTTGGATGAAAAGGAGTGAAGGGCTCTTTGGTTATATTTCTGTAAACACTAATGATGTTCAGTCAAGTGATACTGAAGGTATGAAAACTCTGTTCCTAAAGTCCTGCTCCACCTCAGCCAGACAAGCTGAGTCTCTCCTGCTCCTCCCACAGTAGAATGTGTCCTTGGTTGTACTGCACGATGTTTCCTGGATCTAGAATGCTTTCTTCCATTCCTGCCTGGGAAAATCATACCCATGTTCCAGGGCCCCATTTTAAAGGTTATTTCTTCCTGGAAGCTTTCCCCATTTCCCAGCTGAAAATAAGTTCTCCCTCATGGACACTATCATATCACTGAGTTGATACCACTCATGCTTTTTGTGTTTAATTTTCATTCATTATACAAATAAGAATGAAGTTATAGGGAAATAGTGTGGCACCAGGGGTGGGAGGTGCGGTGAGGTCAGAGAATCTGGTTTCAAATCCTGTTTCTCATTCTTACCTATGTGACCTTGGATAAGTAATTTCTTTTTCCCTGGGCCTCAGTTTCCTCATCTGGAAAATTAAAGAGTTAGACTAGATGGTTATGAGATCCCTTCCACTTTCAAATCTTTAATCTTATGAAACCTAGTGAATATTATGTCTCTTTCAAGACTGCAAATTTCTTGAGGATTAAAATGCTCATTAAAATGTTCATTTTGTTACAGTGAATAGATCTCTACTTGTGGAGTCAAAGGGACTGGGTTCAAATTCTGACTGTTACTTCCTCTCTATATGACCTTGGCAAAGTCCATTAACTCTCTGAGACTCCAGAGACCCCTTTTCTTTAGGGTGAGGGTGTTGGACTGGGCAGCCTTAAAGATCTCTTACATCTCAGAACCTATGATCCTATGATCCCTGGCAGGAGGTTTTCATTGTTGAATGAAAGAGTGCAAGAGTGTGAAAAGGGTAGGATCCAGAGTCAAAAATCCCATCATTTACACTTATTGTCCTTGCAGACTTGATTAGGTCACTTAAACTTCTCTGAGCCTTGGTTTCCTAATCTGGAAGATGGAAAGAAGTGATTCTTATGCTATCTGCTTCACAGGGCTCTAAAAAAAGGTATTTTGTAAACCAGAAAGGGCTGTTGAAACATCCATTCCTATGAGCTGAATGGAATGACTATAACAGTGGACTAAGTTTAAAGACCCTAAATTCCAGGTCAATGAATCCCAACGTGTTTGCTCCTATGGTTCAGATTTCAGCTGCCTCTGACGGAAGGATAAACCTATATAGATAGATTGTTCCTTCCAGTGAAAACTTTTCCTTCCATGGCAGAAAATAGATTGACCTCCCTACCACCAAGAAAGTCAGGTTAGTGTTTATAATGTTTTCTCTAGTGGAATCCATCCTTGTCCTGTTAACAATTCATGGAGCTCCACATATTAACAAACTGGCAGCAAGGTTAACACAACTTGGAATCATTGTTTCAGGATTAATTCTTTCACTTATGTAACGATGAGGAGCATTCATCCCACATGTAAGATTCTTGGGCTACAGGGGAAACAGTGTCCCATCTACATCCTAAAATATGGCCAGCTTGAGATAGGAATAATGATGATATCTAAGAGTCCAGCATCTGTGAACCTCAGTTTCTTCATCTGCAAAATGGAGGTGATACTAAATAATAAAAATAAACACAGAGTTGTTTGTGATGTTGAAATGAGATATCTGTAAAGTGCTTTGCAGAGCTATGTACATATTAACCCTCATCATCATCATCATCATCATCATCATCGTTGTCATTATAGAAGCGTCCATAACATATCTGAGACGAAGAAGCTTATGATCATGGTTAATGTTAGACCTTCATTCCACTAGAAGTCAATAATAGCTCAATAGAACTTGCTGTGTGTGCATGTAGATTTTGGAAGTAATCATCATAGCTGGCATGTATATGGTGCTTTACAATTGACTAAGTGCTTTCCGTATAACAGGCATATGAAGTAGACATACTAATGATATTATCTAAGTTTCACACATGAGGATGTGGAGACACAGAATGCTTATGCCCTTTGCCATTGTCATACCGCTACTAAGTAGTTAAACCAGAACTCAGTCTAGGACCTCCTAGATCCCTGTCTTTCTCTTTTCTATGTACAGAGAGGCAGTGATAAGGAATGTTTGAATTAGAAGGGAGTCTGGAAATCTTCTAATCCAACTTAATTTCACAGGTGAGGGAACTATGGCCAGGAGAAGTTGTGTGACTCTCACAATGCCATTAAACTCTTTGGTGCTAAAAGCAGAGCTAGAAATCCAGGTATCCCTGACTTCTAGAAGCTCAGCACATTTACCAATGCCCCATGCTTGACTTCAATGTTCTAACATTCTGTGTTCTATACCCAGTCCAGCTTTCACATGCTAATCTGTGCTTTAGCCTTCCAATCTTAACTGCCTGTAAAGCAGTTTTGGCTGGCATGGTATGGCTAGCTGGTGGAAAAGCATTTAACCCCAAAGCATTTTTAGCACCTTTATGAGGGTCAATGTCCTCTGGAGATTCAAGAAAGCAGTATTTCATCTGGATGCTAGAAAGAAGCTTAACCACTCAGTATGACTTAATCCTGATTAAGAAAGTCCTTGACACTACTTTTGTGCTATTGATTCCAATTTTGCTGAAAGGCTTGATTATGACCTTACAATGAATGGAAATGAGTCTTTAAGGAAAACATGCACACGCACACACATACACACGCACACAGCAGCCCAGAATTTTTGAGCTAAAAGAGAGCTTAACATGTTCAATATTACAACATAGAATGTTGAATGTTAGAGCTCAAAAGAACCTTATTAAATGCCATCTAATTCCACCACCTCATTTTCCAAAGATAAAAGTGGAGGAGAAAAGGAAGTGATTTGTCCAAGGTCATGCAGTAAGTATCATAGCTAGAATTTGGACCCAGGTCTCCTGATGCTACCATAATTCTGTTGTGTTTTGTTTTTTTCCTGTGAGTGAGACATCCATAGCTGACTTGACTTGGGATATGTGAAGTAAAATTGTAATCTCCTTTCTTCTTGTCCTGCTTAACTCACTGCTTCAGTTCTTAGCAATTTGACTCAGTTCTCTATATTTCGAGAAATGAGACCTTTATCAGAGAAACTTGCTGTGAATTTTCCCTCTGGTTTTCTGCTTTTCTTCTAATTTTAGTTGCATTGATTTTGTTTGTACAAAAACTTGTTAATTTAATATTAAAATTATCCATTTAACATTTTGTAATGCTCTCTATTGTTTAGTCTCAAATTCTTCATAGATATGACAGGTAAGCTATTCCATGCTCCCCCAATTAGCTTATGGTATCACTCTTTACATCTGAATCACACTGCATCAGTTCATACAAGGCTTTCTGAGTCTCTCTGAAACTGTCCCTTTCGTCATTTCTTATAGCAGTCTCCCACCATTAGCCTGGAATGACTGATTTAGTTTCTTTCTGCGTGAAAGATTTAGGGTTGTTGCTTATACATCAAAAGGCCATCAAGAAGCCTTACTTAGAAACTGATGATGCAGAAATGTGTTATAATGAGGCTTATGGAGAGGAGCCCATGGTGAAGATAGCTATGAGAAAAATTACAAGGCCTAGATAGAAAGAGTCCCATCTGCTGAAAGTATGAGATATCAAATGACAAATCCCCTAAGATTGAGGAGGAGTGGGGAATCCATCCATAAGAGGACAGATTTCGAGTCATGTTTCAGGACACTACTGACACAGGCTCATTCAGCTAGATATTTAGGGCTAGTAAGCCACTCTCCTCCTCTAGCCTCATCCTAAGTTTGGGGATTTGTCATCCATGGAGGTAAAATTAGTGGTCCAAATTGTTTATGACAATGGGAGTCTGTTTATTATGGCATTGTATTGATTTCACTTGTTTTTGCATCATAGCCATTTCCAGCAAATCTCCCATGTAAAAAAGAAAAACAGTGATGCAAAACTAGCTGATACAGTGACCACATTTGAAAGTGTATACGGCATCCCCCGACATTGCTCTATCTCTAGCAAAGGAAAGAAATTTCTTCTTTAACTTCTCTTGGGGCCAAGATTAGTCATTTCAAATCCTTCATTTTCTAGTGGAATCTTTGTGCTATATTTCTTAAATCTCACCTATCAAGACAAAGTAAAACACTTTATGACATCAGATTGATTTTTTTTTTGAAAAATATAAATGTATTTCTTACAAACCAGATTGCATGAATAGGTCTCAGACCCAATTACAATGGCAAGGAACAGAAAGCTTAAACAGGAAAACCTAATGCAGAAGGTGGTAGAGTGGTCTTGGGTGAAGGCTGTGTCGGTCAGTTCATGTGCCCTGGTCACTCTTCTTGTCTAGGAACTCAGTATAGGTCATGAACTCCTCTGCTTAAATGTCATTCTGATTTCTTTAATCTTATATTTCTAAGTCATTTTTATTCTAATAAAACATTTCATGATAAGGGCATAGCTGCCATCAATAAGGGATATATATATATATATATACACATATATATATATGTATATATATATATGTATATATACACACATATATATGTATATATATAATATATATAATATGTATGTATGTGTGCCCATTCATCAATAAGAACACACACACATACACACACATACATATATTTCAGAACAGTATTGGGGACTGCTCATCTTACAAGTTGCTTCACAAAAATTTTTACTTTCCATATCACTCACTAAAATCATGATTGTTTACTTTGTGTTTTGTTTTGTTTTATGATGGGAGGGAGAACAGAAATTTCTTTTGTTTATTTTTTTTAGTTTTCTTTTAAAAAAATTGAAAACCTTTGTTTTCCATTTCTCTGTGTCCTGCTTTTCTATGTTCCTTTATGACCATTTTAATTTTATTTTTCAGTTAACAAGTACTCTTTTTTCACCTTCCAACTCATCCCTAATTTAAAAGAATAAAAGAAAACCAAAACTTTTGCAACAAATAAGCATATTGAAGCCAAACAAATTCCCATGTTGGCCATGTCCAAAAATGTATGCATGTTTCATTCTGCATCACGTCTTTGTCAAGAGGTGGGTGGGTAGCTGTCTTCATTAATTCTCTGAAATAGTGATAAGCTATCTTACTGATCATAGTTCTTAAATCTTGAAAAGTTGGTTGTCTTTACAATGTTACTTTATAAGCTGTTCTCTTGGTTCTGCCCTCTTCATTCTGTATCAGTTCATACAAGACTTACCAGGTTTCTTTTGAACCCCTCCTTTTTCATATCACTTAAGCGCAATAGCTCAATACTATTCCACTTTGCAACATGGATACATATTCATATACCATCATTTATTCAGCCATGATGGGCATCCCTTTTGTTTTCGGTTCTTTCCCTCTATGAAAGAGCTGCTATCAATATTTTGGACAGATGAGCCCACCTTCTTCTTTGATCTCTTTGGCTTAAAGATCTGATAGAGGTCTCACTGGGTCAAAGGGGATACACAATTGAAAAACTGTTTACCCAACCACCCTTAAAGTATGTATCTAGAGCTAAAAGGAAAACACACACCGGAGAGAAGTAGTGTCAGGTCAGCCTCACTTTTCTATTTAGGATTTAGCCCTCAGATTAGCTGCAGGTGTTTGCTTTATTGGCAGAATCTTGATTTAATTATACTCCTTTTCCTTTCTTGTCTCATCAGACTGCCCCGGTTTATCCAGTTCTGATGCATAATGTCTATAGTTTTTCTCTTAATGAATAAAAATGGACACTGATGATTCTGAGTTACTATATAATCTACTAAGCCAAACTGCCAGTTATTAATATACAATTCACAGGATCCTGGCCATTGTAGTCTCTCTGTTCCTTCAAAGTCCAGTTCTGCCCACTTCTTCCTTCTGAAAACATTCTTTGACTTCCAGATGAAAGTCAATATGTCAATCGAAAAGCAGTTATCAAGTGCTTACTGTATGACAGGCGCTGTGCTAAGTAAATCCTAGGATTACAAAGGAAGGGAAAACCACTGTTCTTCCCCTCATTGAGCTCATATTCTAAGATTGGAGACGCCATGTAAATACCCAGGGGTGTGTGGGTAAGATGCATGCAGAAGAGATTGAAAGTGACCTCTCCTGGACTATTTGCCTTCACTCATCCTTTACCTCACCATTTGTGTACTTGTTCTCCTCATTAAACTGGCATCCGTTTTAAGAGCAGGGTTTTATGTCATCTCCATCATCGAATGTCTATCAGTGCACACAGGGCATAGGATCATAGTCTCATAGATTTAGAGCTGAGATGGACTTTCAAAGTCATTGAGTCCAACTCCTTTATTTTACATATGAGGAAACGGAGGCACAGAGAGGTTAGGTGACTTGCCTAGGGTCACATAGCTTGTAAATGTCTGAAACAGAATTTGAATTCAAGTCTTCCTAACTCCAAGTCCGGTATTCTGTGCTCTGCACCTCACCTGTTGGACCCTTAGTAGATGTTTTATGAATTTATATAAATCTATCCTAAGCTAACAGCTAGATTTTCTTGATTAGAGGCCTCCTGTACTGACACGACCTAAACCACTCTCCCTTTTCTGCTACAACTAAGTTGCATGTTTAGAGGATGTAGCTCTGTGTTTTTGTATGTACCCACCATAGGCAGCTAGGTAGTACAGTGTATGGAGCGTCAGTCCTGGAGTCAGGAAGACCCATCTTCCTGAGTTCAAATCTGGCCTCTGACACTTCAGCACATGTCATTTAACCCTGTTGGCCTCAGTTTCCTCATTTGTAAAATGAGCTGGAGAAGGAAATGGCACACCACGCTAGTATCTCTGCCAAGAAAACCTCAAACAGAGTTGGACATCACTGAATAATAACAATTATTCCTCTAGATTTATTCTTGATGTCTGTTTGTTTCTGTGCACGCACAAATACCATTTATCACCTTCACAGCAATTCTAGCTTGTACTGATACTTCCTAGAGATAGCAATGCTGCTGTGTTAGACTCCCCATCACCCAGACCCCTCCTGCTCCTCCAAAGCCAGTGTCTCTGAGCAATCTCTGTCCCTTCTAGTTTGCTAATGGAGGCTTTATATTCTTTGTGAAAGTTTAATTCAGGAAGCAAGCTTGCTGTGCTAGCAGGAGCACAGGACAGGCAAGGAGAGTGAGGTCTAGGGCTCCCTATCTAATGTGTGACTGTGGGCAAGTCACTTTGCCTGCTCTGAACTCAGTCTGTGAGACAGAAAGGATAATATCAGCCCATACCTGACCAGGTACTGCAGAATGGATCATCAAAATGGAGCTGGCTGCAATGGGCAATGGAAGTGAAAGACCCTTTGTAAGCACTAAAGCAGTTGCTAAATGTGATTCTTCTTGCTATTCGAGAGGTCTAGAAGGGGACTTGTAGGAAATGTTCCAGGTGAGCATTCCTCAAATAAGGAAAGGAAGAGGTAAATCTTTGCATTACCTGCTTCAAATCTGGAATTCCCAGGACCCTATATTTACAGTTAGATAAGACCTTAGAGGTCGTTTCATCCCACCCTTTCATTTTACAACTGAGGAAAGTGAGGCCCAGAGAAGTAAAATGAATTGTTCAAGGTCTATATTTAGTAAAATCCAGTGCCAGCATTAGAACTCAGGCTTTCTAACTCAAAATTTAGCCCTCTGTTCCACTGTACCACACTAATTCTAAGATCAGAAGAAGGGAAGGGTATAATAAGAGCTGGTAAATTGTACAGTGTTATATCCTTAAGGAGCTTTTTTTTTTTTTTTTGCCTTTTAAGGCTCACTGAAAAAAAGTAATTTCCCTCGGATTATTTTAAGTGGCAGAGCTAAGTTTCAAATATGGATCTCCCGATTCCAGGTCCAGTACTCTTTCCATGACACCACACTGTTTATTCAACATTTCCTTTCCTTTCCTTCTCTTCTTCTTCTTTCTTCCCTTCTCAACTTCCCTTTTCTTCTCTTCCATTCCCTTTTCTCCTTCTATTCGCTTTCCTCTTCTTTTTCCCTTCCCTTCCCCTTTCCCCTTCTCCTTTTTAACTCATCCTCATTCCCCTTCCCCTTTCTACTCCCCTTCTCCATTCCCCTTGTATTCTCCTTTCCCCTTTCCCTTCCCCATCTTCTTTCCTCCCTTCTTCTTTCCCACCCTCCCTTTCTCTCTTTGCTTTCCTCCTTTCCTTCCCACACATATTGATTAAATGCCTAAAGTGTACACAAGAGTTTGATCAAGCTGTCTCTCCTGCCTTGTTACCTGCTTTGATCCAGGACTGTATTCTGTAGTGAGTGATTACTGTGGTAGGTGCTTAATAAATGTTTGTTGAATGACTAAATGGCTAACATATTTTCAATAACAATTCTGGGGAAGTTATATAACTGTCACTGTGTTCAAGCCTTATGGAGTCTCTGTGTTTTCACTGGCTGCATGGAAACTGAAAGCCAGTACTATTTCAGATACTAGTTCACTGACACAGTACTGTTTGGATCTGGTGGTTCTGGATAAGAAAATTAGGTCTAGATTGTCATATAGTTTCTTATATCTAGAGCTGAGTAACATTCTAAGGATAGGGAAAATATTCCTGATAAGGAGTGCTATCCAGAAGTGGGATGCTCCCTTTCTATTGCCAGGGGTCTTTTGGCAGAGATGGATGACCACTTACTGAGTATGGCCCCAACCTCCTCTTCCAATTTCATTCTATATCACTGCCCCTTCCATACTTTTGCTGTGATTTTACACCCAATGCTCCATCTCCCCTCTCAGTGATTTTGCACTGGCTGCCCCAATCCCCTGGAATAGACCTTCTCCATCCTATGTTCTAAGTTCTCCCCCAGCTCTAACATCCAATACTCTGAGGTCTCCCTCTAAGCTGGGATAGTCTATGTCCTAAAACTCCTCCCCTGGCATTCTACATTCTAAGTCCCCTTCCAGCTCTTAACATTCTGTACTATACATGCCCCTCCCAGAACTGACAATCTGTTAAAAGGTCTCTTCCAGCTTTGATATTCTATATTCTAAGTTCCCTCAAAGCTCTAGCATTCTGTGTTCTAAGGTCCCTTCTAGGTTTAACATTCCCTATTCTCCTAGCTCTAACATCCTAGGTTCAAAGGCCACCTCAAGCTGTGACATTTTTGTTGTTTTTTTCTAGCTGTGACATTCTATGTCTTGAGGTCCCTCCCAGCTCTGACATTCTGTGATTTTAAAAAATAGTCCATCCCCTGAGGATCCCACTTAAACAAGGCTTCACCAGAGCATGTTTCTCCATCATCACAGGCTTTGTCTGCCTTACTGTATGCAACATTCTTCTAGGTAACTTGGCCAGAAGAATAAAATAATCCTGCTGAGAAGAGGATTCCATGGTATGTCTAATTTTAGCTGGCCCGGGCTCTCATAGGGCCGGCTGCATTCCTATATTTAGAAACTGTTAACTTCAGCCCTTTCATGGAACAACAGAAGTTGTGCAGTGAATAAGAGCTGGAGTGTGAGCACGGCATCTATCCCATTTTTGGTCTTCTTACCTGGCTGAGTTTCCCTTTGGGGGAATCCCAAGGCACTCCTTAGGCAGGGGCCCAGCCTGTGCGTGTGAACACACCTCCTCTTTCTCTTCCAGGAAAACTGGGCTACCAGGAGGGAGGAAGATCATTCTGATAATTCATCAGGAAATCCAGGCTATGGACTGGCCATCTAGCTGCCATCCCCAGAAAGGGAGCTCTGTTAGGAAGCCTAGGGGGTCTTCTGGGCTTGGCACTGATGAATAGGCACCATCAGTCACCTTCTATTATGAACCCAGGTTTTTATGGGGGTAACTGGGGCTCTCAGTTCTATACATCTTCTCAACATCCTTATTAGCTTGAGGTCAAAACATTGGAGAGGTCAACTTCAGAAAGCACTGGGCTGGGACTGGACATCAGTGAGATAACAGTTTGTTTCCAAAAGGACCTGAATATTCTAGCCCCAATCTGCCCCACTCAGGTTATAGTAAAAAAATCACAAATTTTCTGTTCAAGAATGAGATCCCTGATAGAGTAGCCTGTGTCTCAGTGCAGTCTCTAGGAGAGTCAACCATCTCTGAAATCCTAGATCTGTGCAGCAAGACCATCCAGATATAATTCTGACTTAAAACCCCATTGTCGAATTTTGATGTGTCTTAATTCTCATTTCCCATCTGCCCAGGTATTGCTTCCTAGACAAAGTTTCAGGAAAGGTACTACTGACATTTTATAATTCAAAACTTTTTTTAAAGTTGAAAAATTACTTTAATGTGTCATTGGGAAAAAAATAAAATATAATAAAAAGCACACATTGGAAGTTTCATCTATGCACTTTTTTCTTTTTCCAAAATCTACAATCATTTAAACATAGATTTCCAACACTTTCATAACTTATTAACTATCTTCAAAGATTTCATTTTCTGCTTCCTATATTTATTTCCTCCATCCAACAGATTTCATTATCGTCCTCTTCTTCCCCTTCTGTTGTGAAGACTGCTGCCCTGGAATTCTCTATAAGAAATAGTCTGTTATAAACCCAAAGGTTTGGTTTGGTTTGGTTTAAATAGATAATACGATGCCAAGGAGGGATTTATATACTTAGAGTCATAGGACCTGGGTTCAAATTCTGACTCTGCCATCCTATGTGTTTGACCTTGAACAAGTATCCCTTTGTCTGTTTTCCCAAATGGAGATGATAGTGCCAACTTGGTGGTTGTAAAGAAAGTATTTTGTAAATTATTAAGGATTATATAAATATGAGTTGTTTTTTTTTCAATTTTTATTTTTTCAAGACTGTGTCTCTCAATCTAATCTTCACTGAAAGTATCAGGGCTACTCATAGCCCCTTTCCACTATCTGATTGGCACGGGGCCTTTGAATTGCTCTGTTTCTGACCAAGGCCTAACTGCCCTTCTTTAGTCAGCCTGGTAGGCCCCCTGCCTCATTCACAGAAGTTTACCATATTACATCAAACTTTAGTGCAGACAACAGACTGACATCTTTGTTACAGACCCACTGTACCTACCAACTTCCCCCTCCCCAGCATTGTCCCAACATCTTCATATATCCCTCACTGCTCACTAGAACAACAGGTATGTCCCTGAAACTCATAGATCTCACTAAAACAGCAGGTGTGGGAACCCAGCCATGACCCCCAGACCCATTCCTACAA
>CM053771.1:97902977-97929970 GCA_028658325.1 Potorous gilbertii
GGTTAAAACCCATGAGAACCAGCTACAGGGAATGGGGATCTCTTAGCCAGGAGAAGAAAAGATGCAGGATGGATATGATTGCCAACTACAAGATATGAAGTGATGTCATGTACAAAACTGAGATTAGGTGTAACCTCAGAGTGAAGACCTGAAACCTATGAGGGAAATGACAGGAATGGAGAGATCTATTAGATACAGGGAATGCACTTAACTAACTGTTGTCAAGGAAGTAGGGATAAGATGACCTCTTGTCAGTGATGTGGAAGATGGCGGAAATTCCTTTCGGTTAAAATATGATTGCCCCAAGAATTGGAAAGTGAGGGGATTGGCTGAAGAAGCTGTGGTATATAAATGTAAAGAAATACTGTTGTTCTATAAGAAATGATGAGCAGGAAGATTTTAGAAAAAAACCTAGAAAGATTTATATGTACTGATGCTGAGTGAAGTGAGCAGAACCAGGAAAACATTGTACACAGAGACAGCAACAAGTTTTGATGATCGACTTTGGTAGACTTAGCTTTTCTCAGCAATGCAATGATCTAAGACAATTCCAAAAGACTCATGATTGAAAATGCTATCCAGATCCAGAGAAACAACTATGGAGTCTGAATGCAGATTGAAGCAGACTGTTTTCTCTTTCTGGTGGTTTTTCCCTTTTGTTCTGATTTTAATGTGGAATTATATCTAACAGTATATATGTAGCCTATATCAGATTGCATGCCTTCTTGGGGAGGGTAGAGTGGAGGGAAGGAGAAAAAAAATTAGAACTCAACAATCCTATAAAAGTGAATGTTGATAACTACCTTTACATGTAATTGGGAAAAAAATTTAAAATAATACTAAGTGAAAAAAAAATATGGTTCCTCCTTTCCACGTTATTTTAAGTACTGTCTTCACTCATTAGAATGTAAGTCCTTCCATATAACTGAGACTATAGTTTTGCTTGTATTTGTATCTCTAGTGCTTAGCAATGTCTAGTACACAGTGAGGGCTTAATAAATGCTTGTTGCCTGCCTTGAATAGATGAATCATTCTTTAATTCTAATTGGGAATTCCATTTCTCTAAAGAATGATGATCTCCTGGTTCAAACTGAAGGAAAATCCTGAGGATCTGAGAAGATGCCCATCATCTTAAAAGGGGGAGAGAAGGAGACAGAATAAGCATTTATTTATCACCTATAATATGCCAGACACCATCTTGAGTGCTTTTACAAATATTATGTCATTTGATACTCATAACCCTTCCAGGTAGATGTGCTATTTTTATCTCCATTTTACAGTTGAAGAAATGAGGCAGACAGAGGTTGTGACCTTCCCAGAGTATGTAGCTAGTAAATGTCTAAGGTCGGATTTGAACTCAGGTCTTTCTGATTCTAGGCCCACTGTTCTATGCACTGAGCTCATAGCATGGTAACTATTATTCCATCCCTGATGACTTTTCACACTTCACAGGGTCAAAGATTTAGAGCTGGGAGTACAGAGGCAAACGAGTCCAGTGCCTTTTTGTACAAATAAGGAAACTGAGGCCCAGAGAGGTGAAGTAAATTGCCCAAGGTCACATAGGAAAGAAGCAGCAGAGGTCCTGTAACTAACTCCAAGTTGAACACTTGTTTTACCACCTTCCCAAGTATTTAAAAAATGGCGCTTGGGGAGCTATACCAGGACTTTCAGAAAGAGGAAAGTCTGAATACTATTTAAAAAAACCAACAGTAACAAGAATAAGCACAAACAGCTCTTTCATTTCCTTCTTTTTCTTCACTTGAGACCTCCTGAATTAGGAACAGCACTTAATACCATTAATTGTCATGGAAACTACCGAATCTTCCACTAAACATGCTTTGCTTCTTGGCGTATGATTTTCCTTGGAGCAGACTTTAAATAACGTGTACTATTATTGTTCCTTTAGTGGAAAGAAAAGAGCCTCTCTTCCTCCCCTCACTCTCTCTTTGAGCGTATTGGCCAGTATTCTGTGACAGCAGAGTCTGGCCAAATTATTCTGAAAAGTAGCAACACTTGATCTGCTTCCAGGACGTGGGCCCCGTTGGCTGCCTCTCCTCTCTTGCAGTCATTAGTACCTGACATCAATGTTAATTTCTTTTTTTTTCCTGGACTGATTCAAATTCATCCCAATTCTGCTTTTAATAATTATTACATGCTATAAAGAATAGCTATCAGGAACTCAGGATGCCCAACAAGCTTAGCTATCCAGATGTGGCTAAGAACCTGGATAGGAGGAAGACTCCTCCGAGTATTCAAAGCAAATGTTAGAATGTTCACATAAAGACTACTGTTATTGTGCTTTTTTCAGAGTAGAACCTCCTGGATCTTCCCATTCAGAGCCTACTAACTTTTAATTTGCACACAGTTTGAACAAATTCCATGATATGGCTCCCAAGGCCACATATTCTTGCTGATTGCAGCCAACAGTAATAGCTTACAATCTGGTAGCAGAGAATTACAGATTCTCTAACCTGGAAGAGATATTGAAGGGATATCATCTAGTCCAGTGGTGTCAAATGCAAATAGAATTCAGGGGCACTAATCCCTATATAAGGATCCCAGGGGACTGTATATTGACAATTTAAAAATGCAATCTTATCTATGTTTCCTTGTATTTTAATCTTGTTAAATATTTCCCAGTTATATCTTAATCTGGTTCTGTTGTGGCTGCATGTGCCATGCTTGACCCCCCTGGTTTAAACCATCCTGTACCTGAACGGTCATGTCAAATACCCTCCACCAGTCACGTCAAATACAAATAGAAATGGATTCCTACAAACTGCATACAGACGCAGGAAACCACAAATTAACATTATCAATGTTACATTGTGTCTTTATTTCAACAAGCATTTCCTCACTCCCTTTAAATCTGGTTGGACCACTCCCAAGCGGAATTTATACTTCTCAGGCATACAGTTTAACATCTCTGCTTTTACCCCCAACTCCAACACTTAGTAGATATGTACCTTGAGTCAAGTTACTTAAGTCTAAGAACCTTGCCAATCATAAAACTGGATTAATAATAGCTACACTACTTAACTCATAACATTGTAAGGAAAGCCCTTGTTTTTCAGTTTCTTCAGCTGTATCCAACTCGCTGTGACGCCATTTGGGGTTTTCTTGGCCAAGATACTGGAGTGGTTGGCCATTTCCTTCTCCAGTTCATTTACTCAGGAAACTGAGGCAAACAGGGTTAAGTGACTTGCCCAGAGTCATACTGCTAGTGTCTGAGGTCAGATTTGAACTCAGGAAGATAGATGAGTCTGCCTGATTCCAGATCCAGTGCTCTATCCACTATGCCCTCTAGCTGCCTAAAGAAAGCCCTTAGTTAACATTAAAGGACCACGTAAATCATAATCATAGTTTAGTACACAGCACAGATATTACCCTCTCTACTGATAGCACAATGCCTGACACATGTCAGATGCTTACTAAATATGTGCTGATTGACTTGATTGATATTTTGCAGATGAGTCAATGGAGTCTGTTCCTAGAAGCTTTGACAGAGTTAGAAATGACTTTAGATCACAGAATATTGTCATGGACTATATAGATTGCTAGAGCTAGAAAGGATCTTGGAAAAGCAGCATTCCAGAACTGTGAGGAACCTTAGAATACAGGAAGTCCAGCTTACGTTGTGAATGTGCAGTATCAGAGCTAGAAAGGGTTTTAGGACAAAGAATGTCAGAGCTGGGAGGGACCTTAGAACCCAGAATGTCAGAGTTGGGAGAAACTTTAGAACCCAGAATGTCAGAGCTGGGAGGGACCTTAGAACACTGATTGTCAGAGCTGAGAGGGCCTTTAGAACACAGAATGTCAGAATTGGGAGAGGGCTCAGAACAAAAACATGAGACCTGGAGGACAGTTAGAGACTATAGTTATAAGATCATAGTAACACAGTATTTAAAAGTACAAGGGCCATGATGTCTTAAGACTTCATTTAAAGATTAGGAAGCAGAGGGAGAGGGAGTCCCACACCTTTCCCTTTGGACTCCATTCAATGAGAGAACTCAGGGTTGGGTGGCTGCTGACTCCACTTGGCAGATCATGCTGGTGTTCTTGAACTATCCTCAAAAGGAGCCAGACTGCTTGACCTCTCTTTCATTCCCCTTCTCTCCCTTTGGTTGAGGTGTTGTTGAGTCATTTGAAAGACCAGTCTCAGGCAGGACAGAAGAACCTCACCACAGCCTTGGATAATGCCATGCAAGAGGCACTGAATGCCCTTGAGAGAGGGTGGGCAGTTCAGATATTCCATGAAGATTGTTGGAGGTTTAGTTTGTTCAAGGTTGACCTTAAAGTGATCCCAGTTAAGAGAGTTTTGAAAATACACTCTACTTCATCCAAAACAGTTCACAGAAGCTCTGAAAGGTTTTAAAATTCAAGGTCAAGTTCACGCAAACTTTCTAGGTCTCTCTGGTGCACTAGAGCTGAGGGCCCTTGGACTTCTTGAAATTTCTTTTCTCACTTGTAAAACAGGTGTAGTTTCACCCACTTAGAGAAATAAATGCTTGCTCACTTTTAAAGGATCCTTCAAAAAGAATCAATGTTACACTGCGTTGTCCAGGGGCATGAGAGTGGGCCTCAGCTCTGCCACACGCTAGGTGTGTAACAATGACAGCTTTTACTTCTGGAACACACTAGGGAAGCACCTAGCTGTGCAAGAGGTAAGAGTGCTGGGCCTAGAGTCAGGAAGATCTGAATTCAAATCCTGCCTTACACACTTACCAGCTATGTGACTCTGGGCACTTAATGTTCATCTATCTCAGTTTCTTCAAGTGCAAAATGGAGAGAACAATAGCACCCAGTTCCCGAGGCATGTTGTGATATCAAACGAAAGAATATTTGTAAAATGTTTAGCACAGTGCCTGGCACAGAGAAGGAAACTGATGAATGCTGCCCTCCTCCCCCCTTCTGGTTTTCTCCCTCATTCTCTTCCTTCCTTCCTCCCTCCCTTTCCTTCCTTTCTTCCTCCTTCCTATCCTTCCTTCCTCTCTTTCTTCCTTTCTTCCTCCTGCCATCCTTCTCTCCCTCCTTTCCTTTTTCCTTCCCTCCCTCCCTTCCTTCTTTCCTCCCTCGTTCCATCCTTTCTTCCCTTCCTCCCTCATTTTCTTCCTTGTTCTCTCTTTCCTTTCTTTCCTTCCTTCCTCACTTCTTTCCTTCCTTCCTTCTTTCCTTCCTACCATTTTCCACAGAACAACTTCAAAAGGACCTCAGCGCATGTGAGAATGTACTGAGAGGCTCCCTTTCCTGATACATTTGCAGAGCAGGAATTGTTTTATTCTTTGTAGCTGCAATATATTAATAAATAACATTTATACAGCACTTTACAAGCAGTTAGGTAGCACAGTGGATAGAATGCTGGTCCTGGAGTTGGGAAGATTCATCTTCTTGAGTTCAAATCTGGCCTCAAACATTTAGCAGCTGTGTGATCCTGGGCAAGTCACTTCACCTGTTTGCCTCAGTGTGCTCATCTGTAAAATGAGCTGGGGAAGGAAAGGGCAAACCACTCCAGTATCTTTGCTGGAAAACCCCAAATGGGATCACAAAGAGTCAGACATAACCTAATGGCACTTTAAGGTTGGCAAAATATTTACAATAATTAAGGGGGGAGGAGGACCTTTAGTTTTTTTTCTGGCTCTGATCCTTTCTAACTACCTGACCCTGGGGCTAGTAATTTCTCCCTCTCTGTGTCTCAGCTTCTTTACCGAGATGATGTGGGTGGTAGTGGGGTTGGCCCCTTAGATAAAAAGTCCTAAGATATTATTTTTAAAGAAATCGGTCAATATCAATGTGGAGGAAGTCTCCATTGGTGTGCCTCAGGACTCCATCACTGGCCCTGGATCGTTTAGCATTTTTATAAGACAAGATGGTGATGACGCAAAAATGGAATAGATGTTATGTGTTATGCTAATGTGTTAGATGAGAGAAGCAGGATCCCAAAGAATTTCAACAGGCTAAAAATGCTGATCTAAATCTACTGAGATGAAATATAACAGGGATAATATAAAGTGTTACTCTTGGGTTCAAAAAAGCAACTCTGAAAGTACAATAGGGAGGATTTAGCTACCGTAGATAGGAGGTACTTTTTGTGGTCTGTAAATTTGATGAGAGTCAGCATGCTGTAACAGCTGAACAGAAATCAAATGGAACAGTGAAGCTATACCTAGATTACTGTGTTTAGATCCTAGATTTTAGGAAGGAAGTTGATAAGCATCAGAGTATCCAAAGCAGACAAATAGGATGGTGAAGGCTGCGAGTTCTTGACAGATGAGGACTGATAAAAGGACTTGGAGCTTTTTAGTCTGAAGAAGAAAGGACTGAATGTGTGTATGGGGAGGGAGAAAGGGGTTGATAGCTGTCTTCAGGTATTTAAAGAGTTGTCATGTATAGAAGAAGAAGAATTAGACTTACTGTACTTTGTAACCAGAAAGTAGAACTAGAACCAGGAGCGAGAGAGAGCTGGGTCTAGAATCAGGAAGACCTGAGCTTGAATCTGACCACAGATATTTACTAGATATGTCACTTACCTTCTCTCAGCTTCAATTTCCTCAGGTATAAAATGGAGATAATTATATCCCAGGGTCATTGTGAGGATCCAATGAGATAATATTTCTGAAGCATTTAGCACACAATAGGTACTTAATAAATCCTTGTTTCTTTCCTTCTGTCCAGTGAATGAAATAGAGGTATTTTATACCTGATGTCAGGAAAAACTCCCTAAATATGAGTGATGGATTGAAATGTGAAATAAGAAGCCTCAGGAGGCAGAGGGTTGATTTGGAGCTGTGTTGAATTAAAGACCAAATGACCATTTGTTTATGGTGCTGTAGAATGGACTCTATGAAGTCCTATCCCTGTAGCAGGCCCCCAACCCAAGCTTATATATTAGGAATTCCCTACATTTCTATTGTACTTTACAATTCACAAGTAACAAACCCGTGTCGACTTTGTTATCCCCATTTGGTCGAGGAGAGTGCTGAGGCTCATAGATCATCAGTGTGGGATTTTTTAACTAAGACTGCCTTACCATGAATTGTCATTCAGTTGTTTCAGTCATGTCCAACTCTTTATAACTCCCTTTGAGGTTTTTGTGGCAAAAATCCTGGTGGAGTTTGCCATTTCCTTTTCCTGTTCATTTTACAGATAAGAAACTGAGTTAAACTGCTTTAAGTGCCTTGCCCAGGGTCACACAGCTAGTACTTACTAGTCTGTCGAAAGATGGTCTGAGCCATCTTTGAACTCAGGAAGAGGAGTCTTCCTGATTCCAAGCCCAGTGCTCTATTCATCACTGTGCCCACTTGCCCTCTAGCCATAAATATCCATCATGAATTTGGTCATTGGTCCATCTAGGAACTCTCCTCTGGATTACCCCACAGGAGAACTTTTTTTTTTTTGCAAGGTTTCTTTTTGTTCAGGAGAGGCACAGGGAAAAAATCTCATCCAGTTACCCCAATACACCATTACATTGTGATCTGGCTCTGTACCTCCTCTAAAAGGAACAATATTAACTATTAGTTAGCTTGCTTCACAAAACACTTAAGAGAATGGGTATAAACATAGGTCATTGCCAGTGAAGAAACAATAGCTTAAGCCATCCAAGAAACTTCTGTGTGCTTGCCTTGCTGGGAGAGGAGGCCTGTGCTAGGACTGCACTAAGGTCCGTTCAGCAAGAAAAGTTTTCAACTGATGTGCAGAAGCAAAGCACAACCAAATGCTTGCAGTCACTCATATACCAGTTAGGGATTCCATCTCAAAATGTACAGTAGGAAGCTTGCTTAGAAACCAGTTAGTCAGTTTAATCTGAATCTTTCCACTGTTGGTTTTCTTCAGATTAGGCTGTTTCTATCTTGTTTGTTCCTAGTTGTTTGCATTTTCTCTGTTAAATGATGAGTTCCTTGAGAGCAGAGACAGATTTTTTTTGTTTGTTTTTGTTTTATTTTACCTTTCTTTGTATCCTCAGTGTTTAGCACAGTGCCTGACCCATAATAGGAGCTTAAAAAATGCTGGTTAATAAATGTCTGGCTGGTCCAACTTCCACATTTTATAGATAGGAAAACTGAGGCCAAGAGATGTGAAATAACATCACCATGTTCACACAGAGCAGGTATTGGCAGAACCAGGATTCTAACCAATGATTTTTGACTAAAACTCCCAAAATCAGTTTTTACTAAATGAGAAGAAATGATTTCAAAAATCATCTGGGATGTTAGAGTTTCCTTAGTAGCAAGAGCAACTCCAGTTATTAGTATCACCCATTTCTGACTCTAAGACTGAAGGTTAGGGCCTCACTTCTCATAGTCAAGACAGATAACAATTATAGAGTACTTGAAGGTTTGCAAAACATTTTTCATGTTATCCCATAATGGCAAAGTAGGGGCTATAATAATCACCCTTGTTTTAAAGGTGAGGGAAGTGAAGCTACGACTTCTCTCTTAACATTGCACCAATAGCTAGTAAAAAATACACAGCATAAAGCTACAATTTAGAAAAAGCTGGTATTTCAAAGATTGAAAGGGTAAAAGTATCATTACTCCCATTTTGTAGATGAGAATATCCAGGCTCAGCAAGAGGGAGTGAATGGCCCAAAGGTCACACAGCTGGACTGTTTGAGTTGGGAAGCAAAGTCACGTCTTCTGACTTCGAGACCTGTTCTTCCACTAAAACATATCTGGCAAAACAGATTTTCCTGTGGGGTCCTGGATGTGGAAAGTACAAAATATTGTTTCTGGAGTTTGGAAGAACATGTTATGAATGTGGGTAGAGCTCAGTAAGTGACAGGCCTTGCAGGTGGCCAACAGTTGATTTTGCATGTTTTAGAAGTTCTTCCACTAAAACAAAACAGAAGGCTGATTTACTAGCATTAACAAGAGAAATGATCCAAGGAAGTATCCCTCTATCAATCCATCATTAGATATAATTTAATACTTAATGACATTTGTGATCATCGGGCTATGCATGTAATTGAAAATGAATAATTGAAATTCCAATTACCACAAGGGTCAATATGAGGGGACTCTGGCTAGGAACTTGTTATACAATAGCTTACATTAGCAATCGGTTTTTAAATCAAACAACATGTTTCGCTATTCAATTACTGAATGATTGTGGGCTCTGAATTTCTCCTGGCTGCTTCTCGGAAAGTAGTGCAAAATTGCAGTGAGAAAATGGTAGCTTCTGACTGGGTTAAAAAAAATCCAAAAATCTAGGAGGTAAAACGATACCCAGAAGGCATCTCCTCTTTGCTTATCTGGTGCAGTCACACTGGCTCATTCTCACCACTATATTTTCCATCTCTTTGCCTTTCCATTAGCTGTTCCTTGTGCCTAGAATTCATTCATTCCCTTTCTACCTTGGTGTCTTAGATACCTTCCTAACTGCTAGTGCTTCCCAAATCACCTCAAATTTATTTTATTACTTTATCCCCTTATTTATTTTATTTGTAAATATTATTTATTTACACCATTCTGGCCAGATGACATCTGGAGCATTGTATTCTGAAGCCTCATTTAAAAATGGATCAGATGATTTATTTTGCACACATAAAGGCACAGAAACTCTCACACATGTACGCAAACATGTTGTCTCCCTGTTAAGCAAACACCTTGAGGGCAGAGACTTCACTTTTGTCTTTATATCACCAACTTGTCTTCTTGCACAATCGTTCAGTTGTGATCAATTCTTCGTGACTACATGAACCATAACAAGCCAGTGCTGCCCTTTATAGCACAGTGCATGGTATATATTAAGTGATTAACAAATATTCATTGATTGGTTGATTGATCAATTTTCTCTAACCCATTTGATCTAAGCTCTGCAACTATTAATATCAGAGCAAGATACATGTGCACTCTGAGAGAAGTTTAAGAACTAGATATCCTGTGTGTTGGGCAGCTAGGTGATTCACAGCATAAAGTATGGGGGCTAAAAATCAGGAAGACTCATCTCAGTGAATTCAAATCTGGCCTCAGATACTTATTAGCTCTGTGACCTTGGGCAAATCACTTAACTCTGCTTACCTCAATTTTCTCATCTGCAAAATGAACTGGAGTAGAGAGCAAACCACTCCAAGGTCCTTGACAAGAAATCCTCAAATGGAGTCACAAAGAGTCAGACATAACCGAAAACTGAATAACAACATCCTGTATGTTAGCATCTACCAGAGATTTCAGCCTTCCTTCGAAAACTTACAATTTAATTTCTTCTATGTCAATATGTGATATGGCAATAAGAAAGTTAATGCAGGTACTGGATTCCAGTGAGATGCCTAGTTTTCATGAAAAAAAGAGTCCCTCTTTACACTGCTCTGGCCACAGGACAATGACAGTATTATATTCTGAAGTCAAATTTTAGGACAGATCAGTCATATTTGAAGACACAGTTGGAAGGAAGGGAGCAAGGGTGTCTTCTAGTCTAACTTGCTTATTTCATAGATGAAGAAGTTGAGGCTCATAGAGTTTTAGGGGCTCCCAAGATCATATGTGGCACAGTCTACATTGCAACTCAAGATTCTAATTCCTATCTAGTTCCTTCTCCAACGTATCACACAAGTTATAAGCTGCAGGTCATCTAGAGTGGGGCAAACAGTATGGGGAAGGGTCTCAAGTTCATGTCACATGATATACTAAAGAGATTAGAAATGTTTAGTCTCTAGTAGAAGACTCAGTGGGAGTTGTTGGGGATGGGGAGAGAAACCATAGCTGTCTTCAAGTATTTGAAGGATTATCATAGCAAAGATTAAGCTTGTGCTGTTTTATTCCATCAGGTAGAACAGGTGGAAGGTGGAAAGAGGCAGTTTTAAGATCAAGGTAAAGGGGAAATGTCCTGACAAAAAGAACCACCCTAAAAAAGTAACGGTGTCTTGGGAGGTAAGTTTTCCCCCTCAGCTGAGGTCTTCAAACAACATTCCATTTGTCAAGGGGGATTCTTATTAGGGTATGGGTTGGATTGCATGGCTGGGTTGAGCTGCGTGACTGATGATATCACTTCCAATTTGGGCATGTTGCAATTTGTGATAATATTACTCCAATTCCATGACTCTGATAGAGTAGGGCACAGTGACCCCTCTGTGCTTCAGGTGACACACACAAAAAATGATCCTTATCAGGAAGCCTGCTGCTCCAGTGAGAAGCCTCTCTTTGCTAGACTGGTCCTCAGATGATGTCTGGCACAGAGTCTATGCTCAAAACTTCTTCTTCCTAACAGGGATTACCAGTGCTTCTGTTCTGTTGGCAGAGCCTTTGGGAGCCCAGGACCAGTATCACGCCATAGCCAGGCATCCAAGTAGGAACTTAATAAAAGTGAATTATTACAAAATAAATACACATGTGTTGTGGAGTACCACTATGAGGGCTTTCCCCTCCTAAAATGACCTTCCATTTATTTTCTATGTATTTTTTATGTCTATTGATTTACATTGTGTCTCCTCTCCTAGAATGTGCTTCTTGACAGCTAAGCCCCATTTTATGGTTTAGCTTTTCTCCAGAGCACAGCACCCTGACACACAGTGAACACTTAATATATGCTAGTTGATTGATCAGGCCAATGGGAGGAGAGTTGAAAGGCCTTCAGGCAGGATTAGCCAATCAAATGAAAGAGACACTCTCCCAGTTCTTCTAATGATTTATAGATGGCATGAACTCCAGGTTCTTCACCATTCTAGTTGTCTTCCTTTGGATGTTCTCCTGTTATCAGCATTCTTCTTAAAGTATGCTGCTAAGAAGTGAATGTAATTATCTGATCAGAAAAGAATAAAGGAGGGGGTGGGGCTATTATCTCTGCATTCCTGAACTTGACTTTGTTTTGAGTGAGGGAGGGCTGTGCAGGTCACCAACCTCACTTTTCCTCCAGAGCCATCTGATCCAGTGACCAGATATTTATCAGGATGATTGGAAATGACTGAGGATGAGGCAATTGGGGTTAAGTGACTTGCTCAAGGTCACACAGCTAGTGTGTGTCAAGTGTCTGAGATGAGACTTGAACTCAGGTCCTCCTGACTCCTGATTAATAAAATGAACTGCAGAAGGAAATGGCAAATCTTTGCTGAAAAAATCCCAAATGGGGTCACAAAGAGTTGAATATAACTGAAATTATGGAACAACAATAGATTGAGAAAGGGAGTGGACCAAGAATAAGAGAGAAAGCAAGAAACAAGAGGCTCAAATCATGGAGAATCCAGGGGCAAATATAGGGGAGCTAAATCATTTGAGAGACAAATTGTCCAGTGACAAGAAATAATGGTACAACACACTGCAATGGTTTATCCAGCATCTTTAAAAAACAAAACCATCCTCACATGAGAAGCTAGATTGCCTGTCTCTTCCACTCTAGGCTAAGTGATTGATGCTCAAGACATTAGGAACCCCAAGTGATAGGACATGTCCAGATACCTAAAAAGATTCATTTTCTTCTCATCAGCTGTTTGCCACACAAAGAACTTTCCTAGAAATTGGAATCTCTAATGACAGGCTAAACAGCACCAGGATGGAAAATAATTATAGTCTATTAGACAGTTTGGCTCTTATTCTGGCTTCGTGGTCCAGCAGATGGTGTCAAGGATATGACCTCCGTCTGCACAGTTCTCAACTAAATGGATGCCAGGGAGTCTTACAGCTGATCGATAACTAAAGTGAGCAATACTGGGATATGGTTTGATTAGTATATCTCACCCCGATTGATCTTCTAAATAATTACTTGCACTTTGGAAACTATAGAGGGCCCTAGGTCTGGATGAAGATGTGAATTCCTTTGTGCTGTCTGCTTCTTTGAGGCTTTGCTTCCAAAGCAAAATCCATCCACCCATTCATTCAAAGACCCCTACTATGTTAGGTGCTATCAGAGGTACAAGGGACTTTTTTTTAAAGGATTATTAGACTCCAGGAAAGAAACTGAGAGATGAAAATAAATAATGACAATACAAGTATTGATATAAGGGCTAAAAAGACCTTAAAATAATAGAAGATTATAAAATGTAAAATAGGAAAATATTATGGAGTTTATTTGTGGTGCAATGGATGGATGTACTCAGAGTCAGAAAGACCTGAGTTTAAATTCTGCCTCAAGCACCTGCTTATTTGTGTGACACTGGGCCAGTTACCTAGACTCTGTCACAGCTTCTGTTTCCTCATCTGTAGAAGAGAATAACAAGAGCACCTGCTCCACAGAGTTGTCATAAGGATCAAATGAGAAAATATATGGAAAATGTTTTTCAGAACTTCAAGAATTCTATAAATTTTAGTTATTATTAATGCTTAATGTTAAAGAATCTAGTAAAATATTTGAGTAAAACAATGATCAGTTTTCTGGTATGTCTATTCTTTCTGCTTTAATTGCTACCTGTCCTTCAAGACCTCTCCAATTCCATTTTCCCAGGGATGCCTTCCTTGATCAATCCTTCAAGATAAGGGCATCACTCCTTCTGTCTTCTCTCTCTCTCTCCTTATCACAGTTCTCCTTCTATCACATTCATTTATACATGAGTCTTTATCTCTCCTAGGCTCTTCTATGACAGATTATGCAGTTAAGTGGAAGGTATATTAAACCTAGGAGTCAAAGGACCTGGATTTGAATTGAGATTCTGACATTTCTAGACTGTGTGACTACAAGTATTGTATTTCAACTCTTGGAGTTTCCTCATCTGCAAAGTGGGGATAATGATGCTTGTACTTCCTATCTTACAGGCCTATTGATAAGAAAGTCCTTTGCAAACCATAGGATGTTCTAGAAATGTAAGCTTATATTATTCCTTAAGGACACAGAACATGTCCTATTAATCTTAGGATTCCTCAGAGCATGGAAAAGTCACGTAGAGTAGACCCTCAATCAATAGGTATACAATAAATTTATGCTTTCACAGAATGCGTTTATCACAGCTGGTTTGCTTTTACGTCACTGCCCAATTTATCTTTCTTGTGCAAGGATCAGATTAGGTTCTGTGACTACTCACAAACTTGCAATGGTTTCCAATTGCCCACTGAGTAAATTCCAAGTTTCCTGACATTCGTGGCCATCATACCACCTCAGCTTGACCAGACCTATCCATATATTACTATGGTTGTTGAGTTGTTTCAGTCATATCTAACTTTTCATGACCCCATTTTGGAGTTTTCTTGGCAAAGATACTTGAGTGGCTTGTAATTTTCTTCTCCATCACATTTAACAGATGAGAAATTGAGGAAAACAAGATTAAGTGATTTGTTCAGGGTCATGCAATCAGTAAGTGTCTGAGGTCAGATTTGAACTCATGAAATGAGTCTTCCTGGTTCCAAGTCCAGTGCTCTGGACAATGTGCCACCTAGTTGCCTGTCACATACATTGCTACCTTCCAAAGTTACCTCTTTGATGAAGCTTTCTTGGATTCCCCTCAGCCTTCCAAGCAGAAATGATACATTGTCCCTCAAATTTTATAAATCAACTTATTTGTACTTCCCTCATACAGTTAACATTTTTCTGCTCAGCTTCTGAGAGGAGAACTCAGAGAAATGGGTAGAAATTTCTGAGTGGCATCTATATATATTGGAAAGGCTCAAACATGTAATGAGATTCTATTTACTAGTGGATACATTTAGAGCAACCATAATAAAAATAAACACTATAAATAGTATGTCCTTGTCACAGACCTAGAGTGTTGCCTGATACTGAGAGGTTAAATAGCAGTACTTCTAAGCTTCCTAAGATCAAGTGTTGTCATAATCATAATAGAGATGGTGAAGGAAGAGGTAGGGAAGAAAGAAAGAAAAAAAGAAAGAAAGGAAGGAAGGAAGGAAGGAAAGAAGGAAGGAAAGAAAGAGAAAGCAAAAAGAATAGAAAAGAAAGGAAAGAAAGAGAAATGAAAAAAGAGGAAAGGAAGAAGGGAAGGAAAAGGAAGGAAGGGGAGGAAAGAAAGAATAAAAAGCCTTTCATGGAACATCAGCTTCTCCAGATGCTTTTGTTTATAGATGATACCTTGTCCTGACTGACTCAAGTCCCAGGATACTACAGGACCTTCTTAATGTGACTCAAGGTAACCCAAAAGCCACTGGTTCAAAGAAAAGTCACTAAACTGTTGATCCTCTGGTCTCAGAATTGAGAGCAAAACTCCAAGAAAGTCAGTGACCAAATGAACCAAAAGTCCTATATATAACAAAATATTTATAATAGCCTTCATTGAGGTAGAATAAAAAAGAAACAAAAAGAGTTCATTGACTGGGGAATACACAAACGAATTTCTGGTATATAAATATAGTGGAATATTACTGTATCATAAGAAATATGAGGAATTCAGGGGGAAAATGGGAAGACTGGTTCAAAGAGAAGAAAGCCACCCTCTTTCCTCTCAGTGGAGAGATGGGGAACTACAAGTGCAGAACGTTACACATTCCATAAAATATGGTCATTTTTGCTCATTGGGTTTTGCTCAATTTTTTTTCTGTATTACAAAGGAACATCCATGGAGGTAAGGTATTTTGGAAAATTATCCTGGTGTTTAAAAAGGCAAATAAAATTTCTTAACTGAGGGAAAAGATTTGGCCAAGCAACCCATATAGGAAATAGAAAACAAATGGATGAAAAATGCCTAATGATGCATAATGTATAGATCATGGCAAGCTTGGATGGGCAGATGATTGGGTTACTCTGTCATTAAATAGTTTTGGACAAGCATTGCAGATGGACAGTGTTCATTTTGGTGAACTCCATTTTTATTTGAGTTTAGCAGCAACGATGCAGGGAGAGTGAGGGTTAGGAAACGAATAGCTCAGTTGCTGTCCTCCTTACATGGCAATGAGATCTAGACCTTCCTGATCCTAGTGCCTCTCCTCAAACCTGCCCTGTATTATACACACACACACATATGCACATATACACACACACATGCATGTATGTACATATCATCTCCCCTAAGAGAATGCTGTATCCTTGGGGGCACAGACTGCTCTGCCTTTGTCTTTACACTTAGCATAGTGTGTCGTAGTCTTTTATTTTTTTTTTTTTAACACAAGACAAGTGCTCAATGGTCAAAAGAAGTGATAGAAGGACACTCTCCATGTCTCTCTGAAGAACTTTGGAATTGACTGTGTGAATGGGAGACACTGGTCCAGGACCGCTCATCCTGGCATGCCCACATCAGAGAATGTGGGGTGCTTTATGAGAAAAGAAGGATTGAAGTAGCTCAAAACAAATGCAAAATGCACAAATTTAGAGAATTCTCCCCAAATGCTCAGATGCACTATTTGTGCCTAGCCTGTGGTAGAGCCTTCTCCATTCATGTTGGTCTGATTGGCTGCATTCAGCCACTCTATACTTTGACTCCAATGTAGTGATGTCATTTTGGTCCTCCTCAAGCATGAAGGACAATAACCAACAACCAACCAGTGCCTCATACATGGTCATTGTTTAGTAAAGGCTTGCTATTTGATTTATTGTACTCCACCTCCTAACACATTTCACAATAGCACAGGCAGACAGAAACTATGTGACAAGAAGGGGCTTTTGATCTCCTTGCAACCAGCTAACTTTAGTGCTATGCTGAGATTCAAGTTTGACGGATGCTGTGAGTTTGGTAGCTATTAGGAAGGGTTGCTTATAAACAAGCAAATGAATGAATAAAAATACAGATACACACACATATACCACACATATACATACATATATATATATATATATATATATATATATATATATATATATGTATATATATACATACACACTACACCTTAGACATGCTGACCAATTTCATGTTCTGAGTAGGTATCTGAGGGCGGAAGATATGCTGTCTACAAGCGTGAGATCAAATGTAAAAACTTAAATTGGCATTCATTAGAAACTACAGCAGACAGCTCCTTCAAAACATACCTTTGATGTAAGGAAACTAACTGTAAAGAGAGAACTGTGTCAGTAAAGCAACCAGGTCTCAATTATCCAGGTTAACAGGGGTGTGTGTGTGGGGGGAAGGTAACAGCAACAAAAGAAATCTATAGATTTCTTAAATATCCCTTATTCCCTCCCTTTATATGATCTTTCCCCTCAAACATACTTTTACTAGTATTAATAAGCAGTATTTAGATGTAAATTTTGACTCTTCTTTCTCTTTTCTGGTGGAGATTTCAGTTTCCCTTTGACTATCTTCAAACTTGTTCATAATTGAACAAGTGGTAGAGTAGATGCTGATGTGTGATACGATATCAGAAGGAAGACCAAAAAGAAGTCAAAATTAGTGTGTCAAAGGCAGAACGGATCTTACAGGTCAATTCTCACAACGCCTACCTGAAGCAGGATCATCCTAACAACCCTGACAAATGGTCATCCTGCTTGAACCCCAGGTAATGATGGGATGCTCACTGCCTGGGGTCGTTTCCTCACCAATAAGATTCCTGGGTTGGATTAGACGATATGTAAGCTCCCTTCCAGGGGAACATATTATGATTCTGTGACCTTACAGGAGAACCCAGCCCACTTGGGGGTAATTCTAACTGTTAGGAAGTGTCTCCTTATATTGAACCAAAATCTGCCTCCCTGTAATTTCCACTTAGTTCTCCTCTCTGGGGCCAAGCAGACTAAATTTCTTAAAGCTGTTAATAGACTCAGAAAACATGGCATTAGGTGAAACAATGACACAAGGGGCACTTAGAAACAAAAGAACAGTATTATAAATGAAAGCTGTAGCCCTGGGTGGCTTAAGTTCATACTATAAAAGCTTAAATTAGATCCATAAATCTTTAGATTGTATATCTTGGACTCAAGCTACATAATCTTTATAATCATAAAATCTGCAACGCCTATGCCATAACTTCCCCTTTTTGCTGCCCCAGAGACCAGGGATTCCTCTTTGGCAGATAAGTGAAGTGGGGGTGATGGGAGCTGTTTCTATGCATCCCCCTCTAGGTCTATGGGAGGGGCCCAGGTGTGGGGAGAGAAGAGGCAGGTGAAGAAGGGGATGCTATCAACCCCTCATCCATCCCAATCCCTCACTTATAGCATGCTTAGTACTGGAGTGGGAAAAGAGAGCTGAATGGCCCCACCCATGCCTTCTTCTCAGTCTTCATATCTTGGAGTACTGAAAGGATGGGTAGGCACTAGGCAAGAGCAAGTATGGGTAGGCGAGCCTGACTACTGATACAGCCTTGTATTGGTGGGTACATCTTCTGTATTGATGGTGCTGTCCTGGGCCTTCCCACAAAAGTCACTTCTCATTGGCTCAAGTACCCAGAAGTGAATATCCTTGAGTACCCAGGGACTGACTGCTGTCAAGAGTGATGTTTATTATATTATTGCTTGTTTTGTTTATAATGTAGTAATAAGATGATAGCTAAAAAAGTTCTGAGAAGGGAAATTTTAGTAGTGTCTGCCTATATGGTGAGAAGCAGTGTGGTACAGTGACTAGAGAGGATTTGGAGTCAGGAAAAACTACACTAGAGTAGTTTGGCAGAGCTCCTACTCTGCTAGCATAACTTGAGAAAGCTCAATATGTGTTACTGTGGCAAGAGAATCAGCTGAAGAGTCTGAATTCAAATCTTGTCTCCGTGACCTTGGGCAAGTCATTTAACCTGAATTTCCTGGAGGGGTTGACTTAGCTGGCCTTACAGCTCTATATCTATGACGTTCATGTTATAATGTTATTTTTCCATTAATGAGAATGGAAATAATTACTCTTACTTTCATAGTTGTGATAAATTCATCGTTATATTTAGATAAATTGTAGCATTCTAATTTAACACACCCATTCCACAAGCATTTAATAAGTGCTTACTATTTGCAAGGCGGGGCAGCTAAGTGGTACAGTAGACAGAGCACTGGACTTGGAATTAGAAGACTCATCTTCATGAGATCAAATCCAGCTTAGCCTCAAAGACTAGCTGTGTGACCCTGGGCAAATCACTTAACTGTGTTTGCCTCAGTTTCCTCATCTGTAAAATGAACTGGAGAAGGAAATCTTTGCCAAATGGGGTCACAAAGAGTCTGACAACAACAAAATGTGCAAGGACTCTATGAAAAAGTTTTCATGATAAATAGAGCCCTGGACTTGAAGTCACAAAGACCTGAGTCCAATTCTGTATCAGACATAAAAAGAACTTAGTGCTAATCCTGACTTAGACACTTAAGTAGCTGACTGACCAAACCCAAGTTATTTAACCTCTCAGCCTCAGTTTCCTTACCTGTAACATGAGGCTGATAATAGCACCTGCCTCACAAAGATGTCATAAAATAGGCAAAATATGCAAAATTGGACCTTAAAGTGCGATATAAATGTTAGTTACTGTAATTACGTTGATGATGATGGAGTATGAGCCATTTGAGGTGTGCATTTGAAAATGAATATGCTATCAAGAAAGACATATGACTTTGATTACATAGGAGCTGGAAGAGGTTTGAGGAGATATCGAGCCTTTTGATTAGCCCTGCTTTTTGAAGTACCCCCAGTATCTGATGAATTGATCACACAACTAATCTCATCTACCACATGGAAAATGACCTTTGAAAAAGATGAATAAAAACATTCAACTTGAAGATCACACGTGTCTCTATCTCTTTTTAATATTCTGCCTTCCCTGGAAATAATCCCCTTCAGTTCTGTCTTCCAGGAATGGAACCTTGACTTGAAATATTGTACTTGAGTCAACCAAAGAAATCAATGACATTAATTTGCTTTATAGCCCAGACTATTAGAACTGGATGTTTGAACACAAAATTCAAGAGGTGGGAGAAACTTTAGGAGGTAGAATGTTGGGGCTGGAAGAGATCCTAGAACATGAAATGTTAGAAAACAGAAACTCTATCAGAACTGGAAAGAACTTTTGAACAAAGAATATTAGTGCATAGAAGGGAGTATGTGGAAAAGAGAAAGGAATAATCACATATTACATGCCTACTATGTGTTAGACACCATACTAAGTGCTTTATAGATATTATATCGTTTGATATATTAGAGTTGGAAGGGCTTCTAGAGATCATTTAGTCTGGGTGGGGGGTTGTGAATTGTTTAAAATTGGGTAGATCACTGAGCCAGGAAGCATAGTCAGGAAGACCTGAGTTCAAATCTGGCCTCAGACACTTATTAGCTCTGTGACATTGGACAAGTCACTTAACCTTTTTGCCTCAGTTGTCCCTTCTGCTAAAATGGAGATGATCATAGCACCTACCTCCCACAGCTATTGTGACGATAAAGTGAGACACTAATTGTAAAGGGCTCATCACAGTGCCTGGCACATAGCAAGCATTATATAAATGTTAACTATCAGTATTCCTGTCAGCATATGACCCCGGGCAAATCACTTCACTTCTGTTTGCCTCAGTTACTTTATCTCTAAAACATGGATAATCATAGCATCTACCTCCCAGGGTTGAGGTGAGGATCATGAGGTATTAATTATAAGCTGCTGAGCACATAATAAGCAATATATAAATGCTAGCTCTAATAATATACTTATATAATATGTAATTATGTCAATATAATTAGTTTCCTTTGCATCCTATGTGTTTTACTACATGCATTATACCGAGAAGGGTCTGCAGGTTTCACCCGATTGCCAAAGTGATCCATGATACACAAAAAAGTTAAGGATCTCTGATCTAATTCAACTTCCCCACTTTACATATAAGGAAACAGAGGCCCAAGGAGAAAAATCGTTATGTTCAAGGTGACTCAGATGGTCAGAGAGCCCAGATTTGGGTCCAGGCCTCATGCTTCTCATTCCACCTGCTTCACCTGTACCCTGTTGCCTCTTCTTCTCATGCTTCTATCAGAAGCAAACAGCCTGTAGGACTGGGCCAGTTATCAGATGTCTATGTCCCAGTGTGTTCTGGAATAGCCACGGTTGAACCTCCAAAGCTGATTTTTCTGAAAGGCAAGGATAAGGATGATTCTCTTTTTTTCATCTCTGGTTCTTATGTATGATACTTTAAATGGCATGATATTATACAGGTAGAAATGACATTTTAAACCCTGCTGTCTCCAGAAACCTTATCCGCATTCTACAAGTGTCCAACATACGCTCCTGGGAAGCCAATCTTAAAAGCCAAGCATGGCCTCAGTTATTTTTGAAAAAATACCTATTGAGAACTACCCAGTCATCAGCTCTGAATCCTACCAGCCTACTGCCACATGGGAAACTTTAGTCCATGAATACATTAGACACCTATAGATCATTTGGCTTCTGGGAATATTACCATAATCCTTGTCCAATAATGTATCCAAGGAATTATGTGAATTCAATTTTTTCAACCACTGAAGCTCACAGAAAGCTGCTTCTCTACTTTTTAAGTCTTTCCCTCAAGCCCCAAGATAGAATATTTTCCTTCTTTACATGCATGGCCTAATTTCTCTGTATAATACCATACAGTTTTGTATAGGCTATCCCCCAAAATAGAATGCTCCCCTAAAATGAGATTTCTGTCAAAGGAATATATATATATATATATGTATATATAATTGGCATACACAGAAAAAGAAAATTATTGTTTTATAAAAGGCACTTGAGGCTTGTGAGAATAGGGTGGAAATGTCACTTACATTAGGATCACTGCAGTTCGTTCATTCATTTATTCATTCATTCATTGAATTAACCCAAGTTTCTTAATTTTGAGTCCTATGCCCTTTCTGCTCACCAGGCTGTGTCTCTGTTGGGACATGAAGCATCCTTTATCTGCTCTCCTTCCTATGAACTGAAAGGAATCCTTAGGAAATAAATGTAGTCACAAGATAAGTATCTACCCAAAAACCATTTCTTGAGGAAAAAGCTCTGGATTTGGAGTAAGGAGACTTGAATTAAAATCCCAGTTCTGCTACTTACCAACAAATGATGATGATAGTGATCACGGTGATGATGATGAAAGTCTATCAAATAACATATTTATTAAATGTCTCCTATGTCCCAGACACTGGATCAGGTTTTGGAGAATACAAAAAGTGAAAAAGTCCCAGTTATCAAGGAGTCTCCATCTCTATGACACCGACTCCCTTATCTTTGGTCACTTTCTCTACAGTTTCCTATCTATAAGCTCCCTGCCTACACAGTAGACCGTGCCTGGGAAGAACTCTGTCCCAGCAGCATAAGCGTTGGTGATTGGTGACAGTCATTCCTAAACCAGCCCTATTCACACCTTTCTTTACTATATCCTCTTTGGCCACCTTCTTTATAGCCACCTCTCTAGTTGCCACCCCCCATCCACCATTCCTTTTAATTCTTGAATCATGATCAAATCAACTCTGCCACTGTTCCTGGATGGATTGTGTCAATAGATGCCCCAGTGTCCTTACTGACTCTCCTATAACTTTCAGAGTACCCCATCCCTGGTCATAAGCCTTTGATTTATATTGGTTCCCTCATTAGAATATAACCACCTTTAGGCAGGGATTATCCTGGCCTTGGTTTTGTTTCCCCAACTGGCACAGTGGTTGGCACAGAATAGACACTTAATAAATTCTTTTTTCATTCTTTCATCCAGTCTGAGGTTTATAAATCTTTTTGCTCACAATAATTCTATGGTTAGTGTAAGTGTTATTATTTTGCAGATAAGAGAGCTGAGGTTCAGAGAGATGAAGTGATGGACTCGGGGTCATATGCATGGGCTTTCAATCCAGTTTTCCTGATGCAAAAACCAGGGCTCTTTCCATGATACTCTGCTCCCTTTGTGGAGACTGGATTATTGCAATATCCTGATGGTTGGGTTCCCTGCCTCAAGTCTCTCCTCACTCCAATCCATCTATCCTCCTCTCAGTTGTCAAACTGATCTTTTTAAAACACAGGCCTACCCGTATCAATCGCCTTTTCCATAAACTCTGGTAGTTTCTTATCACCTGTAGCACCAAATATAAAATCCTCTGGTGTTTAAAGACCATCAGAACTTTCCTCCCTCCCCACATACTGCTTCTTTTCCAGTCTTCTTACACTTTATACCTCCTCACCCCCACTCACACACTCCCAGATCCAATAACACTGGCCTCTTTGACATTCCTCACCCAAGACATTCCATCCCCCAACTCCAGGCATTTTCACTGCCTGTCCCTCCTGCCCACCCCCCACCCCAAACCTGGGATGCTCTCCTAGCTTATTTCTACCTCCTGAGTTCCCTGGCTTCGATAAAGTCCCACCTTCTGCAAGAAGCCTTTCCCCATCCTTCTTAATTCTAGTGTTTTCCCTCTGTTGATTATCTGCAATTTATCCTGTAGGTATCTTGTTTATGTGCTGAAAATCTGAGCACCTTGAAAGCAGGGACTGCTTGTCTTTTGGTATGTAGTAGGCACTTAATCAATGCTTGTTGACTGGCTGTTTCCCTTCTGGTGAACAGCTTTCTTGCTAACAAGCTGACCCACAATCATGTGGATTGAATAGAATTTTATAAATAATAGTTCATTAGTAAAGTATGTCACACTTTTTCAAAGGACTTTAAACTAGTTTATCTCCACAACAATTTGGCAAGGAACTTAGAACAGGTGCTATTATCCAGCCCCACCTGGTAGCTGAGGAAATTGACTCCCTAAGAAGGTAACTGACAAGTGAGCACCAGAGAGTTAAAGGGCCAGGGTAAAGGTACAAGTCTCCAGCCTCCCTAGGTCTTTTCCTTTAAATTGGACAAAGTTTTATAGAATCAAGCTTCCTCATTTACCCATACCCGGCTTAGGCCGCTCCATCTACATCAGACCTATTAGGATGCTCTTTGGGTTCTGAGATCTCTTGGCAATGCCATTAGAGTTTCTTTGTTATTGTGTTACATGTGCAAGTCCAGCTACTTTGGAAATGTCACCAAATTCTATTATGACACAGTGATTTTGTTTGCCAGGTCAGCTTGTTCCAAACCACAGCGTCTCTGAACTATTTGTCAAATTAAAAGTCAACCTTTTCAATGCTTCCATTAAGAGTAATGTCCTGGGACAGGCAAGAAACAGTTGACACTCAATGGATCACTAATAAGTGGGGGTGGGGGATGACGGCACAGGGGCATGCTGGTAAATGTTTAACAACTGGCTCTCTTCCCTCCTCCCCAAGTGTACACAGGGCACACTTTCAAGTTTGCATTGTTAACACTTTATTCACCAAATTTAGAGTAGATAATCAATGAAACAAGAAATCAAGCCTTGGTTTGTAGGCGCTGCCAATTTCCAAGGTTAAAATGCTCACACTGAAATTTAACAACTAGCTCTTTGGAGCTCAGAGGAAATGACTCCAGCACACCTCTGGGGATATGGACCAGAGGAAGTGAAGATGTATTTATATGGCACCTACTACATACCAGGCAGTATACTAAGCACTTTACTAAATATCTCATTAACCTTCACAACAACCATGAAGGGTAAGTGTTGTTATTTTCCCCATTTTATAGTTGAGGAAATTGAGGCAAACAAAGGTTAAGTGACTTGCCCAGGATCACACAGCTAGTAAGTGTCTGAGGCCTGATTTGAACTCAAGTCTTTCTGATTCAAGGCCTATTGATACTGTGAAACTTTGCTGCCCCATAGAGAATTGAATCATAAATTTAAAGCTAGATGGGCCTCCCAGACTCAGGTTCCAGAATTGAACTGGAAGGTATTTCAGAGGTTATAGACCCCCTAACCCTATTGTTTTTATAGATGAAAAAACTGAAACCCATGGAAATTAAGAGATTTGGTCCAGGTGGCAAAAGTCAGGATTTGAACCCAAGTTCTCTGACTCTAAATTCAACATCCTTCCCTTTTCATCAAGCTGCTTGAGATCATAGAGTTTAGAGCTGCAAGACACCTTCATCTACAGCAAAAAAGTGAGGAGAGGAGAAGCACTTGTTCCTGGTCAATGTAACACTAAAGGGTAATCTTTGCCTCAGTCCACAGCCAGCATTAGACTTACTTTAAATCATGAATGACACGTTTCCTAGTTTACTGACTCTGTACAAATCACTTGACCTCCCTGACTTTGGATTTCCTCATCTTTAAGATACAGGTATTAATACCTATATTATCTACTTCACATGTTTTCACGCTGAAAAATTACTGCGAAAATGCAGGTTACTACTAGCAAAAGGTAGAAGTATTAGGAGTAGTGGTGGTAGTAGTAGTAGTAGTAGTAGTAGTAGTGGTGGTGGTAGTAGTAGTAGTAGTAGTAGTAGTAGTAGTAGTAGTAGTAGTAGTAACCTGGTCTCAGAGTCTCTGGTCAATCATAGGTAAAATGAGAGTAAGAACTCTTGAACTACGTACTTTTTAGAGTTACGATAAGGGAAACATTTTTAGAAACCTCAGAACTCTATAGAAATGTGAGTGGTCAACCTAATTCTACTGGAAGACTGAGCCTTTAAGACTAGAGGAGTGTCAGGGCATAAGAGCTCTTCAGAAACACACCAAGCCCAGTAAAATCCTGCCTTTATGTGTGGGGCTGCAGCTTGTAAGTATTGGGATCCAAAGAGAGCAGAAGCAACAGGTGTGACTGAACGTCAACCAAGTGAGTAGGGAACTGAGCATTCACAAACAGATTGGTTGTCATCCAAAGAGAAGATGTTCACTAATGAGAACCTGTAGCTACATAGAACATTATGTTTCTAACTAGTGATCAGGCATTTTCTGCTCTAGAATTTGGGGGTCGATTGGACTCTCCACACCACAGCTGGTGTTTCTTACATTAAAATAATAATACTAATGATAGCTAAAATTTATGTTATCCTATATGCTAGACACTGTGACAAGTGCTTGACAAATATTATCTTATTTGAACCTTACAATAACCTTGTAAGGTAGGCATTTTATCCCCATTTTACACATGAGAAAACTGAGGCAGAGGTTAAGTGACTTGCCCAGGGTCACAGATTTAGTAAATGTCTCACGCCATATTTGAACACAAATCTTTCCAGGCCCAGTGTCCATCCATCCCGCCACAAATGACAATCTGTGATCAAGATTGTAGAGAGGATTTAGAATTGGAAAGAGAGCCCAAACTGGGACTAGGTGTTCAGAATTTTGTCCAAGAACCCCAACATTCCAAGGGTGCGATTATTCTCTATTCTGCCCATTCCATGGGGTTATCTGCCTCTCCTATGCCACGTCAATCAATCAACCAACCTGGTAGCATGAGGGCTCTACCCCTCTCCTGAGGCCTGTGTCTACCTACCAGAAAGCCTATGTCTCTCTCTTGCCCTTCCAATGAACATCTGTATCTGCATCCTTCTTCCATCTATCTCCCTCCCTTCCAGTATCCAAATGAAACACCCAGATCTCGTTGCACTCCAAGAGCAACCCTTCAATTCAATCTGTCCAAGGGGATAGAATTTGTAATTACAGCTATTCTTGAAGAGAGCTTTGAGATCACCTCATCCAGAGGTTCTTGACCTTGTGTCATGGACCTCTCAGGCAGTCTGATGAAGTTTAGACTCTGGTTCCTTGTGTGTAAGATGAATTTTAGTAAGTAAGGGATTTTAGTGTGTGTAAAGTGAATTTTTGTTATTATTTCCCAGGATCCATAGACATAACAATCTCCAGTTCCCAGGTACTAGATATGAATTCCCACCATTAGGGTTCAAAACATCTTCACCACGCTTGTGCAAAGTTATATAATAGTAAATAATATCAACATCCACTGCAGCTGCGCAGTGAGATACAGGGATGGGGTAATGTAAACTCGTGAGGCACTGCTAGCAATATGTTTTCTTTGTCTGTTGGCCTATAAAACAAGTGGTCACTAGATAGCGAATGGAGAACCCTTAGGGTTGAATGCACAAATACTGTGCTTGCCTTGATTGGCCCTCCTCAAGGATGGGGATGGGGTGGGCATCTGTGTTTGCCTTAACTGGCCCCCACTGAGACTTGAGAGGATTTAGGGAAAGCACAAGATGTACCTATCTCGACTGACGCTATCTAGACGTAAGAGTAGTTGCCCCCACCTCTCACTGGCCCCTGTGAGAAGGGTGATTAGGAAATGCTGTGTAGGAGTTTATGCTCCCATTATCAGCAAACCCTTCTGAAAAAACTAGACTAGAATGAAGTAAGATTATTAACCCTTTCTCCATGTCTTTCCTGTCTGACTAAATCAAAAGTGTACCTGTGCTAGTAGCCCTCAAGTGTG
>CM053771.1:97930070-97943295 GCA_028658325.1 Potorous gilbertii
GGGGTAATGTAAACTCGTGAGGCACTGCTAGCAATATGTTTTCTTTGTCTGTTGGCCTATAAAACAAGTGGTCACTAGATAGCGAATGGAGAACCCTTAGGGTTGAATGCACAAATACTGTGCTTGCCTTGATTGGCCCTCCTCAAGGATGGGGATGGGGTGGGCATCTGTGTTTGCCTCAACTGGCCCCCACTGAGACTTGAGAGGATTTAGGGAAAGCACAAGATGTACCTATCTCGACTGACGCTATCTAGACGTAAGAGTAGTTGCCCCCACCTCTCACTGGCCCCTGTGAGAAGGGTGATTAGGAAATGCTGTAGGAGTTTATGCTCCCATTATCAGCAAACCCTTCTGAAAAAACTAGACTAGAATGAAGTAAGATTATTAACCCTTTCTCCATGTCTTTCCTGTCTGACTAAATCAAAAGTGTACCTGTGCTAGTAGCCCTCAAGTGTGCTGTGTTTATCTGTCTTACACCCCCTTTTCAGAACTATCTTTTAAAATACATAAATCAAAATATACAGGATTATAAAGAAGATGAATTGTAATGAGACAGCTATGATGACAGGTAGATAGATAGATATATAAACAGATGGATAGATCATTGGATAGATAGGTGGATACCCACACACACACACACACACACACACACACATATATATATATACCTGCATAGATCATTAGAAAGATGGATGGATAGATAGAAAGATCACTGGATAAACAGATGGATTAATGGATAAATAGCTAGATAAATAGGTGGAAAGAGATAGATAGATAGATATCAAAAATATGCAGGCATGCACCTGAGGTATAGGATCCTTGATCTGGTCCAATTTCCTCACTTTTGAGATGGAGAGATTGGTTTCCCGAGAGTAGAAATAACTGGCCTGAGGTCAACTAGCTAATACGTAATAAAGCACGAATTTGAACCCAGATGCTCTGATTCCCAAACACAGTTAGGAGGCTATGGTTTTTTTTTATTTTAAAATCAATAATAGGGAAGAAGGGGAAAACAGGAAGAGGTCTAGAGAGAGAAAGGAGACAGATCACACTGTATGCACTTGGGTTCACAGTGTCTGTAATTGAATGATAATTGCCATGAGGTGCTGAGGTCAGTTTCCGTATTGGCCTCTTGACCTGACAGGACTCACCAGTGGAAATCTGTGTTGCATAATTACTCTTCGAATAAGGGCAGGCTCGGTTATGATGCACAGGTCAATCACAGCAAGGTAACTCGAGGGACCATGCCTCCGAGCTCCCTCCCTGCTCCCCCATCAGGACACATCTGTGACTCATTGCCCTGAGAGGCTTACTTTCAAATTCTTTCAACTACAGTCTCCCTGCTGAGCTGTCAGACTGTGGATGGGAAGGTGGGGAGGAATGAGGGAGCAGGAAAAGGAATGGTTGGCAGGATGCTGCCTTCAAAGCATCTGCACAAGAGACCCCTCCCCTTCTCCTCCCCCTATACCTCAGATGCATTTTAAATCAATTCAGCAAATCTGAAAAAATTATTAAAGCTTCTACAACGTGCAAGACACTGTATTAGATGCCAGGGATATAAAATCCCAAATGAAACAGGCTCTACCCTCAAGAAACTTACTATAAGTGGGGAAGGAGGCATACAGAACATGTACAAAGATAAGTAAATGTGTCATATGTATGACAATAATTTGAAAAAGGAGAGAATACTACAAATTGTGGGGAACAGATGTAGGAGGGACAGCACCTGAGGTGAGCTTTGGCGGTAATAGGGAAGACAGAGGTTTGCAGGAAATCTGTTTGAGACATGTGGGCCACCTATACTAAGGGATGGAAGTGGGAGATTGTCTCATGTAGGGAACAGCTCATATAGGGGACTGCTACTAGAACAGAGCATATGAAGGGTTGTAATATACAGTAAGACTAAAAAGATGGGCAGAGCTTTAAATGCCTGGTCCAGGATTTCACTTAGAGGCAAAAGATCGCTCCTCTCTGCCTTGCAGAATTCTTTTCTTTCTCGGTATTGAGTCTGGAAGAACTGTCTTCAAATCCCCCCTCAGATACCAGCAGTACGACCCTGACCAAGTCCTTGAACTTTTCTGGGCTTCGGTGTCCCAATCTATAAAACAGGGAGATTTGACAGGATTGTTGGGAGGGTAATGTATTTGGCAAACCTTAAAACTACTGTAATGATGATCTTTTAAAGCTCAGCTTAGGATCCACTTCCTCCATGAAATGGTTCTTTCCCTACTCAAATTTTCCTTTGCCACATTATACCTTCTACAAACCATTCCTGGCTCCCCCAGCTGCTAGTGCCTTCCACTTTCACATGACCTTTGTTTATTCTGTGTATCACATCCATCTGTGCACATGTCAAATTCCTTGATCCCAGAATTATATAAGTTCCTAGGGGAGGGATTGCAGGGTTATATATTATATTATAAATATTACCTATAAGATACAACATATAGTTTATAAGTACCAAAATAATATATATGCATGTATATGCATATATATATATATATATATTTATATACACACACACACACACAAAATGGGGGGTGGAGATAGAAACAGAGAAACACACACACATACACACACACACAGACGAGACAGAGAGTAATATTAACCTTCAGTATTCTTTTCCTAATACAACAAATTTGGGCAATCATGGAGGTGTCTTTCTCTTCAGTCAGAGATCCTCAACCCTAGTTCAGGCCTAAATATTCTCTCACTTGGATTTCAGCAAAAGTTTTCTTCTTAGTCTCCCTTCCTTCTAAAGTATAGCTAAGGCTAAAGGGGAAACTGGAGCTGAAGAGGGCCAGATCATAGTAATTCCTGGGAGGTAGAAGGGACATTTGTCATAATGGCCTTGAGGAATGGTTGAGTGGAAGGGTCAAACAGATCTCAAGATCCTTTTGAGGGGAGCACTCGTCTACTCCAACCTCCATCCCGTATCCAACCTCCATGCCGTACCCTGTAAGCCTTCCAGAATCCTAATACTGGAACACAGAGAGTGCCATTTACACAGGCTGACAAAGTCCTTTCCTCAAAATCGTCCTTGAGAGGCAGATAGTGCAAGTGACCACTCTTGCATTTATACCTGTGATTTTAACTCTGTAGAGAATTCCTGCTACGCAAACTCCACAATTTGTCTATAACTAACCAGAGCTGCCTGGGATGAGAAAAGGTTAATGACTTGCCTAGAGTTCCTAGCTAGGACATGTCCAATGTAGGGCCTGATCTTGGGTTTTTTTAGACTCCCAGCCAGACCAGACTTTTCTCCACTATGCCATACTGACTCCCAAGGCAATTATTCTTCAAGAACTTTATGAATGGGATCAGGAGCTGAAATGCCTGGAGGTAAATAAAGCTCATTAACTCCAACATTTCTGCATTGTATTGTCATCGGTAACCTCCTAGAAAAAGGCAAGGAAGTAGGGAGCTCCGAGGGGAGCAATTTAGAAAGGCTTACAAAGTTAAGGATCCAGCTTATGTGTCTAGCAAATGAAGGCACCACACCTGAACTCAGATCTTTGGATTCCCAGGGCAGGGGCCATTGTCATCAATCCATCCTGCCTAGTAATCTATGACAATCTGAAAAAAATAAGTAGTATTTCTTTACTTACAAAGAAAAAAGAAATGTTCAGGTTATATTATCTCCTTTCCATGAACAACTAGCATCTTCTCACCCAGGATCAGACACTGGTGGTGCAGAGTTGACTGGATGGGCTAGTACCTAATCATCAATGATTTAATTGGAGTCTTCTAATTGAGTCGGCTCAGTTCAGCAGGCACTCTTCAAAGGAATCGACCTGCTGATCGTGCACAGAGGTATAGGGCGGTAGCAAACCAGCCTCCCAGCCTTGTCTCTGAACGTTCCTGAGTTAAATGAGAAACATCTGGAGTTGAAACAGGAGCCTCCAGGGTGCAGGATGCCAGCTGTTACCATTATATTACTCTGGCTACTTGCTGTAACTGGAAACAACTTTTGCAAGTGTCTTCTGCTCATTCCATTTATGACCCCCAACTCTTTGAAGATGAATTCCTTCACCTTCCTTCCTACCTCTGTGTCCTTTGTCTCTCCAAAGTTTTAAGGAGCCTCATGGAGGGTCATGATTCTGAAATACGATGCCAAGATGGAACTCCAAAAATGAAGGTTTAAAAAGAAAATGTACTGGATAGTGGATTCCAAAACATGGTATTTGTAGCCTCCTCCACTGACACACTAGGAAGGCATTCTTTCTGAATAGGATCAGGAGCTCAGAGAAGATGGAAAACGTTTGGCCAGGGGGTAAAACTCATTAACTCCAACATCTCTCCATCTGTTAGTTATCAGTAACCTATTGGAAGGAGGCAGGTGACCAATAAAGTGTGTGTGTGTGTGTGTGTGTGTGTGTGTGTGTGTGTGTGTGTGTGTGCACGCGCGTGTGTGTACGACACATATACATATACATTGGTTTCCTTTTCTTGTGGCCAGAGTTTGACATGAAAAAGCTGTCAAGAAACGTGGATCTCAGATCACAGTGTTGCTTGAGGAATCTTGTAATGGTTAATAAAAACTGGGGTTTCTCTGGGCTGAAATGTTGTGAGGCAGACAGCCTAGAGTCACCCCATGTGGTTCACAGAATCAGACTCTTAGAATGGCAGTGCTGGAAGGTGGACCATATAGTCGTGGAAGTAGAAATGATTACTGACTTTGGAACTAAAGGATCTATATGTGCATCCTGGCTCTACTGTTGTACCTGGGACGAGTCATTGAAACTCTCTGGCTACTCAGTGTCTCATTTGTAAAATGAGGGGTTTGGACAGGATGAACTCTAAACTTCCTTTTGGCAATAAATTCACAATTTCATGGTCTTTCTGCTAATTCTAGTCACTTCAAAACAGAGAATGTCAAAGCTGGAAGAAACATTAGAATGAACTTAGACTGTCAGAAGGAGAAGGGACCAGTCAGTACAGACTCTTAGAGCTGGAAGGGATCTCATCTATCAGTTGGTTAAACCACCTAAGAATGGAAAATTGAGGTCCAGGAAGACTAGTTAATGGAAGAGCCAGGTCTGGAACATAGGGCTCTTTCTTCGCACTGTAGGCCTAAGAGACAAAAATTAGATGACTTCCCAGTTATAGTAAGAATAGCTCCCTGTGATGTAGTACTTAGCTGAAAAAGTCCTTTCCTTAAAACAACGCCAGGCATTTGATAGCACTAGTATTTGTATCCCCACTTTATAGATAAGCATACTGAGGGTCAGAGAGTTGAAGCGACTTCGTTAAAGTTATGGGGCCAAGAATTGTTAAGGCTACAACTTAAAACTGAGTTTCCTTCCTCTTAAACACCCACAGTGCCCTCAGTCTCTTTCTTATGGCTTGGCCTCCTATTGACTTAACTGCTAGATGACATCCTCTAAACTGCTCTGGTTTGTTAACTCCTTGAAATGTCATATTCAGAGCCTAACGCAGCACTCCCAGTGTGCTTTAGAGGGAATAACACCTTCCTCTTTCTGGAGAGAATGCCATAGTTAACAAATCCTAACTTGCATCAGATTTGGGGAGTGCCTGGTCACAGTGACTTCTCTAGACATAACTCCTCCATCCTACCCCTTTGCAGTTGGCCCTTCTCCATCTAGAATGCTGTCTTCCCTAAGCACAGACAGCATCAGAGTCATCTTCTGTCTTCACTGTTTTGTCAGCTTTGGAATTACACTATTATTAATCAACCAATCAATCAAATAATGCTCATTACCATTAATGAAGAAAAAGTAAGCTTTATTTATGTAATTATAAGTGATTTAAAAAACAATGGGATGATTATTAGCACTTGAGACTGGCAACCTTCCCAGAGTAGTAAACTTAATTCTAATTCTGATCTTTACAAAGCCACAGACATTCTTCCTATTTCCTCATCCCTTCTAGAGACTTGTGTCAATGTGACAGGGCAAGGGGCAAGAGCCCTGACCTGGGAGTGAGAATCTAAGTTCCAATTAGAGGCATAACAAGTATGAAATGTTGAACAAGTCACTTAACTCCCCTGAGCCTTTGCTACCACATCTGTAAAATGGAGACAAAAAGTACTGAACTACACATCAGAAAGAAGTACTTAAGGACTGTTTTCTGGACCCGCCTGGCTTCTGAGTGAATATCAGTGGTAACAGTTGCTCTTTTCCTCCCAACTTCATTTACTCATTTTTTCTTTTGCTCATTAAAGGGGCCATTCCCTAATTACTTCTTAGAGAGACTTATTCAATGCATAGCTTAATCTTACTCTGAATACCTGAACAGGCCAAAGTCTCCCATTGCATCTTGGGCATTCTTCAGTCATACTGATGAATATCTGGTCACTGGATCTAGATGGCTCAGGAGGGGAAAGTGAGACAGGTAACCTTGCACAGCACTCCCTCACTCAAAACAAAGTCAAGTGCAAGTCATGTCATCATTTCTCTAATGTCATGGTGTACTTCGAAAATGAAGGACACAGACTTTGTAAACCTTCAAGTACTATTCAATTCAATTCAATTAAGCAAACACCAATTGACAACCTACTATGTGCAAGACTTTGTGCTAGACACTGGGGATACAATAACAACAAAGGCCATGGTTCTTGCCCTGAGGAAGACTGCAATCTACCCGGAGGGATGCTATCTATGCAAACACAAATATAACACAGAGTGTAATGGGGCAAAGGAGAAATCTGTGTTTTAGGGAATTTGGGGGAGGAAAGGAATATTTTTGACTAGGTAGAGGTGGGTATCAAGAGGGGTTTCATGGAAGAGGCAGCACCTGACCTCACCTGAGACCTGAAGGAAGGCAAGGATTGTGAAAGGTGGACCGAAGCCGTCGCACAGAAGTGCAGGATTTCAGAACTGGTGGGCACTCAGGATCCATGGAGTCCAAACTATACCTGGAAATAGATCCCCTAATAGATCTGCTTCACAACATGCAGGTTTAAGTGAAGTCAATAAACATTTTGTTACTGTTAAATAACAACGATTAGCATTTGCATAGCACTAATTACATGACGGTATTATACTGTCAATTATAGTCTCATTTGATGCTCACAACAACCCAGCCAGGTAGGTTCTGTTATTGTTCCCATTTTACAGTTGAGGAAACTGAGGCAAATAGAGGTTAAGTGACTTGCTCAGAGTCACATCTCTAGTCCGTGTCTGAGCTCAGACTTTAATTTGGTTCTTTCTGACTCCAGGCCCAGCGCTCTATCCACTGTGTTCCTTATGGGTCAGGCACTGTGCTAAAGTGCTGGAGATACAAAGAAAAATGTAAGACAGTTTTTGCCCTCACAGAATGATGGGGGTGTGGGGGAGAGAGGAGTACAGGCAAACCACTGCCAAATAGTAGAGACAGCAGAAACTACTATATTTCAAGGCAGCACATTTTACATTTGCATGGTTCTAATAATCAGGGGTGAACCTTGGGATTCAGTCAAAGGGCCACACTTGAGGACCTAGAGGACCACATGTGGCCTCAAGGCCACAGGTTCCCCACTCCTGCTCTGTTTGTTAGTCATCTTTTCCATATATCAAGTTTAAATTTGCCTCTCTTCAACTTCTACTAATCATACCGAATTCTTCCTTCTGGAGTCAAACATCTCATCTCTGTGCTACATGACAGCCACAGGTAGACAGTTAGAAGGTAGCGATCATGCTCCTCCTTGGCCTTCTCAGGAGTAAACATTCCCAATTACTTTAGTGAATCCTCATATTGCATGACCTAAAGGGCTGTCCCCATCCTGGTTCCACTCCTCTGGATATTTTCCAGTTTATCAGTTTCCTCCTAGTTCACTTTCAATTCAATAAACCTTTACTAAGTGCCTACTTTGTTTCAGGCACTGTGCTAAATGCTAGGGATACAAAAAGAGGCAAAAGATAGTCCCTGTCCTCCAGGAGATCACAATCTAAAGGAGAGACAGTCTGCAAACAAATATATAGAAAAGGAGCTATATACAGGATAAACAGGAAATAATGAACAGTGGGAAGGCACTGGAATTTAATTGAGCACAATATTCTAGATATCTGCAGTCCAGCAACGGGAGAAAGCCTGAAGGAATGCATAGAGGTGAAAGATGGCATGTGAATTCAGGGAATAAACTCACATTTAGTCTGTCTGAATCAGAAAGTGTAGCCAAAAGAATAGGACAGAAATGAAACTGACGGGAAAGGTGGAGCCAGATTGGGGTGTCCTTGAATGCCTAGTTAAGGAGTTTGTTAAATGTGACAGTTTTTGGAGTAAAAATGTGACAGCTTCAGAATTAAAATTTAGGAAGATAATTTTGACAACTGTGTGAATTGCACCGGAGAAAGGAAGGAGGGAGTCCAGTTAGGAAGAGATTACAGTTATCCATAGGAAAGGTGATGAGGGCCCCAGTTGGACTGTGTGAGTGGAGAGGAGAGGCCTGATGAAATTGTATTTTTGATGTTATGAAGTATTTTTTTTTAGTTTTACAGAACTCTGACATGAACAAGAAATTGGAAACACATCAAGGAACAAACAGCCATGACTTTGCTGCTAAGCCAAACACATTTTGTTGATCTGACTTCAAAAAACAGGCGAAGTTATAACAATTTAAAAAGAGAGTGAACCTACTTTTAGGAATGCAAAACATACAATCTCAGGTCATTTCCAGTACAAGAAAAGTGAAACCTGTTTGTTTTAAAGTCTTAGAGCTACTAAGACAAAGCGCTAGCCAGTACTGTTATTTATGATGCCTTGCAGGCTGCATCAGAGTGGGAACTCTTTCCATCAACACAAAAGAAATGTGTTTATAACTGAACAGGTGATTCTTAGAGTTTTGCCTGAGGTTCAGAAATATCAGCATGGCTTGAGCAGGGTCATGCCAGATAGCAAAGGCCAGATTTGAACCAAACCTTTCCTAATTCAGTTTCTGGTGCCCAAAGTTCTATGCCACACTGTCCCCTCTCTCCTATGTACTCTATCCTAACACACCTCCCTTCCCCAGTTTCACTGTCAAAAACAGCACAGGATGCCTACTCTACATTGAAACTGCCAAATGAAGATAAACTTGTAATCTTTTGCATAAGGAAATTCTGTAAGCCCAATAATGACCAAGAACATTTATTTATGCAATGAGGAAAAAGAAAAGTGGTATGAAAATGTGATCATTAATTTACTAAAAGGGAAATTGATTTGAAGTCAGATCAGATGAATTTGAAACACAGATCTACTACTTACTATGTGTGGATGACTACTTCTTTGGACAGCTCATTTGACCACTCTTGGCCTCAGTTTCCTCATTTGTAACACGAAAGAGCCTGAACTAGACGATATCCATTAGAGTTCCTTCTAGCTTTAAATCATAGGATCCTCTGATGCCCAGGAGGCTAAAAGAATTGACTCAGGTTTACAAAAAGGCAGAAGAATTCAGATTTCCTGATTCCAGGGCAAACTCTATCAACTATACAAGGCTATCTAGGCAGCTACCAGGTCTCTGTTGAGACCAAGACCATTGCTCAAAGACAGGCATGCAATCTATTACTGGTAAACAAGGTGTTGATTGATCCTCCCTTTGGCTTCTAAAGCCCTCCATTATCTGATCTCTTCCCACCTTTCCAGTTTCCATACAGCTTGTACTCCCCTGACTCTTCCAAGTATTCTGTGACTGACTTCCCTGCTGTTCCTTACACAAGACATTCCATCTCTGGGCATTTTTGCTGGCTATCCCCTACACCTGGAAGAGTTTCCTTCTTCCTCTCTGCCTCCTTGTTTCTCTGACCCACCTTCTACAGGAAGCCTTTCCATAGCTCCCTTAATACTAGTGCCATCCCTTTGTTGATTATTTCAAATGTATCTTGTTTGTGCAGAGTTGTTTGCATATTATCTCCCCCATTTGATAGTGAGTTCTATGAGAGCAGGGAATGTCTTTTGTCTTTCTTTGTATCTCTAGAATCTAGCATAGCGCCTGGTACTTTATATCAGTCAATGCTAGCTGACTGACATCTACTTCATCCATGTTAGATCCTGGGGAAGACATAATTAGCAAGATATGTCCTCCTGCATACACAGTTTCCAATCCAGTAATTCATTCCTTTGACATTCACAAATACAAACAGGATAAACATTTATCACACACTTACTGTGTACTGAGTGTAGGAGCTCTGTGTAGGAGATAAAAAATAAGCCCCATTTCCTATAGAACTGGTAACCCTTACTTTTAGAGTTTCCTACTCTACCAAGTCATCCAGTTACAGGCTCTAAGCGGGCAATGTTGGAGTGCTTGGGTTTGAGTGAAGTCAGCACATATTCCAATGGCTTTGTCATTACTGTACTGAACACATATCTCCCAGCCTATCAGGTAAGGGTGGCATCTGGTCAGTATAAAGCTTAGGAGGCCATTTAGCCCAAGAACATGACACCACATGGAAACTACAGGAAGGAAGAGGTGTTTGAAGATAATGGATTCCACAGGACTTTGTCCAAGATTCTGGTCTTCCTTACATTTTTTAAAAGGACCCTTCAGGGTCATAAAAAGCTAGGTAGGGGATCTGGAAAAATGCCTACTATTCCATTCGCTGATCCTTACACAAGACATTCCATCTGTCAAATCCGGGCATTTTTGCTGGCTGTTTCCCATGCTTGGAACACTCTCCCTCCTGGTTTCTCTGGTTTCCTTCAAGTAAAGTTCTACCATCTATAGGAAGACTTCCTACATCTCCCTAGTGCTATCCCTCATCATTACTGATCAACATTCATCTCCTAGCTACTTGGAAGTGGGGGGGGGGGTGCATATAATTGTATCTCCTACTTCCTACCCTGCCGGAGTAATAGGATTCAGAGAAGCCAGCAGAGATAGGCCATGGATCATGAGAGTGAGGAAATACTTTCATGTTATTAACATGGCTGGTCCTTCTAACTCCCTAAACTGGTCTGTCCTGTAAAAAGGGCAAGCACCCTTAAGTGACCCTCACATCTGGCCTAATTAAAAATTATTGATAACCCCAGAGAGTTTTTGCTTATGTAAGGTACATCTATAAATATTTACCATATGAGAAATTAAAATGGACATTTTAAAAATGTATTTATTAATTCATTAAACTAGAAATAATAAATCCAAATAACTTGTTTTTATGAAGAATAGCTATATTTTCCAAAACAAAAAAATAGTGAGAAGAATGGAATTGTTTCATATATTTTTGTAAATCTCTTAAATGTCTGACTTAATAGAAGACATATGGATTTTCATATCTGCTTCTGCATTCAATATGCTATTTTGGTTAAAGTACATGAAGAAAATTTGGCCTTATATAGACATGTTGTTGGAAAAGGGAAGAGTATTTTAATAGGCAAATAAAGTCTTAGTATTATTATGAAAGTAGCTTTAACTTCACAGATGCCATAAAAAGGTTTCTGGTTGGACCACACTCTGAGACTTGCTGTGGCTGAGCTCAAGGAACAATTTTGCCTTCAACCCTTAGGGGGAAATAAGGGTGAATTTAATTCACTAATATTTATTTAGTTATGGTTGTTGGTCTGTCCTTCATTTTCAAAGAGGACCATGACATCAAGATGATGACATGACTTGCAGTTGACTTTGATCTGAGTGAGGGAGGGCTGTGCAAGGTCACCAACCTCACTTTCTTGTCCTGAGACATCCAGGTCCAGTGGCCTGATATTCATCAGGATAGCTGGAGATGGCCCAAGATGCAATGTGAGACCCTGGCCTTTTCAGGCTAAGGTCCTATAGCATTCTCACTTTCATTGTGAGGTATTAAAGATGTAAAGACCAAAATCATCCCTGGCCTCAGGGAGCTTAGATTTTAATGGCAGATACAATGATTCTTTATAGAAAAGAAAATGCAACTTCTTGGGCAAGAGTACAATAACATCTGTGAGGCTTGGGTGGACTGTGGGCAAAGGTTTCTTTCAGGCATAAGACAGAGGTAGGAGATCAGATGTCAGATTCAAAGAATTTAATCCAAGCTGGTTGAAAGAGAAAGTGCTTGATGGGAAGATAAATGAAAAAAATCTAGAAAAAAAAAGCCAAGTTGGAGTAATTGTGGAGGGTCTTCAATGCCAATTAAGAAGTCTATATTGTATCATCTAGGACACAGGAAGCCCCTGAAGTATATTGAATTGGGGAATAACCATAAGGAAGTTAGCAAATAGAAAGTTAATCTTCATGGGGCTCATTCAAATGTGACCCAACTGAGCTAGAACATGTACAAAGAATATAGGGAAGTGCTTTAGAAGACCTGCACTCTCTCTGAGCACTTCCCTATCTAACCTCTTTTCTGTTCTCCCCTCTCTCTTTTCTTTCTCCTTGTATTTGCGATTTGAGATTGTATAAACCTGTCTTACATCCTACATGGATCTAGGATAGGTATTGATCACAGTCTCTTTGTAAGATTAGATACACCGTTTATTGTTATTTATTAAAAAACATTTTATTTTTTCCAATTACATGTAAAGATAGTTTTCAACATTCATTTTTTTAAAAAATTTTGAGTTCCAATTTTTCTCCTTCCCTCCCATCCCCTCATTTTTCTTCTCCAAGACAGCAAACAAGCTGATATAGGTTATACATGTATGTATGGTTTATTGTAACCTGTATATTTTTACCTTATATAAGTCACTTTGATTGAATTACACATTTGCGCTTGAGGTATAAATGTCCTCAAAGTTCATGGGTTTACTTTTCTTCCTGAAACACTCTCATCTCTCCCTCTAGAAGCAGATCAACTCCATTCATGGCCAACTGACCAAATGAAAAAAATCTCATTGTCTATTAGGGAGAATCAGATTGGATGCCAAATCTCTAGTCAGACTATTGTGGGTTCACTGCATCTCAGAGCTGGAACAAAGCTCAGACATAATTTTTTCCAGGAGGTCTTACTCAGTATTTTTTTGGTGTAATGGACTCCTTTGAGAATCACCCTTCTAGCTCTGATGAGGAAATTGAATCAAACAGAAGTTAAATGATTTGCCCAAGGTCACACAGCAAATAAATGTCTAAAGTCATATTTGAAATGAGGTCTTCTTGACCAGGTTTCTATCCACTATGCCAGTTAGGCATCCCTAAACTAATTGTATTGAAAGACAATTATCAAAATTTTTTATACATGTATATGAGTTCATGGACCTCAGACTATGAACCACTATAGTTATAGGGTATTGTTTAAAAATGATTACAATTCATAATGCATATTTTTTAAATGATCATATAGTCTAAGCATAAATGCACAAATATCCTCTGTTGAAATGGAGAGGAAATTTCTGG
>CM053771.1:97943795-98060272 GCA_028658325.1 Potorous gilbertii
CATGAGTATCCTAATATATCTCTGCAGACTAGAGCCATTAGATGGATTTAATAAGATACAATGCAATGGGCATAAATGTTAAGTTCTGTACATGGGATCAAAAAGTCAACTGAGCTGAATATTAGTCAGTGTTACATGTGAGTTAAAACCTAATCAGGAAGAAAACAAGCATTTATTCAGCACCTACTATGTGCCAGGCACAATGCTATGAATCTTACAAATATTGTCTCAATCCTGGGAAATAGATGGTATTACCACTTTACAGTTGAGGAAACTGAGGCAGACAGAGGCTAAGGGACTTGCCTAGGGTCACACATCTAAAAAAAATGTCTGAGGTCAGATTTGAACTCAGGTCTTCCTGACTGCAGGCCTCTTGCTCTATCTTTTGTACCACTTTGCTGCCTCTAAACAGAATCTGGGATTAATAAAGACCCAGTGTCCAGAAGAAAAGTAATAGTAACTCCACTGTATGCTACTTCAGACAGACAACATCTGGACTATTTTATTAATTTCTGAGTGTCTGAACATATGAACTTCAGTCTTGCCTGTCTATATCCTCTTTGTGCATAGTTGTAGGCACATCGGCACCCCTTTTTGACAGTGAGTTCTTTGAGAGAAGACACTGTCTTTTGCCTTTCTTTGTATTCCTAGTGTTTACCACAGTGCTTAGCATACATAATAGGTGCTTAATAATGCTTGTGGACTTCACTTGTACTGACTGAAAGGCCAGCCTTAGAATCCGGGAGATCTAGATTCTAGTCCTGCCTGTTACATACTAACTATGGGATCATGAGAGAGGCCCATAACTTGAGTGTTTCTGGGCAACTCACTAATTTAATAAGATACTGCAGAGTCAACAGTCAGCATTGGGGAAGGGAGTTTCCATGCTAAAATTTACCCAGACCAATGAAATCACATGTTTAGTACCAAAAATAATTGCTATACTGGAGTGCTCTGTCAGGAAGGCAGTGGGAATGTTAAAGGGTCTGGATGCTGTACCATTTGAGGAACAGTTGTGAAAGAATGAAGGATATTTAACCTTGATAAGGGAAGATTGGGGTGGGTCATTGTTGTTCAGTCTTTTAGTCATGTCTGACTCCTCCTGACCCCATTTGGAGTTTCCTTGGTTGGAGTGGTTTACTGTTTCCAGCTGCAGCTCATTTTACAGATGAGGAAACTGAGGCAAACAAGGTTAAGTGACTTGCCAAGGATCACACAGTTAGTGTCTGAGACCAGATTCGAACTCAAGAAGAGGAGTCTTCCTGACCCCAAGCCCGGTGCTCTATCTACAGCACCACCCAGTTGCCCAGTAGGATAATTCTCTTCAAGATTTTTTTAGGAGCTCTCAAGTAGAAGGAAAAAATTAGACTGGTTCAGTTCAATCCCAAAGGGCAAAACTAGGAACAATGAAGATATAAGGAAGGAAAAATCGAAACTTCCTAACACTAGACTCATTCGAAAGTGTCATGGGTTACCTTGTGGTCGTAAGTATGTGGTATAGGAACCGTGGGTTCCCCATTTGGCTGAGGTCTTTAAGTGGAGGCAGCATAGCCATTTGTCAGGAATGTTGTGGAGTGGATTCTTTTTCAGATATAACTTGGAGTAGCTGGACACAGAAGTCCTTTCCAACCCTGAAGATTTGATTTAAATTGCTTGGAGTGACATGGGGAGGGAGAAATCACTCTCAGCTCGGGAATGATCAGCAAAGAGTTAATGAACACTTGGATAGTTGAGCCAAGCCTGAAGAAAGGGAAGGATCCCAACAGTCAGTGAGAGATGGGTGGGAATTCATTGCAGGAAGGGGGAGAGCCCTGAGCAGAAGGAAACACAATATAGGTTTAGACCAGGGACTGAAAGAGACTGGAGACTAGAGAACAAAGAATCATGTCACAGCATCACAGATTTAGAACTGGAAGTGACCTTTAAGGTAATGAAGTCCAAACCCCATCCTGTTACAGATGAAGAAATGGAGGCACGGTTAGGTTAAGTTACCCAGCACCACACAGCCAATGCCTGGGGCAGGATTTGAACCCAGACTTTCCTCACTCCCAGTTAGTGTCCTATCTACTATATGATGCTATCTCTTTACTATTGCAAAAGTCATCATGTTATCAAGGCATATTCTAGAGGCAGATTTTTTTTTCTTAAACCCAGGTCCCAAAAGAAAGACTTTTCTGCTCATGAAGCTCTGATAAGGATAGGCATTGACATCTGCTCCAGCAGGTCGGCAGTTTTATTGAACGTGCAGTACATGTGGGCCAGGGACGGGGAACTATAGGGAGTTCCAGATTGATCAGGGGCTTCTCTTCTAACAACCAACAGGAATTTTTTGAATCTTTAATGTGTGCTCAAGGCTATACTAGGGAATACAGGAAAAACAGAAGACAGTTCGTCTGCTCTCAAGAAACAAGTGATTTTATGTGCTGCAGACAACCCAGGGCCATAGGAGTACCAAGGAGGGAGAGATCAGTGCGGGCTGAGGTCCTCGTGAAAGGCTCCCTAGAGAAGGTGGGGCCTGGCCTGGGCTCATCAGCTTTCCAAGCAACCTAAGGCTAGACTGTAATGCTTGAGGTTGTATTTGGACTGCTTATTAATAGAAATAATAATAGCTTACGGTTATAGAGTGCATTAAGATAGGTGAAGTGTTTTACATGCATTACATCATTTGAGCCCCATAATAGGTGGGCAACTACTCTACATTGGATTATCCCCATTTTACAGATGAGAAATTGTGGTCCTCAGTGGTAAAATCACTTGTCAGCGGTCACACAGTCAGAGGCAAGATTTCAACCCGTCTTCCTTTTCTGACATTTAGTACTTTATTCTGAGAGCTCTATTCTTATATATGGCATCTAGATGGCTAAGCAGATAGAGCTCTGGACCTGGAAGCGGGAAAATCTGAGTTCCAATCCAGGCTCAGATACTTCGTAACTGTGTGATCCTGGGTAAGTCATTTAATCTTTACTGAAAAATGGGGATAGAAATAGTACCTATCTCCTAGGGTTGGGTAAAATAGTAATTTCCAGGCCCTTATCACAGGGCCTGACACATAGAAAGCACTATATAAATGTGAACTTTTTTGTGGTTGTTGGCTTAAGTAATGCCAAGCTGTTATATGGTCCAGTTTAATACATTCATTCACCGTATAAAATCGGAATACTAGATATAGAAGGAACCTTAGATCTTTCGCCAGTGGAACTGAAAGAATCCTTGGTATATCCACCTCAGAGGAATACAGAATTGGAACATAGAATATTTGAGCTAGGAAGAATCATCAAATATAGAACAAGGAATGTTAATGAGAGGAACTGGAGAACTTTAGAATGCAGGAGCATTGAATATAGGTCAGATCTATAAGGGACCTTAGAACAGAGAATAGGGAATCTAGATTATTAGACTGAAAGTGACATTAGGGATCATCTCAATCAAAGATACTCATTTGACATTCATGAGGAAAATGAAATGTGGATTAAAGACAGGACTGAGCAAAGGTCTTTGGCTGAGCTGAACCCACAGCTTGGCCTCTGGACCTCCAGCCTCTGTTTCTGTCGAGGCAGACAGAGAGGCATCTGGTGAGGATGAGGCACTGTGAGAGAGGGCCTTTGTAACCCAGTGCAGCGGTGTGATAGCCGCCAATTGCCTCTGTCCTGGAAGACTGGCTGAGATCCAAGTCCTCCTTGCAGGCGATCCCATCATTAAACAGGCCAACTGTCATAAAGATGCATAGACAGAGGTTTTAAACATAGACTTCCAGTCGGTGACCTTTAAGCCCCACAAATTTATACAATCAGAAATCCATCTAGTGACTCACAGGTGGAAGGCTATGGCCCTCCATTAGGTCTCATTTTTATCATATTCACCAAATGGAAAACAAATTGAATTGTAGTTCCGTGCTCATTTCCCTGTGTGAATCTTCACACTATTTGTCTCCATCATTCTTCTGCCTCTGTCTGCTCGGTGGTATGCATGTCACCAGTCACTGTAGCCCGCCAATGGGAAGGCTCATGCTCCCATCGCTCAGTCTCTGGTTTAATGCTTTAAACAGAGATTAGGAAGATGAGGTGAAGAGGGCAGAAGTGAAATTCAAAGGTATTATTACTAAACTGAAGGATGTTTCAGACAGCATGAAGGATGTACAGTGTAAAAAAAGAGATTTTTAAAACACAATGAGATAAGTTTCCCCAAAAAGAGAACACTGAAGGTAAGGGTGAATGGTGTGATAAGTAGGGCAGAAGTATATTTAAGGATGAGAAAATATGATATCTCAGGAAGAGCACTAGAACAGTAGCCTATAAGCTCTTAAGAGCAGGAACTATTGTCCTGCCAATGCCTTGCACATAGGAAATATTTAGTAAATGTGAACTGAAGAAAACTGAATACCAAGACTGTAAGATTCTTGAGAGTAAGGACTGTGTTATTTTTTTCTTTCCTGCTTTTCATGGTGTACCCAGTGCTTAGTATAGTGCATGGCATATAGTAGGTATTTTTTAAAAATGCTATTTGACTAATCCCAGTCATTAGCTTGCTTTGTGATCTTAGGCAAATCACTTTACTTTTCTGTTCCCTTTTCTTCGAATCTACAAGTCCTCCATTTCCACAAAATGGAGAGATTAGATCAAATGGTCTCTAAAGACTTTCCAGCCTAAATGTTCTGTGTTCTAGCATTTTATGTCCTAAAGTCCCTTCCAGCTCCAGTATTCTGTTTTAATAGTCTATGTTCTGAGGTCCCTTCTAAGCCCTAATACTTCATGTTCCATACCCTAAGGGTTGGTGGTCTTAAAAATCCATCCCAGCTCTAAGATTCTTGTTAAAGGACAAGTGGCAGTGAGAAGAGCCCACAGGGGATCGAGTATTGTGCATGGCAGAGCAAGGAGACAATGGTTCATTCAGATGTCAGTCGTGAGTGCCTCCTTATCACAAAGCTGGGAGGAAATTGTGGCTGGATAAAGCCCTTGTAGGGAAGGACCCGATTTCATCTCTAAAATGAAGATGATAATTCACTACTTGGCCACCTGCCTACCCAAGGGGATATTCTGAAAGGATGAGGAGGAACATAGTATACATTGGGCAGCTCAGTGAAAACAAAACAAAATAAAATAAAAACAAAATGAAGCAAAAAAATAATCCAAAAAACCAAAGCTCTCTCAAGTAATTCAGCTAAAATGGCTAAGTTGGTTTTTCCTACCAAGAGGAGGAAAGCCAAGTTGTTGGTTAGGATGGCATAGCAAAGTCTCTCTCTAGCTCAGGGGATATTGATTTATTTTATTTTTTGTAACATGGACCCCCTTGCAGTCTGACAAACCCTATGGACCCCTTCTTAAAATAATCCTTTTAGATGAATAAAGTAAAATATGTAGGATTATATAGGAAACCAATTATGTTAAAATGCAGATATAAAAAAAAATTTAATTCACAGACCCAGATTAAGAATTCCTAGTATGTTAGCCAAATCAGAAATTCTTTTGATCCCTGCCACAAATCTGGCAGAGTGAAATGAACATTAGTTTTGTCATGAAACAGGGAATAAAGAAGCCTAGGTTCTAGCCACAGCTCTGCTTTTCTCTTGTAGTGTACCTTGAATGTGGGTCATTTCACTTTCCTAGGTCAGTTTCCTCATTTATAAAATCACTACTAAGATTGGACTAGGTAGACTCTTATTCCCAATATAATAGAGGACTGGACTTGGGACTAAGAAAAGATAGATTCACATTCTGCATCTCACCCATACTCATTGTGTGACCCTGGATCAGTCTCCTAACTCCTTGAGTCTTGGTTGTTGTGAGAATCTCATAAGATATTGATGTAAAAGCGGAGCCACAAAGATGTCCATTGGCTGTTATTACCATGTTTTAGTTGTCATTATTTTTCCTTCTTTCACATTATATGTGTGTCCCATTAAATTCAGCAAACATTTACTAGGCATCTACTGTTTTCAGGGTTCTCTGCTGGAGGGAGAGAAAAAAACAGCAATTTATATCACAGGGAGCTTTTACAATGAACAAAATAACCTTTCCTAATCCCCTGTAAAGTAGGTAGCATAAATGTTAATATCCACATTTTAAAGATGAGAAAACATTTTATTGATTTCTATATGACTGATCAGCTGGTGAATTTGGAGCCAGAAATTAACTCCAGGTCTCCTGACTGCCTTAAATTAAAAATTAAATTTCAAAATAAAAAAAGATAACCATTGCTTCCGTGTAACATGTTGACCATTAAGGAGTCATGCCAACTGCTCAGAATATTATGTAACAAAATAATTCACAAGAATTTAAGAGAGGTGCCAAGTATGATATGAATTCTAATAGGGTTGAGCAGAGATTATAGATTTTTCTTGGACTAGAAAACTGGATTGTCTTAAAGGTCTTTTCTAACATTAAGAACTTAGGATCCTAGGAAGAGGTGGCATTTCAGGAGACCTTCATAGGGTTAGTAGGAATTCAGAACATTTGAGGATTTAGAGCTAAAAGGGGCTCCTACAAAACATCAGATCCAATTTTCTCACTTTACAGGTGAGGAAAATGAGGCATGGAGAAGTTTAGGTGATTTAACCAGGATCACACACTACTGTATCGGAGGCAGATTTTGAACCCAAGTTCCATTATTTATCCACTATTCCGCGCTGACTCTCACTGAAAAAGTGAAGCATACCCTTCCAGGCCTAAGGAATAGCATGAACAAAGGCCCAAAGTGACAAATAAGGAACATTTATGTCCCAGGCCTTCTTCTCTTCTCCTTCTATACTGTTTTGCTTGGTGAGTTCATCAAGTGCCATGGATTCAGTTATGATCTTTAAACTGAGGTGATTCTCAGATCTATTGTCTAGGCCTAACCAATATCCTGATCTCTAGGTTAGTCTTAAATTCAACATGTCACAAACTGAACTCATTATCTTTCCCCCACAAATCCTTCCTTCTTCTTAACTTTCCTGTTACAGTCAAGGGTACCACCACCTTCCCGTTTACTAGATGTCTTCCTCATCTCCTCATTCTGTCTTATACCTCATGTCCAATAGGCTATCAAGTCCTGTTTGCTTGCACTTTCATCACATCTCTTATATTAGCCCTCTTCTCTCCTCTGACACTGCCAAGACCTGGTGCAGAACCTTATCACTTCATCTCAGGACTGTTATAATGGCCTGCTGGTTGGTCTCCCTGCCTCCAGTCTTTCCCTTCTGCAGTCCATCCTCTATTTAGTGTCAAAGTGATCTTACTAAAGTACGGGTCTGACCATGTCACCCCGACCCCCATTCGATAAACTCAAGTGACTAGCTCAAGGATCAAATAGATAATCCATCTGGCTTCTAAAATCCTTCATCATATGACCCCTTTCTATGTTCTCTGTGTTCTCCAACTTTCATTCATCCATGGATTCTTTGATCCAGTGACACTGGATGTAAGACCCTGTCCTCTGGGCTATTCCTCTCCTAAGACACTTCATCTCCTGACTCCAGAAATTTTCAATGGCTGCTCCACATGCTTGGAATTCTCTTCCCCCTCATTTCTGTCTTCTGGTTTCCCTAGCTTCTTCCAAATTTTCTTCAAGTATCTTTTAAACTATGAAATGTTAAAATTGTACTAAGATATTTAGTACAACCTGTATATCTTGTTTGTATATAGTTGTTGGCTATTAGACCCTGACTTCCTTTAGAACAAGGATATCTTTTTGATTTTGTCTTTTTTTTTGAGCCCTAGAAATTAACATAGGGCTTGGCACATAGTAGGTGCTTAATAAACGTTTCTTGACTTGAATTGACTTGGCTGTAACATAGAGAGCCTAGAGTAGAACATCAAATAATGTTTGACAAGTGGGGTGGCACCATATTGTAGGGGGAGCCTGGGATGCAAGGATAGCGTTTGTCCATTGTTCACTTGTCCAGTTCAGGATGGGCCTGAACCTGCCACTTCCAGAGGTAGCATCCTTGAGCCTTCCCCCAATGGACAATATTGTTATATGCATTGTCTTGTCATTATTCTTCATAAAACATTCTAATACCATTATTTATTATGCACCCTATCTTCTGCCCTCCCAGAAGTCCTACTGCCCACATCCACCATCCATGAGCAATTACAATTAACACAAAGCCACTTAAGATCTGAATGCCTAGTGTATTTCCAAATGGGAAGGTCAGCATCATTATCCTTGGTGGATTCAATTACCCAATCCTGCCTAATCAGACTGCAGCTTCCCGTCTGTTCATTGTGAATACCTCCACATATATTACAGGCAGATTGAACCAAAGCAGGGCAAGCTAAAGCCCTCTCTTCACATGCACGTCCAGAGCTGCCTTTCCCTCTTGTAGGGCTTAGTTACAACAACAGGTTATTAATAATGGTAATTCTCCACTAACATCTCCTTTGATGCCTCATTAGGAAATAAGACTATAGATCAAGAGTTAGAACAGACCTCAGAGGTTATCACATCTAGAAATGATGAGCAGTGTTTTCTGGCTGGAGTATAGTAAGAAAGGAGTCACACAGACTCACAGAATCCTCTTTCTCAGCTGGAAGGGAACTTTTGAGGCCTTTGAATTCAATTTATTTATTTTAAAGATGAGGAAACCAAGGGACTGGGGAAGGGGAGGCAGGGTTAAATAATCATTTTAGAATTAGTAAATGTCAAAGCCAAGATGTGAACACAGGTCTTCTTGACTCCTAGTCCAGAGCCCTATGCTTTTTGCCAAGGGTTCTTAACCTAGTGTTCATGAAAATACAAACATGATGTCCATCCAACTTCTTTACTCAAAGCTTTTCTAGCAGAATATGTATCACCAGAGTTTACATCTTACTGGCATAGCTTTGGAAGAACTCAAGGTCCCTTGTAACCCCACAGTAAAGCAAATGATAGGTTTAAGAAAGAGATTTCTTCTTATCGTTTATTTTTATCTAGATCTGTAGTTTCATTGATGTGGAGGGCTCCTTAATATGGAAACCTAGGGATAAGCAACCCATTTGCAACTTGAGAGGTTAAGTGACTTGCCCATGGTCACACAGCCAGTATTAGTAATCAATATTTACCATACCTTTAGCAAGAACTTCACATCTGCCAGGCACTATAATAAGGACTGGGGATACAAGTGCAAATAGCTGTAAGAGAAAAGGCTTGAACACAGGTCTTCCTGACTGTCCAATATGCAGTGCTACCTCTGTGCTATATCATGCTATATATTTTTTATGTTATGTCATGCCATGCCATGCCATGTCATCTTATGGTATATTGTGATGTTTCACTACTATATTTGTGTCTTTATTTCACAGTCATTTGCACATAATGACACCTACACCCCAGGCATCATTCCCATTTCTATCTACCAAAACCTTGCACCATGCTCCTGGGTCCAGTCATCTTATCTTGTCTTATTTTATCTTTTCAGAATACAGAATTGGGCTTCTGTACCACTTGCTGGACTTCTCTATGCCATGCCTCTGCATACTCCCCTTCCTTTTCTTTCTATCTCCCTTTTAAGTTTTGTGTTCTCTCCCTAGAATGGAAGCCCCTTGACAGTACAGATTTATATTGCCTGCTCTTATTCATGTCTCCAGTGCTTAGTGCAGCATTTATTATACAACAACCACTTAATATATGTTCCATCCATCCATCCATCCATCCATCTACCTACCTATCTATCCATCTATCTAGTAGAACAGAATGGATGCCCTGATTTCTGTATGCCAACTGCTCAGTGGTGTTTATGGCTTAAGCGTTCAGACAAATCTTGTCTTATTCTGAACAATAGGCCTCTAGAGACTCAGAGTCTAGAGACTGAAGAAGTTTCTGGTAAACTGTCATGTTCAAGGAAAAATGACTGTCTTTCCTTTCTGCCATCTTATTCTGCCTTCTGCAGAAGTTTGATCCCCTGCTCAATAACTTTCTAGAGCTCCCCCTTGACTGGAGAATAAGGTCCAAACACATCGTTTCGTTGCCCTTCATAGATGTATGCTCATAGATTCTTGAAGATGGAAGGCATCTTGGGGGCCATGTAGGCAGACCCAGACTTGAAGCAGAAATCTCCTTTTTAAAACCCTGAACAAGTTGGTACCTATACCTTTCCTATCTTATTCTCCATTTTCCTCCTTTACAAGCCTTTTGCACCAACCATCCCAGTCCACTTGATGTTTCCCATGTCTCTTTATCTCCATACATTTAATATTCTGCTGAATATTCTTGCAGTCTTTCTCTTCTGCCTCTTCTCAGCCTATCTATCCTATCCCTACCTGCCTTGATGAAATGGATAAAATGTTTCTTCTCATGTTGTTCCCAAACAGAAGTGATCACCATCTTCCTCCCATGAAGGCCTATTGAACACTAGGTTCATATCTGTCTTGTTTGACTTTCAAACTATCCCTTATGATTGGAGGGCATGCGATATCCCCCTACTGGACCTTAAGCTCCTTGAGAGCAGGAACCATTTTCCATTCATCCTTGAACTTTCTCAGTGCCAGTTTCATGGATTTTACATAGTAAGTACTCAATAAATGTTGAACTACATTGGGAGAGCTTAATTAATGGCAAGTGTAAGACTTGGAATAAGTGGTTTCATCATTTCAAGGACCAGCCTCCTTTGGTTGTTGTTCAGTCGTTTCAGTCATGTCTGACTTTACATGACCCCACTTGGATTTTGAGGTTTTATTGCAAAAATACTGGAGTGACTTAACCATTTCCTTCTCCAGATCATTTTACAGATCTGGAAACTGAGGCAAGCAATGTTAAATTTCTTTCTCGGTGTCATGCTTCTGGTAAGTGTCTGACTCCAGATCTAGGGCTCTCCTTACTTCACTGCTTCTAACTTGGAGGTAGATGGCATCCATTGTGTTCTTTGTACCATAAATACCTGCCTTATACCTATTGTGGTTATTATTCCTTAAAGGAAGTAGGCATGGAGCCCTATTTGGGAGTTAGAGTGACATAGGCTCTAAACCTCACTTGTCAGCGTGACCCTGAGAAAGTCACTTCCCAAATCTGACTTGCAGGTTTGCTCATCTGTAAAATGAAATTGTTGGACTAAATGCCCCCTAGAATCCCTTCCAGCCCTGATAGTTTATTTCCTAAATCTTATCTCAGCTGTGCCATGCCCCAATTCATGTTCTACATATGTTCTAAAGACCTTCCCAGCTCTGATATTCTATATTTTAAATTCTGTATTTTAATCTCCAGCATGGAGATTCTTTGCCTCTGTGATTATTGTTCCTTTTATTTTTCAGAATAAACTAGGCTTAACACATTGCAACAATGGGGGCATTATCCAGGTCCATTACAATCGTGTCTTGCCAAAATTAACATCTGGTTATACAAATAATATCCAGAAGTACATTCTATTCATTTGTCCCACTTTGCCTTTGAATTACTTCAAAGAACTGAACCCTTTGAACCAAACCAGTACTCTCTCATTGCATTTTTCTAATGGCCCCTGTCCAGGTAGGAGTCATAAGTTTAGCTACATATGGTCATATTTGAAAGTACTTTCATATTTTTTAAATTATCATATATGGTTTTTTATTTTTAGTGATACATTTTGTTTTGACACATCATATAGTCCACCCCTCCCAGCATAGTCACAGCTGAATCCCTGTGATCTACAATGCTCCAAAATGTTTAAGTAAAACCACATAAAAGAATGACTGAAACTGTTAATGCTTGCAACCTTATACTTGAGTAGTTTTCCATTTGCCAAAAGAAAGTAGGGGAGTATGCTTTTTAAGTTAGTACTAACATTGTCCATTATGTTTTTAGATGACTTCATTTATCTAGTTGCAGAAACCAAAGATCAAGGAAGAGAAACGGCACATGGTGGTATGAGTGCAACACAGGAAAGATGGCATAGAAGATGGTGCCAGAGTAATGTATGAGCAGAAAAAAATGGGATAGTCACAAAATGAAACTGAGGGATAACCACTCTCTCCACTGGAATCCACAAAATGCTCAAAGAACCTGAGGAAGGCCATATTTGATAGATTCCCTATGGCAGATTTAGAGAAGAGCATGCATAAGAGTTTCTCAAAATATGCAGACAAATGTAGGTGGCAACATGCAGCATTGGAGGGAATGGTCATGTTGAAAAATCACAAATCTATTGGAGTAATCGTGTCTTTTTTTACCTCTGCTTTGTTCGTTCTGCATGTATTCTTAGATGGCTTCCCATCTCATGGATTTCTCATGTTCATTGTTCCTGAGGGTGACAGTTATATTCCAGTGCATTGATATATGATAATTTCTTCAGCTATTCCCCAATCATTGGGCATATGCTTGGGGGTAATTTTCTTTGCCCTTTGCAGGTTACAAATAATGCTACATAGACTATTTTTGTACAAGAAAGGTTTTTCTTTCTGTCAATAACTTTGAACTCTGTGAGAGAACTTTCAAAACTTCAAATCCATTTATGTTAGACCAATATGAGCCCATGTTGAAAAATGATATATTGCTTTATTTTGAGTGGTAGAATGAGCAGGGTATGATATAAAGAATTTGCAGGCCCTAATGTCAACACCTTTGTAAACTAGATGACCTCAGGAAAATCACTTAACATCTCCGTGCCTAAATTTCTTCTTCTGCCAAGTAGAGAAGGCAAGGCAAGGGATGAGTTTGAAGGATCCTTCCAGGTGGAACATTTTAAGTGTCTTTAATTCAGTAAGGAACTTTCTAACAATGTAATAGGGTAGTGATCTCCCAGTTACTGTACACAAATAGAGACTGACTGACCACCTGTCAGGGGAAGGAAGGGAAAGGATTGGCCTAAGGTCCCTTCTGGCTTAAACTTCTCTTTAATTCTGTGACACTATCCCAGCTAGAGTCAAAGGTTTGGCTGTTGTTGAGGAATAGAATTGTAGTTGGAAATAGAATCTTAGAGACACAGAAGGTTATATGCGAAAGGAACTTTAGAGATCACCTAGCTTGGTCCCCTTTTACAATGGAGGAAACTGAGGCTCAGAAAGATAAAATAATTACCCCAAGGTCACATAACTTGTGACTGGCTGAGGTTGGATTTTAATCCAAGTCTTTAGACTTCAAGTTTAAATGGACCTTTTACTACATCACACTTCCTGTCTCCATTAAAATAAACTGGCAACATATTTTTAATAGTCAAGACTTCCTGGAAAGGAAAAGTAGAAAATATCACCCAAGAGGAACTAAACATTCCAATATTCCATGATCTTCATGCAGATGAAAGGGAAGGAGTAAGCAGTTGAACCGCCCATGGTAACATTTTCTGCTCTCTCACTCAACTAGGCTATTAATATCCAAGCTATTTGGGGGGCAATTAATGTCTAGGAAGCCAAGGAACCCAAGTGTATTATTATTTTTAGGTAAATGATTTTTGAGTATAGGTCTATATACCATATTTGTGTGTCTATTTCAAGTATTTTTTAAACTATTATTTTGCCAATTATATTATATAACTACAAATTATGATACGTTGCACTCTCCAAAGCATAAAAATTGCAGGTGACCCAGAGAGCAATGGAGAAACATTGGCAGGGGCAAGGGAGAGGATTAAGTACTTGGCAGTATATGAACAACAATAGCATGTGAAAAGTGGTACAAAAGACATCTGCCCCATAACATGCATGACTGGTAAAGGAAGTGAGTGGGGGGCAACTCTAGAAAGAGTGAGGAATCACAGACGGAATGGCCAAACATTTCAGCAAGATTATTGTATACTGAAAACCCCAGTGGAAAGGAAGTTAGGAGACATGTACCTGAATGGGAATTCCCTTCCAATATCCCGAAGAGGATCCCCAGCCTCTGCTTGAAGACCTTTGGTAATGCAAAACATATTATCTTTCAAAGCAATCCCTTCTACTCTTGGGTGATTGCGATTGTACATTTCCTCTCCTTTAGGGCTGCAGGAATAGCCAGGCTTCCAGGTTGTCGAGGAGCATTTTATTCCTTTAAACTAGGTCTCAGTCAGCCCTGCTATTCACTCACAGGCTCTGCATTGGCTATGAATCTGCTCTGAAAGTCTCTGCCTTCCAACCTTGATCTCCACCACTGATGCTGCTGCTGAGAGCTCCGCCAAACCTCCCAGGCTTCATGACCTAGGGCTTCACAGCCAGGGGCTGTGAGGGCTGTCCGGACAACAATTGCTCTCACCACTTAATGTGCATGCGCAAGCTCCATTCCTGGAGCATGTGCACTCAAGTTCTCCATATTGCAAAGAACCACTTTGGCAGAGTGGGAAAGGAGGCACTGGACTGAGGTTTTGGCCATAGGTTCACGTTGACTTGCTATGTGACATTGGGCAGCTGAGCCAACAGAAAGAGACAGCATGGCAGAGCATGAATGGGGACCTGGCCTTGAAATCTGGAAGACTTGAGCTCAGATCTGCTCTTTAATGCTACTGACTTTGTATCTTCCCTAGGGATGAACATGCATGGAAGGTGATTAATAAATGTTTTTTTGAATGAATGCTCAATGAATGAGGTGCTCAGAGAAGGCTTATTGGGAGGGAACCTTTTTTTTTTTTTAGCACTTATTCTATGACCTCCAAGAGCTTATAATTTAATGGGAAATGCAGGGTGTGTCTTTATGAAAAATCATTCCCAAATGACAGTAATACAAATGGATAAATGATAGATGCTGAAGAAGAGTTGAAGTTGTTGAGATCAGGTGAAGGAGAGAAGGCTAAAAGGAACAGGTAGAATTTGAGTTGCCATTTTGAAAGATGGGCTGGAAGTCTATGTACAAAATGGTGGTGAAGAGGGCATTCCAGGCATTGGGAATGAGGGAAACAGAAGCCTAGAGGTGGAAAAGTATAGGATGCATTCAGGAGAATGAGAGCTGTCCAATTTGACCACAGTGAAGGGTGTGGGAAAGACTTAGTGAGAAAACACAAGGCTAAAATGATCCTTTGGGACCTTGAATGTCATCCCAATTTAGACTTGGCCACCTCACCAAGACCATGTAACATACCACATGGGAGATATTTGCAGACCTCCCCACCCCTTCCTCCTCTACTTCTCTGACTCCTGCCATCCCATATGTTTTCCTGATTAAGGAAATGAATGTAGGGAATGGCAGAGCTGGAGCCTCATGCTTGGTGGGAATAATTAGTTTGGCCATTTTCCTTTCATCCTCAATCTCTTCCCTTTCCAGAGTGTGTGTGTGTGTGTGTGTGTGTGTGTGCGCGCGCGTGAGCACGCACATGTGCACATGTGGTCATATGTTTGTGTGTGTTTTAAATAAAGTGAATGGCACCCCAAATACACACCCTTCTTTTCGACAGGCTTGTTTCAATAACTATGTTATCATCTCTGAGTCATATAAGCTCCTTAGAATAGTTCAAACTCCTATATCCAACATTCAAGGCTATTTACAAACTAGAACTGTCCTTTCTTCCTCATCTTCTCTCCCACCACTCTCTCTACACAATCCAGGCTTGAGTAAAACAACATTTCTCCTCGACCTCTGTCCCTGCTCTGCACTTTGTGTATCTCTTGGCCTTAAGCCACGTTGTATACAGTTCCTCAAGTATCCTGCCCTTCCCTTCCTCTCCCAGTCCTAACATCCTAACCATCCTTTAAAGCCTAACTCAAATGGAAATTTTCCAAGCTCTCTGTCATGATAAATGGTTTACCCTCATAAAGATCACACCAAATTTCATCTTTCCTTAATGTTTTGATTATAGTTATTTGTACATGTATCTTATCACCCTGCTAGTTTGTGAATTTTGTGAAGACATTTGTTTTTCCCCTAGTCAGAGGAAAGCTCTCAGAATAGGAAGGAAGGAAGAAAAAACCAATGAATAAATGGGTATTTCAATTCAATGAAGATTTAGTGGCACAGTGGGTAGGGTGCCAGATTTAACATCAGGAAGTTCTGAGTTCAAGCCCTGCCTGAAGCACTAGCTCTGTGAGCCTAGGCAAGTTAACCTCTGCCTTCCCCATCTGTAACATGGGGATAATAGCACCTACCTCCCAAGATTGTTGTGAGAATCCAATAAGATATTAAATGTAAAATGCTTTGCTGGCCTTTCAAGTGCATATGAAAGCTAAGTATAGATATATGTATATATACATACATCGATATACATAGATATAGATATGCATATATATTTTTAAAATAAAACAGTACCTGCCTTCAAGGAACTTATACTTTAATGTCGGAGGCAACAGGTATATAAATAGGTATGCTTAAGATACATAGAGAATGGATACAAGATAATATTAGAGGGGAAAGGAGGAGCTTCTGTAGGGCCCAGGTAAGGCCCTGGTCAGAGGGTGGCATTTGAGCTGAATCTTGTAGGAAGCTAGAGGTTCTAAGAGGCAGAGGTGAGGAGGAAGAGCTTTCCAGGAATGGAGAGTAGCTAGTTCAAAGGCAAGGATATGGGAGATGGAGTATCATGTTTGAAGAACAAACAGGAGAGAAGAGTATTTTAGAAAAATTAAAAGGTTATTATTAGGTTGGGGTTAAGTCATGAAGAAATTTAAATTCTAAAAAAAGGGAGAGTTTCTCTTTTATCATAGAAATAATAGGGAGCCATTGGTGTTTAGTGAATAAAGGAGGAAGGATTGTGCTTCAGGAAAATTGTTTTGGTGCCTGTGTGGAGAATGGATCAGAGTGGGAGAGAGGCTTGAGATGAAGAGGTCAATTAGGAGGTCACAATAATAGTTCAAGTGAAAGGTGATGAGGGCTTAAGTTACTGACTGTATGGGTGGAGAGGAAGGTATAAAGACTTGTGGGAGTAGGACCATTAAGATTTGGTGACTGACTATGTGGGCTTAATGAGAATGAGCTGAGGATGATACCAAGGCTGTGGGTCTTGGTGACTGGGAAGATGCTAGTGCTCTTGACAAGGATAGGGAAGTCCAAAATGGAGTAGATTTGGAGGGGAATGGGTGGAGATAATTTGGTTCTGTTTTTGACATGATGATTTAGAGATGTCTAAGCTATCCAGTTTGAAATATCCAACAGACAACTTGTGGTGTGAGTCTAGAGCTTAGAAGTTAGAAGACACATGAAGATGCTATATATAGAAATGATGATTGAATGCATGGATCTGATAAGTGAGAGAGAAAAGAAACATGGCCCAGGACAGAGACTTGGGGTATACCCACAGTTAATGGGTTTTACATGAATGAAGATTCAGCAAAGGAGACTAGAAGGGAATGGTCAGATCTGCAGGAGGTGACGAAGACAGGTCACTTTCTGGGAAGAAAGTGTTGATTCAGGGTGATCAACATGGTCAAATGCTGAAAAAATATCAAGAAGGATGAGGATTGAGGGTTGCCATTAAAGGCGACAAATAAAAAAGCTCTGGTAACTGGAGGGAGTTGTTTTAATGGGATCAAAGTCCAGATTAAAGAGGGTTTAGAAGGAAGTGAGATGAGAGGAAATGGAGACATCTAATGTAGTTAACTGAAAAGATCAAATATAGGATAACAATTATGTAGCAGGAATGGTAGGCTCTGGTGAGGATTTTTTTAATGAAGAATCTTGGGCATATTTATATTTGGGTAGTAAAGAAGGAACTCATAGATAGTGAGACCAAAGATTAGAGAAATTGGATGATAGGACAGTTTGTTGGGGAAAATGGGAAGGCATGGGATAAAGGATTTGTGTGGATGGGTAATTCTTGTCATGTTGAAGGACCTATCTCTTAAAAAGAAACTAGAGTGGAGAAGGAAATAGTGGAACAAGTGAAGGAGATGTTAGGGGGATATGAGATCAGAAAGGAAAAAGAGTATGCTCTCATCAAATGACTTTTTGAGCATGAAGTCAAATTCTTAATTAAGAGGGTAAAGAGGAAGGAGTATTGGAGGAGGCTTGAGAGAGGACATTTACAGAATTTGTCATGGCAAGTTAGATAATCATTAAGTAAGATTGCCTTGCAGTAGTGAGGGCCCAATTGAGATTAGATAATATCAGTTTCAAATGAACTCAATCAGTATGATTGGTTGACTAACTTAAATTGTACAAATAGATCTAATAGATAAAAGGGAATGATGGTCACAAATTAGGGATCCAGAGAAGGGGGAAGAAATCACTTTCCCCTGGAAACAATAAAAGAAGTTTGCCTAAAGGCAACTAAGCAGACTTGAAAGAAAAGAAAGGCAGAGGTAGGTGTTTATTCTATAGTGATGGGTGAGCTGATTGCTGAGAAGAGCCTATTGTATTTGGAGAACAATCTAGTTTGACTCCAAAGTAGGGTTTGAAGAGAAATAACGGCAGAAAAGGTGAGCTGGAGTCAGACGGTAGAGGGTCTTAAAAACCAGGCTAAGGCTTTGTATTTTCTGTTAGAGGCAAGAGGGAGCCAGTGAAGATTTGCTCCAGGGTCAAGTGACTGAGTTTAGGAAGGAGGTTTTCAATAACCCTCAATTCACTCCAACAATTACCAGAGTACACTGTGGACCCCATTCAGAGAGAAACAGCTGAGTGTAAATCAGCCTGTGAACTGTGCTCTGGAAGGAACACAGCCAGCCCTATCCCCTCCTACCAGGTAGGAATAGGGCCAGAATGGAGCTTTAGAGCAACACTTTTGAGCCACAGCCCAGGCCTACTTGAGATCTCCTTTATTCATCTCTAACAGGTCTATTGATCACAGGTGCTGAGATAGGGGTTCTCTGCCAGTGCCATGGAAAGACTAGTCTGGCCTCCAGGGTAATCAGATTGGCCCTGCCTCCACTCCTCCAATCTTCTAATCCTAAAGTGTTCAACTGTTTCCACTTACCAGCTGTATGATGGACAAGTTACTTAACCTCTTTAAGCCTCAGTTTCCTCATTTGTAAAATGAAGGAGTTGTACTTCTTGGTCTCTGAGGGAACTTCCAGCTCTAGACTTAAGATCCTACTGTGATCCCTAACTTGAGATATGTTTTGCCTTTTTTATTTACTACTAGGACTATTAGGCTGCAACCCTTTGTATCTTCCACCTGGTTCTGATCATGATAGGATTGTAGGGTCATAACATTTAAATCTGGGACATTAGAAATAATCTGGTCCCACTTCGTTATTTTAAAGATGAGGAAACTGAGGACCAGAGGGGTTATGTGATTTGCCCACAGTGGCACAGCTAGTAAGTGGAAGAGCCACAACAAAAACCCATGTTTTAGAAATCCAAATCCAGCCTTCTTTCCATACTGAAATCCTATTGAATGAAATGGAGTTACAAAAGACCTTTTTCAATTCCTAATCTCTGGTCCCCTGGGCTGACACCTTTGAAAACCAAAAGAGGTTGCAGTAAAAGAGGGCATCTCCCAGGGAAACTTTGGGCACAGAAAGTGCTTTCCAATATGTACCACACTCCTATTAACTAAGAAGCTCATTGCTCACCTTGCCTACAGTGATGTGGATCCACTTTCCCACAGAGACTTCCTTGTATCCAGGTGAAGCCAGTCTCTTCAACTCTTCTTGCTCTCTCTTCTTGACCATGCCATCAATCTGGACTGTAGTATCTGCCTTTCAGCACCACCCCCTTTCCCATAACAAGGCCCATTTCTGCCCAGAGCTCCCTGTGGAGCACAGCAAAGTGAAAAGAGGATCACCTCTAGAATCTGAGGGCCTATAATAAAATATGATCTGAGATGCTAACTAAATGCATGACCTTGGACAAGTCACATAACTTCCTTGGACTTCAGCATCTTCATCTCCAAACAAATTAATTAAAGAATGAATGAACAAATAAACAATCAAATGAATGAAAACATAAACAATCGAATGAATGAATTAATTAATTAAAAAGGGATAGACAGCCTCAGAGCTCCCTTCTTTGAGATTGAATGAGGGCAGGGAAAATCTCCACTGTTTAGCACAGTGCCTGGCATATGATGTGCACTTAATGAATGCTTGTTAACTGACTAATTGACCTTCTAGCTCCAGAACTGTGAGCCTAGAATTGCCAGCTTTACCCCTAAACTTAGCTCAGGTTAAGATGTTAAAATACCCAACATCTTAGAGAAGACCGAATTGTCTTGTCACAGAACAGGAGAATCTCAACTTAAGGCATCCATATGTTAGCCACAGAGTCCTGCACAACCCCTTTGGCTAAGGAGCCCCTTCCTACCCGTATGATTGCTTAGGTCTGGCCTTGTCTTATGATCACCATCAGGCCTCAAGAGAAGCTCCAGATCTCTCTAATTCATGGTGAAACCCAATTCCGGAGTTGCCAGGCAGTCAAGGCCCCTTTGGGGCTCAGTTCTTTAGAGGCTGGATACACACATCTGCACATTCAGGGGAACAGGAGCTGAATGGGGATCTCAGGAACAGATGACATACACAGGCAGTCCCTAATCCCCGTTTTAGCCAGCAGTCTCAGCCTTCCCTTTCCTGAAGTGGGGTACCAGACATCATAATGGCAGCTCACATTTCATCTGGATTTTCCACTTTGCAGAGCACTTTCCTTTCAACCATCTTTTGAAGTAGGTTGTGCAGAGAAGAGTCCAATATGAGGAACAACCCAATTTTTTTTCTCAGCATAAGGTGATTTTCATATGTGCACTTCCTCTAATGCAAATAGTCACTTAGTGGCTAAGTCTAGGAAACTGCTTGAGGAACAAAGACAGAAGGTTAAGATATTTGCCTAGGCTCACACATTTAGCAAGTGTCCAAGGTAGCATTAACAATTACAACAATAATTGCTTACATAATTTATATTATACTTTATATAATTTATGTAATGCTTTTATATAATTTATATAATACTTTCATATAAATTATGCAATATTTTGTCTGATTTATTTTTATCTTTTATATAATACTTTTATAAAATTTATTTTTGATAATTAATATACTTTTAAAGCAGTACAACTATGGAGAATGTCCCAAAAGTCTTAGTGTGCTTAAAAGTTTAATAGCTTGCAACTGAGCTAAGACTTTGGGGACACCCTGTACTGCTCCATTTCAGCCTCTTAAAAACTATATGGGGTGGCTTAGTAGAGACACTATGATTCTTATTTTAGAGTAAAGTAAATTGAGCCTCAGTGAAGTTAAGTGGCCTCCACAGTCAGACAGCTAGTTAGCGTTAGAGGTAAGAGTTGAACTCGGGTCTTCTTGACTAGAAGCATCCGTCATGTCAGGACACCTCCTATAATTATTATTCCAGTACTCCAGAGGAGAATTCAGGTTCTTAGAGGAGGGACCTGCCCATTATCACACAGTAGGTAGCATCAAAGTCTTAATTCGAACCCATGACCACTAGCGTCTCGAATACCTTATAGTATCTTTTATGTAACCAAATAACAAAACTTACTCATTAGAGTTTCTTTGATCTTTATGAATCTACTTGTTTTTGTCCTTACTCTGATGATAAGAAGCTGTGTCACCTTAGACAAAACACTCCTCCTTTCTGGTCTGCTCCACAGAGTCATAGGAACTAAGGTCATCTAATCCATCTGCTTCTTTTTACAGAGAAGTAAACTGAAGCCCAGAGAGGCTAACTAACTTATCCAGAACTAAGGAGCAGTTCTCATATTTGAGCCCCAAGGGCAGCAAGGTGGCACAGTGGATGGAGAACCAGAAGTGGCATCAGAAATACTTATCGTCAAGAGTTTAGATCTAGCCTCAGACACTTACTGGCTGTGTGACCCTGGGCAAATCACTTAACTTTGTTTGCCTCAGTTTCCTCATCTGTCAAATGAGCTGGAGAAGGAAATGGCAAACCACTCCAGTCCCTCCCAAATGGGATCATGAATAACCCAACATGACTGAAAAAACCACTTAACAACAAGTATGATATGATGATTCCCCTCTGCATCTTGAGCACTTATCTTTCTGGATGGGCTCTAATTTACCAATAACTTTCTTAAAATGTAGCCCCCTAATCCAATGCATAATTAATACTAAACTGGGTGTCATGGATAGAGCACTGAGACTGGATTCAAGAAGACCTGAATTCAAATACTTAGAGGCTCTGTGACCCCCAAAGGAAGTCACTTAACCCTGCCTCAATTTTCCTTATCTGTAAAATGGGGTAACAATGGCACCTGCTTCCAAAGTTTTTGTGAGGCTAAAGTGAGTTAATATTTCTGAAGTCTTGCAAATCTTGAACTACTGTATAAATACTAATTCTTCATATTCTATAGACAAAGAGCAGAAAAAGAACCATTTTGAAACTCTGCAGCCTTAAGACAATGCTAACTACATGCTTTTATACAGGCTAGGTGCTATAGTCTTTTAGGGAAGAAAGAGATTAGTGTGGTCTGGAAAGGAAGGCTCTGGGTGAGGATGAGTCTTCAGCTGTACTTTAAAGGCTGAGGTACGATTAGCCTGATCTAAAGAGACAATTATAGAACCGTAGGCAATATTTTCCACATTAATCATATTTTCCCTTGCCCTAAGCATTATTTCAAAGCGTTCCTGTATCTGTGATTAAGGTCTGATTCCTTTTCATAGGTAAACGCACACCTGTAACACATATAACAGTATGGGTGCACTATGGGGGTGGAGGAAGAGGGAATAGGGCCTAGGTCTGTGGAATGACATTTATTTAAGCTTAATATTTATTGGACACCCGGGATGCTGACTGTTCCCAGCTGTGCTTTTGCAATTCTACCAGGTGTCTGTCTTCAGTGATCCAAAGGGCGGTTGCAGAACTCTCAAAACAAAATTAATTTTATTTCACTGAAAGGTTAAAAATAAATATATCCAGTATAAGGTGGCTTTGCCAAATTAAGCCAACAAAAACATTACATCCTGACTCTAGAGGACTTAGGAATCTCTACTCCAGGTTTTACCAGTGACAGTATGTGGCAGAACCATCAGAATCCTATGTGATAGTGGGAAAATCTCTGGATTTGGAGGCAGCAGGAATGGGTTCAAACCCTGGCTTTGCCAATGACCATGTGAATTCCCATCTCTGAGCTTTAGTAAATTGCAGGTTTTGAGCCACAGAATCTTCCAGTTTTGAAATTCTATGTTCTGTATTTTAATTTTCTATGTTCTAAGGTCTCTTCAAGGTCTCACATTCTGTGTGGTATGTTCTTACCTCCTATTTATTATGTCCCTGCCAACACCCACATTCTATGTTAAAAGGTCACTTCTAGTCTATTATGTTCTAACATTCCATGTTCCAAGATCCCATAGAAATTTTACATTTTGTGTTATGTTACCATCTTCTATTTTCTATGGATCCCTCCCACTTCTAATTTAATATTCTCTAAAGACCATCCCAGTTCGGACATTTTATGTTCTAAAGTTCCTTCTACTTCTAACATTCTGAATTAATTGTCCCATGCAACTCTAACATTCTGTATTCAAAGACAGCTGTACCATTCTCTGTTCTAAAGTCTTTTCCACTTCTAACATTTTGTTTTCTAAATATCCTGTATAGCTCTAACATTTGATATTCTAAAGTAAGTCCTTCTCAGCTCTGACATTGTTTTAATCCTAACGGTAATGAATGTTCTTGAATTTTGTGGGCATGGACTGTACTTGCAGCCATTCAGCAGCACCTAGTTACCAAGAATAATTAGTTAAAAAAAGAAGCTGCCAGATGGCATAGTTCCTCCCCATGGCCACACCCCAAGCCTACTCCTCCACCCTCGTGGCAGCTTCCTTACAAGCTGTCCTGAGGGATCTCTACATGGGTGCTGAAGTCCAAGCCTATCTGCCTCTTCTTACCTCCAAATTGACTGAATTTGTCTTGGAAATTTGGTTTGAGGCAGCATTTCTTGGCATTTGCCCCAAATGTAGTTTGGACTGATTACCTTGGGTGACCAAATTGCTAGTTAGAACTCTCAATCTAAGATCTCTCCAAGAAAGACCTTTCTCAGGGCCTATGTAGGGTTAAAAATGCACCGGAGAGAACCACGTTGGCGCAATGGCTGCACCTGTCTGCCCTGTACCTGGCACATGGCAGTGCAGAGGATGCCAGCATCAGCTTGTCTCAATACCTCATTATCTGCCAGCCAGGAAAAACAAGCCCCCAAAAGCTTTAATCAAAAGTTAGAAGGAAGTTCCCAGACTTTTCCATTTCCAATTGCCATTATAATTCCAGGGTTTAAGCAGCCACTTTTCTGTAGTTCACATTCTTCCGCAAATGGCCTTCAGGAGCTGCCAGACTTAATTCTTTCCAATTCCTGCAATACTTAGTTTTTCTCTGCCTCCTGATCGATGGGGATACGACATGAATGTTTTCCTATACCAGCTCTGTTTAACCAACCCCCACCTAAAACCAAAGGATAATTTCCACTTAAGAATTACTCCAGCATTAAAAAGACCTGGATGCCAGCTTTCTGTTTTGTCAAGCATAACCAAGTCCTTGTGTCTTGGAAATCAGGTTAAAGTCAAATACTTAGATACATCGAGTCAAAAAGAACAAAGCGAATTGTTCCCCTGCATCACACCCTTGACAGTGTAGTAAAACAGATAGAAGGACCAGAGGCTAATAACCCCATTTTACAGAGAAGGAAGCAGAGGCAAAGTGATTTGTCCAAAGTCACGTGCTAAGGAGCAGAGCCAGGATTGGAACTGAGGTTCTCTGCCTCCTAGTTTTCTTTCCCTTTATCAAGGACAAAGCTGAAGGCTATAGCTATCTTAAACTCAGCGTTTGTTCCTAAGCCTCTAGGTGACTCAAAGCATAAAGCACCAGGCCTTGAGTCAGAAAGACCTTAGTTCAGATATGGCCTCAGATACTTACTAGCTCTGTGACCATCCTGGGCAAGTCACTTAACCTCTGTGTGCCTCAATTTCCCCTCCTGCAAAATGAGATTAGTATTGTCTGCTTCCTAGGATTGTTGAGGGGATTAAATGAGATACTAGTAAAGCACTTATTAGCAGAATGAGTGCCTTAGAGAGGCACATAGTAGGTGCTATAAAAATGTTGTTTGCTATTATCATGTTCCTATGCATCACTATTCCACAGTTTCTTCTGCATGAGCCGCTTTGTCTCTGGCCAGTCTTAGCCATTAATCACTGCCATGGATGGAACATCCGGATATAATGCCTATGAGGTATCACCAGGTACAGCTGATGCCAGGCTGATAGTGCACCTCCTAATTCTGTGTCAGGACTTCTTTTTGGTAGTAAATGTTTAAAGTTGTGGGTGGGGTGGCGTGGAAGGGATTAGTAACGCCTTGCCCGCACCCCCTTTCTATTCTCTCCTTGTTGACCTTTCACCCATCAGCACACATTTATTTAATAAGCACCTAGTGCATGCTGGGCAATTCCTTGCCCCTACTTTACTTAGATGAATGAATAGAAAGAACCTTAGAATCAGTTCAGTACATCATCCATATACTAATTATATACCACCCGAAAGCCTCTTGTGCTCAAACATGGAAACAAAGAGCCATATATTATCAGAGCTGGAAGATATCTTGGAGGCCATATAGTCTAATGCCCTTATTTTTTAAAAGTGGAAGATCTGGGCTTAATGACCTCTAAGGTTTCATTAGTTTGAGGTCCTATGGATGTCATTCCCCCTGGTCTTGTTTCTCCGAATTCAGGCCCCTCTTCTCCATCCTCATTGCGGGTCATTCCCTATCCTCTGTCCCACTCTTCCCTTCATAGATCCCTTCATGGTCTCAAAGGACTAGGGATCCCACCCCTCACCACACTTCCTGCTCTGGTCTTTCTGCTCCTTCTCAAATTGTCTCTCATGCCTCCAGTACTGGCCTTCCCCTCCTTGACCTCTCTTTATAATATAATTTATTTACTTTTAGTCTTCACCATTCACTTCCATAAGATTTTGAGTGTTAAATTTTCTCCCTATCCTATTCCTCCTTCCTCTCCAAGATAGCATGAAATCTGATTGTAGGCTCTACTTAGACATTCTTATTAAACATATTTTCATATTAGTTATGATGTAAACAAGAATTAGAACCAAGAAACACAAGAAAAAAGAAACAAAACCACCAAAGAAAAGGCAAGCAAAGAGCACACTTCCATCTGCATTCAGACTCCAAAGTTCTTTCTCTGGATGTTGACAGCATTTTCTATCATGAGTCCTTTGGAGTTGTCTCAGGTCCTTGCATTGCTGAGAAGGGCCAAGTCTATCAAAGTCAATCATCACACAATGTGTCTGTTACTGTCTACAACTTTGACCTCTTTGAATGTTCAGCACCAGTGCCATGACCCACAAGAATCATCTCCTGATTCTCTCCATTGTCATTCCTTCCCTCCTCCCTCTGAAATTACTTTACATTTTATCAAATGAGAGAGGATACAAGGCCTAACTAAAATCTCACCTTCTACAAGAAGCCTTCCCCGATCCACCTTGATGCTAGGGCCTTTCCTCTATAGATCACCTGCAATTTCTCCTGTGTATAACTTGCTTGCTTATTGTCTCTTCCATTAGACTCTTTGAGACCAAGACTGGTTTCTGCCTTTTTTTGTGTGCCTCACACTTAGCACAGTTGCTGGTACATAGTAGGTACATTTATCCCTTCTACACCATGACTTTCCCCACTGTAGTTTCCATATATTACAGGTTGGCATGAGAAATTAAATTGGTATTTGAGGGGAGTTTTTGGAAGCTGCAGATGACACAGAAAAGTTTAGAAACACAAAAAATGTCTAGAAACTCAGAAATGCATAACATATATATATAACATATATTAACATAATAGCATAATATATATATATATATATAAATATAACATAATACTATATGTATAATATCAAACTCTACAATAATGTAATGTAAACACTCCATAAAAGAAAAAAGAAAAAAAATCAGACTTCTTTCCTGGTACAAAGGGAGAACCAAAAAATCTTACGCAGATTTTCCAGATCAAGGGGGCCCCATGCCCCTAACCCCAATAAGGTGGAAAGGATAACTGTACTTAGTAAATAAGCCCAGCCTTTCTAAACCTTAAAGCACTATATAAGTACTAGCTATTGTTATATTTATTTTGTATCTATTTCTTAACTTACCTGTTTGCATATTGGTTCTCTAGATAGAATGTAGTAAGCTTTTTGAGGTCAGGGACTGTTTCTCATTTGTCTTTGTGTCAGGGCCTCCCATGGAGCTACCTATATATACACGAATAGATCTCTTATCTCATCATTTTAATGTCCCCTCCCAAGATGCAGATCATACTCTAATCATACCTGCCTATCTACAACAGTTCTTTTCTGTGTTTGCCACAGGGAGTCCACCCATTGTGCCAAAGGCCTCCCTTATTTCCCCTGACATTACACATATACCAGGGAGACACACTGACTTTCTGTCATCCCTCACTCTTCCTATGTGATAAATGACCCACCTAATTAATGTTTCTTATATTTTTGATACTGACCTTTACTCCTGTTCTTTGAGGTTCTCAATTGACTATATATTTTCAGCCTGCTCCTGCCCACCAGGCTCCTCTCCATTGGTCTCTGAGTGAGATTCATTTTCAGTTCCATGGAGACTTGTATTTGATGTCTCAGTGCCATACAGGGATGCCAATACAAGGTTGTTATTAAAAATATACACCTTTGTTTTAAGAGAAGCTTGGGATCATTAAAGGAGCTTCTCAACTTCCCCAAAGCAATCTAGCCTTTTCTCCTCCTCTTAATGGAATCTGAGTCCTACATGTCTCTTTGTACTGTCTGTTTCAGACATATGTACTGAGGCACAATTCAATCTTGTTTAGAATACCAAGAAAAATTCACTGAGGCTGGACAGGGGACAATGAGAAGTATTTTTTAGAAGCAGCTAGGTATATATTTGGGAGAGTTAGATGGCTCAATTGATAGAGCACTGGATCTATATATCATGAAGACAACCTCAGATGCTTACTAGCTGTGTGACCCTGGGCAAGTCACTTAACTTCTATTTTCCTTAATCCATTGAAGAAGGAAATGGCAAACAACTCTAGTATCTTTGCCAGGAAATCTCTATGACAGTATGGTTAATGGAGTCAAGAAGAGTCTGGCTGAACTACTAAACAAACACAAAGTTATCAAAGCAGATAGAGCAATGGGCCCCAAGTCAGGAAGTTGTTGTTGAGTCATTACAGTCATGTCTGACTCTCCATAACCCCATTTAGGGTTTTCTTGGCAAGGATACTGGAGTGGTTTGCCATTTCCTTTGCCAGCTCATTTTACACATGAAGAAACTGAGGCAAATGGAGTTGTGACTTTCCAAAAGTCACAGCCTAATAAGTGGTGTCTGAGACCTGATTTGAACTTGTGTCCTCCTCACTCCAGGACTATTCCTCTATTCACTGATCCACCTAGCTGCACTGTTGGCTTTTTCTACTGCATCAGAATTTTAGTACTTGGATCAATGAATTCAGAGTTGAAAGGGGCCTGAGGGATCATTTATTTGGTCAAACTACCTAATTTTGCAGCTGAGGAAAGTGAAGGCCAAATTAGTGAGTCAGCTTACACCAAGTTACAGAGAGAATTTATACTGGTCAAGGAGACATGAATGATGCCAGAGAAGAGCACCCAGCACAGAAGAGTCAGGAACAGAGTGACAATATCAGTCCTTAACTTGGAGAATCATAAAGATTTAGAACTGGCCTGGCCTTAAAGTTCTTCCAGTCCAGATCTGTCCCCTGACAGATGAGGAAACTGATATCCTGAGAGGAGAAGTAAGTAACTCGAACAGAGGCCCAAGGAGTGGACTGGAGCCAGTCATTAAATTTTCAGTATGAGCATTTACACCTTGGTAATTGGCAAACACTACTAATCAGGGTTTCGTTTATTGTTTCGTTGATTGTCTAGGATTCAAGAACTTGATGGAGAAAATGTGAAAACAACTTTAAAATGTGCCGTGCACATAGATAGATAGATAGATAAATAGATGTATGTATATATGTATATATATATATATATACATATATATATATATACACACACACATATTGAGTTGGTTGTTAAACATTTACCAGTATCTCCCTGAACACAGATTTTCTGACTTCAGATCTAGCCTTCTTTTCCCCTGTGATATTCTGCCTCCTTTCTAGAGTCCCTCCCTTCCCTTTACCTTTGTTAAAGAGTGTGAATCCCTAAGGCTGCTGATCTGTCTCTGCCAGATCCAGTAGAAAAAGCATTGACATATACAGTAAACCAAGGCTGGAATCTCAGTTCTGATTCTCACTTCCTGTGTGACCTGCAACAAGATACTCTGTCTCCATGTTCTTCAGTTTCCTCATTGGTAACATGAGTTTGGACTCGATGTCCTCACATGTCACTTCTAGTTCTACATCTGTGACTTTACCCATGGCCCTCTCAAATTCCGAGCCTGGGATGGCTTGCAAAAAGATCATTGGGTGGTGGATCACTAATCATCTCTTTTCTTGCACCTGGGATCTCAAAGCCAATTAGCAGGCTTCTCGGGGTTGTTGCCAAGCTGTATCTTTGGCAGGCCCTTAACTACTTGGAGCAGCTGGTTCATTAAGTAAAGGTCAGCCCCTTTCCTGAAAACATCCCAGCAAGCCTACTGGAGCTTGTCGGGCTCATTCCATGGCACCTCAGGCCTGGAAGAGGTCAGCTCCCCTCTAGACCATCCCCATCTTCAGCCATGGTTCAGATATCTTCCTTAAGAGTGCCACCACCACTTGTCCCACTGCAGACTCCTTCTGGAAATGACAGCATCTGAATCCTTTACTACATTGGCATATGTCTTCTGCTCTGTTGACATGGCACGAAACTCAGCTAATTAAAATGAAAGATTAAAGCAGTATCCGATCTCATCTAGCATGCTAAGAAAAATTAATTAGGGTTGGCCAAGAGAGCAGTGAGTACTGTTCAAGTCTGTTTGAAATAAGGGGAGAGGACCTGTGAACAGAGGAAGGGCCAGGGTTCAAATCCTACTCTGATGTTTAAGCCATTTCCCCTATGAAGTTAAAAGCTTAGACTAAATGACTCATTGTGACACTTTATACATTAAAATTTAGGCAGCTAGGTAGAGCAGTGGATAGAGCACAGGCTCTGACACTTACTGCCTGTGGTGTGACCTTGGACAAGTCATTTAGCCCCAACTGCCTCCAAAAATCAAAAAAAGAAAAGAAAAAAATTTAATGTTCCATTTTCTTACTTAACTTTCTTCTATACTTGGGTGTGATATTTAGGTTTAAAGGGCACTTCTTATAAGGGACACTGAATGACTTTAATTCATATAAAGTAAGGTAGCCAGGATGAGAAGGGAACAAGTAAAGGCATTATTATAATAATAGCTAAAATTTGTTGTGGTTGTTGCAAATTTCATTGCCATAGATAACCTAGATGTGAAAACTCTCTCCACCAAGATAAGCAAATTGAGGTCTGTGACATAGTCTTGAGAAACTTGGTCAGAGCACTGAGAATTCACATGACCTGCCTATGATCATACAACCGGTATATGTCAGAGGCAAGACTTGCCCCCATGACATCTTGACCCATAGGCCAGCCCATGCCACTGCTCTTTACATTTTTGTGATGTCTCATAAGAGGTCCTCAATAGGTCAGTTACAAAGCATTCGCTAGTCATGTACTATGTACCGGTGATTGTACTCATTGTGGGGGTACAAAGACAAAAGTGAAATAGTCCTTGTCCTCCAATGGAAGACACAGTGTTTTCATATAGAGACATATACCGAGTGTAGATAAATCAAATACAAGTCAAGCAAAGAGAGTCAGGTAGTAATAACTTCAAGAAGGCAAAGTGGAGGGGACCCACATAGACATACACATATATACTCATATACATGTATGTGTATATATGCATATATACACATACATGTGTATGTATACACATACATACATGTATGTGTTAGCTATTTAATAAGACCCTTTTTCTGCTCCTCATAGTCTTAGACTCTAGAATAGAAAGTCAAACAGGGGCATCAATTCTTCCCTTATGAAGACCAGCTAGGTGAATAGGAGAGAGGCTAGATGCGCCCCGATGGAGTAGCACTTCAAATTTGGGAAGCCCGAGGAAGACTTCATGGCCCTCCAGCTAAAGATGGTAGCATCCAGTGGTTTCCCTGCATTTGATCTTTGAAGCGGGGAGGGGGTGCAGGGGCCTATTGGAATGTGGCACCTGGACACTGAGCCTATTTTTCAGACTAAAAATTGGGCTGAGGCACTGCAACCTTATGAGAAAATTAATGGTGTGAGACATTATTAGTCTGGGGAGCAGGACTGGGGAGAGAGAGGACAGAGATTGAATCCATGTGGATAAGCACACAATTTTAATGCTTTTTTTCTACCAGCACTTCTTTTAACCAAGAAGAAAACTCATTGCTTTTTTAAAAAGATATTGTAACTATTTTTTTATTGTCTTATGTTTCATTATTATTGTGTCTGATAATGAATTTCCAAAAGAAATGTCATCAAAAGATGACAGGGTTTGATCCCCGAGGGCCTTCCCAGTTGGTAGTTGTGTGACCTTAGGCAAGGTATTTTCCCCCTCCGAGGAATTTCCTCACCTATAAAACAAACAGGTTTAAGTACATGAGATCTTTATGGTCTTATCCAAATCTAACACTCTGATTCTTAATAGTGGCTAGAGATATTAATAAGTGAACTCCCACCTGTCTTCAAATGGGATGATGACAATTTCCCTCAACCCTAGACTATCTGAGTACCTCTCCTTTAAGTGAATCTGGTCTCCAGGGTAATTTTTCTCCTTGTCACAGGGTTGCTATTCATGGGGTGACTTTCTTTGGCCTCTACCCTTCATTAACATGTTCATAAACTCGGCAGCCTCCCCTTGTCCCTTCTGCTCATTAGCATTCATTTTGACCCTTCCAGGATGCAGCCAATCACATCAAGGCTGCCCCCTATTAGGACTATGTAGCACTGAGGGCTTCACCTCAAGGGTGGCAGGAGCCAGGCCCTCTTCGATAAAGCAACAAGTTCCTTGAAGCTGAAAATTGGGGTCATGGCCAGATATTTGGTTTCCTATCAAGATATTCATTTCTGTCAGATATTTTTTTTTTCTCTTTGACACACAGCAGCCAGAACAGTCCATATTCATCCCCACACCTTTGTGGCAATTCTGAACTAAGATCATTCAATATGTGTTTTGAAGGAAGAAAAGACTGATTTGTGGCTTTGGATTTAGGATCAGAAGACCTAAATTAGAGTTACAACTCTAATATTAAGTGACTGTGTGACCTTAAACGAGTTATTTGCCTTACCTAAACCTTAGTTTTATCATTTGTAAAAATGAGGGAGATCTTTAAGATCTCTTCTGTCTCGACATTCTATGCTCCCAAGTCTGTCATTGTCTTGAGTGAGGATGACTTTGTCTCAGGTGTGGTCAGTGGAGTTCTCCCTCTGTTTCTTGTATCTAAGTCTAATTTGATTATATCAGCCCCTCTGTGTTCTCAGGTTCTATTTATTAGTTTACAAGTACCCTGGCGGGGCACATGGATGGTCTGGAAAAATAATAACTACAACCTCTCTGTTCAGCATGCATTTCTCTAATAATGACGAGCCGACATCTCTTTGGAGTTTTCTCCCCAAGCTGATCTAATCTTACCCGACAGGCTCTGCTCTTGCTTTGCTCCCTGGGTATATAGGACAACAGCAGTCTGGGTAGTGTCAGCTGCCTGCGGGTGGGAACTGTTTATAAGGCATGTTAATACAGTAGCATAAACTTCAACCAGCACTGACAAGCATGAAGTTCAGGGACCTCTAGTGTGCCCAAAGCCATAGATGCTGTCTTCTTGGCCCCCTCCCTCTTTCTCCCCAAAGCACTCTGTGAAACATCTTGTCAAGAGTGATCATCACCAAACAGGAAGCCATCCCAAAGACCCTTCTTGCCAAGATGAGACTAGAGAAAGAATGAAATAATTGAAAACATGACAGGCACAGCCAACTGGAATCCACACTGGACCCAGAAGGAGGAGACCTGATTTACAGCTTCAGCACTCTCTTACTTGCCGTGCAACGCTGGACAGCTGCCCATCTCTGAACATCAGTTTCCACGTCTACAATGTAGGGACACTTACATTTTCACTACCTGTTTCTCAGGGTTGTTGTAAGAAAAGTGCCATAGCTATGAAAGCTATTTGACTTTGTATTCAAAATAACTTTGAGAAAGTCACATGTCAAAGTCTCCATCCTTGGAAGCAACAGGGACTGGGGATGGTTTCCTCTATGCTTGGACTGCCTTTATTGTGGGCCTGGCCACTCTGCTTAGCGTTCCGCTGAGGGGGCCAACACACTGTTAGCTGTCGCAAGAAAACTGCTCAACACCAGTTAAGCGGCTAAGGCCAATTAATGGTGGAAATACTCCCTGCAAAAAACAAAGTTACTCTTGTCATTTTTCACATTGAAGGAAGACAGGAGAGGAAAAGGAGGGGGAACCATTCTCTCCTTCTTGCTTCTTCTGACCTATCACCATCTCCACCTATTGAAAGCCTAACCTTCCTTCATGAAAGAGCACAGATTTCACCACTTGCAGGAGAGTGTTCCCTGATCACACACACAAACTCCCAGAGTCTAAGAGTTAGAAGGGACCACAGACACCATCCGGATTCTCCTAGCTTGCAATAATTTCTCCTTCACCTGATCTCATATCACTTTATTTGTACGGGACTTGACACAAAGTTGGTACTTAAGAAAATTATGTGCATTGAAATTGATTCATTGATTGATATAGTGGAAGGGGCTCTAGTTTAGAGCAAAGATCCATACCCCTGCGCTGATACTTACTGTGTTTGTCCATAGACAATTTACTTTGCTTCTTTAAGCATTACCTTCCTTATCTGTAAAATGGGAATGATACTTGCACTACATCTCTCAATTGGGTATGTAGTGAAAGTGTTTTATAAGCATTAAAATATTCACATAATGCAAATTATTATTAATATGAGGTATTGCAGTTACATTCTTCTCTGCTATCATTATCACCATCTGCCCATTGGGTGTTTTGAACATCCAACATGTCTAATACAGAACCATTATTTTTACCCAAACCATCTCTTCTTCTCAACTCCACTATTAGCATCAAGGTCACTCAGATTGAATATTTTGGTGTAATCCTCAACTCCTCACTTGCACTCATTTCCCAGAGTCAATCTGATACTAAATCTTGTCAATTCTGTCTTCACAGCATCTCTTCTGTAGGTCCCCTTCTCTCCACTCAGATAGCCCCATCCGAGGTCAGGCTCTCATCACTTCTCACAGGGGATATTGGTGTGGCCTCCCATCTGTTCTCTCAACTCCAAACCTTTTCCCACTGGAACTAGTCCTCCAGTTAGCCCCCAAATGACTTCCCCTAAGTGCTTGCTTCCCCGCCCTCCCATCCCATTCCACTCAGTAAACTCCAGCTGTTTATTTTCTCTTGATTCAATATAAATGCTCATTTGGGGAACATAAAACTCTTCCAAACTGGACCTTGTCTTACTTTCTAGTCTGATTACAATGTTCTTCCTTTCATGCGCTGCCCAGTGTGGCTTTGTACTAGCTGACTTGTTCTTCACCCAAAATGTTCTACCTCCATTCTCCACACCTTTACACTAACTCTCCTCCATGGTTCCATGCCTGGAACCCATCCTCATCTTCACCTCTCGGAATCTCTGCTTTCTTTCAAGATTCAGATCAAGCAACGCTGTCTATAGCAAGTCTTTTTATTGTCCATTCTAGTGTAATACCTCTCAAAACTAATTTGTCTGTATGTGTGCATGCACATATGTGTATGTATATATACATGCATCCATATACATCTATATATCTATCTAGATACATATATACTTGCAGATATTTATATACATCTACATATACTACCTGAATATACATGTGTATAGATTCTATGTGTATATATTTATATATAGTTACATATATATGCATATATGTGTGTGTGATATCTCCCCAGTTACAATATATGTTCCTTGAAGGCAGGGACTTTTTCCCTTTGTCTTTTTATTCTTACTTCTTAACATTGTGCCTGGCATATTGTGAGCACTTAAGGAATAGTTTTCATTGATGGATGAGTGGATGGGTGGATGCATTAACACCCTCTCTCTGCCTTCAGTTAGATTGTAAACTCTTTGAAGGTTCGGATGATTCTGTATGCATCATTGTTTCAAATAAAGCTCCAACATCAATCCTTTTGTAACCAGCTGTTCCTAATGAGTGTTTGGATAGTGTCTTGATAAATGAATAATAATAGATCAGATTTATACGAAGTGTCACAGTGGATAGAGCACTACACCTGCAGTCAGGAATATCTGAGTTCAAATGTGACCTCAGACACTTACTGTTTGACTCTTGGCAAGTCACTTAACCTCTGGCTTTCTCAGTTTCCTCAACTGTAAAATGGGGTTATCTTACCTCCAGGTTTTCTTGTGAATATCAGATGAGACAAATTTAGAACTAAGAGAAACCATGGAGGTCCTCCAAGCCCTTATTCACATGGATGCAAATAACCGATAAAAGAATCAACTCCGAGGCCCTCATTTTATAGATGAGAAAACTGAGGGACAGAAAATTCAAGTAACTTACCCAAGGACATGCAAACAGTAACCCACAAAACCAGAATTTAAACCTGGATCATCTGGGTCTAAATCCAGCACTCCCTTCTGCCTGCTGTTCATTGTCCAAGCTCACCTAAATGGTTAACAAGGATCACATCAAAAACTGAAATTCAAGTCTTTCTGATTTCTGGCTCAAAACTTACCCTCCCCCCGCAACAGCACCCTATGTCTGGGAATAAAAGCCATTCAATTTACTCTGTTTGGTATTTGAATTTTCCTTTATAGGAGACAATCAGTGGCATCTGCTTATAGGGTGAATTTATTGTACAATAAAATTTGATGGAGATGGGAGGAAATAATAGGAGAAAGGCTAGTAAAGCTAAGTGAAAAGTCTGACTTCTACCCTTTTATAATATACGTGCATGACTTTGAAGCAGAACACCTATTGTCTTAAGAACCAGACACAAATATGCTCTTATAAGTAAAGCGAATTGTTAATGAATTGTATTTCAATTGACTGATGTTTTGGAACAGAAAAACCTCAAAGTCCTTTAACTGAAAGCATTTCTGTAGAATTGTACAAAATTAGACATGGAAGAGATCTTGGAACATGGAATGTTAGAACACAAAACATGAATGATGAGCTGGAAAAGAATTTAGAAATCACTTAGCCCACTTCTTTCATTTTATAGATGATGTAACTGAGGGCAGCTGGGTGGTACAGTGGGTAGGATGTTGGGTCTAGAGTTAGGAAGATCTGAGTTCAAATCCGGCCTCAGATACTGACTAGCTGTGTGACCCTGAGCAAGTCATTTAACTCTGTTTGTCTCAACTCCTCATCTGTAAAATAGAAGGAAATGGCAAACCACTCCATATCTTTGACCCAAATGGGGTAAGGAAGAGTCAGACATGATTGAAAAGACAATAAAATGAGACCCAGAGAGGAGATTTAAGATGTGTTTTATACAAATTGACATACCATGCTCCTTGCTAGATCCCAAAAGGTGAAAAGTCTGCCGCAAGAATATTCAATTATTCCAGCTATTGGTTTCTAAAAGCTATCCATTTTGACTTACCTCCTCTATACCCATCATGGTCGTCCTCTAATCTACATAAATGAAAGAATTTAATTCTAAGCATTTTAGTCTAGAAGAATTATATATAACAAATCAGGGATTTTTTTAAATTCCAAATTAGAGAAAACAGAATTAGCAAGCTTTAGAATGCTCCAAGTTTTGCCTAAGAGCTGGGAGAAGACTTAAAAATAACATGATAGATGTCTTTAGATGTCTGAAGGGTTAATAGATTTATTCTTCCTGGAGCTGGAGAGCAGAATTCTACCAGTGGCTAGAATTCAAAAAGATAGAATGGTTGGACCAGAACGAACTTCACTGTGAATCCAATCATCTCCGGTTACGTAGACTGGGGAATCAGCAAACAACGGCCACTGGGTCAAATTCTGCCCATCTGTTTTTATATGGCCCGGGGAGCTAAAAATGGTTTTTACATTTTAAAATGTAAAAACCATTTTTAGCTTGTAGTCATACAAAAATAAGCAACTGGCAGGATTGGCCGGAAGGCGAGAATTTGCTGACCTCTAATATAGAAATCTGCTAAGTCTGAATGTTGATACTGTGAGTGACACTCAGGGGTGTTATGAGGCCCAAATGAGATAATTGATATAAAGCGTGTTTCAAACCTTAAAGTACTATATAAGTGCATGTTATTAATTTTACTGTTATTTCACCATATTTACTAGGTCTCCAGTGTAGTGAAGGCTTCATTTTCTAAACCTTCTACTACACCCCTCCTGAGCTCAAGCAGTGTGAATAGATCGATAGAGGGCTGTGGGGATAAAAAGATTCTCCTGAACAAAGAAAATATATGCCCAGGCTTTTAAATTTTAATCTGCATTATTAACACTTTCCTAAGCAAGACAATTAACAAAGCAATCCATCATATTCTGATTTGTAACGAGTGCCAATGGACTGTCACAAGCCATTGGAATTGACTCTAGCATACCCCTGGGATATGCCAAAGGACCCGTGTGTCCTATTATCCTTCAAGACTAGTCTGCCTCTTCTTTGGAACAAAGTATTTATTAGTGGAAAGGATCTGAGAGATTCACCAATCCAACCTTTTTACACATAAGAAACTAAGGCCCAGAGAAATTTGTTGATATTATTTTTAGTGGTAGTGGATAGGTCTCTCTATCTCCTTCAGGCTAGGTAATGGGCCTGATCCAAAAACTTAACAGCATGGGTGCCTCATGTGCTTTCTTGCTGATGTGGGCCAGTTCAACCCTCCTTGGGAAGCCTGGCGGTCCCCCAGTACTAGAGCACACTGCATTGGTGACAGAGAGAGTGTGGACCCCCAATCAGCTTATCCCTACTAAAGTTCAGAACTCCTGGGGTCAAGTGATCCACCAGAATCAGTGACCCGACTATCATGGATTATACCACATCCACCCCAAAGAAGTGAAGTCATTTCCCCTAGATCACAAAAATACAAAGTAGCAACTCAGGTATTTGAATTCAAGTTCTTCTTCTTCTTTCCAACAAACCATACTGCCATTTTACTTCATAACTGGGATGAATTTTTGATCTCATCAACATAGGGATTTCCTCCACCCATCAAATCTCCACACAACCCCTCCATGTTCTCCCATCCTATGCAACCCTCTTCTTCCCTGCCTTGGCCTTGACAAGCTTTTTAAAAGTGAAGTGATATCTTTTTTTCTTTCTTACTTGAGCTTGTTATTGTTGTTTAGTCATTTTTCAGTCATTTCTGACTTTTCTTGGCAGAGATACTGGAGTGCATTTACTTCTCTAGCTCATTTTGCAGATAAAGAAACTGAGGCAAACAGGATTAAGTGACTTGTCCAGGGTCACACAGCTAGTAAGTGTCTGAGGCTCGATTTGAACTCAGGAAGATGTTTTCCTCACTCCAAGTCCAACATTCTATCCACTGTGCCATCTTGTTTAAGATACTATAATATTATGGTATTTGAACTGTATTGTGGTACAACATTGAAATAAATCAGTTTAAGTAACCAAAAAAGCATAAATTTTGCATAAACCCTGTATGGGCTGTAGAGGTAAGGGTGGGAATGGGAAATGTCACCCTTATATGTTACAGACCTTCCCCCAGGGTACTTGACATTTTATGGAGTACAATTGGATCCTGAGTACTATTTATCAGTTATCCTTTGCTCTTTTCATTTGAATGGCCCTTCTTTTTTTCTAATATTCTAATCAACACTTTAGAAAATTTTAAAACTGGAACTGAGGAGATGTTATGAGAGAGTATAAGAAATGAAGACATCCATTTTTATCTCCACATAGACTTTACTGGTGCTATATAACACAAAATGCAGCACTCCAGAATAACAGATGAATAGGTGTTGGTTTTGGGGTTTTTTTTCTAAATGACAATTAGTTGAAGCCATTTCTGGGAAAGGGTATGATATGGAAAAAAAATACAGAGGTCAAAATTGTGAAGACTACTCAGGGAAGTTTTGATTAATGTAATTTGGTTGGAGTGAAGGATTTGTGCAGATGACACAAATCTGGGTTAGAGTGGGTTAGAATGAAAATATTAAAAGGAGATTCATTAGAAATAAATGTAAAGTCTTACCACTAGGTTCAAGAAATCAACTTCAAAATACTGGATGGGGAAGAACAGCTAGACAGTATTTTTTTTGGAAAAGATCTGAGGTTTGTCTGCAATATGATATGCCAACTAAACAAAGCTTATACAATTCTAGGCTTCTGTAGTTTGTTTTCCCACTGAACTGTGTTGTAGTTAGATCACATCTGGAGTATTTTACTCACTTTCGGAAGCAACAGTTTAAGGATGTTGTTAAACTAGAAATTGTCCAGAGGAGGGCTACCAGACTGGTGAGGGGCCTCAAGTTTATGCCATTTGAGAATTGGATGAAAGAGTTGGAGACAACCTGCAAAGAAAGAAAAGAAAAAACTTAATGAGGAGGAGGAGGAGGTTTTTGTTTTGTTTTGACTGTTTGAAAGGCTATCATTTGAAAGAGGGATTGGATTTCTGCCCTGGAGAGTGAAACTAAGAATGGAAGATGCAGGGTGAATTTGGGGCTCATTGTGATGAAAAACTTTACCAGTCATATAAAAGGAGGATGGGCTGTAACCAAGGGGTTTCTCTCTCAATACTTAAGATATCTTATGGGAGTCAAGGATGGATAATCACTTTTCTTTTTTATTTAGTTTATTTATTTTTAGTTTTCAATATTCACTTTCATAAGTTTTATATTTTCTCCCCTTCCCTGCCCAAGATGGTCTGCAGTCTGATATAGACTCTACACATACATTCCTATTAAACACATTTTCACATTAGTCATGTTGCATAGAAGAATTATAACAAATGGGAGAAAACATGAAAAAGAAAAACTAAAACAAGAAAGAAAATAGTCTGCTTTACTCTGCATTCTGACTCTATAGATTTTCCTGTGGATGTAGATCGTGTTTTAAATCATGAGTCCTTTGGAATTTTTTTAGGTCCTTGAGTTGCCGAGAAGGCTGAGTCTATCAAAATCTGTCATCTCAGTGGCTGCCACTGTGTAAAATGTTCTCCTGGTCCTGCTTCCCTCGCTCAACATTAGTTCATATGACTCTTTCTAGATTTTTCTGACATCTACCTGTTCATCATTTCTTATAACATAATAGTATTCCATTACATTCTTACACCGCAGCTTGTTCAGCCATTCCCCAATTGATGGGTATCCCCTCAATTTCCAGTTCTTGACCACCATAAAAGGAGCTGCTATAAATATTTTTGTACATGTGAGTGGATGACCACTTTTCAGGTATAATGTAGGGTAGCTCCTTACCCACATTCCAGGACAGGAAGACCTTGAAGATCCCTGCCAACCCTGAGATTCTATGAGTTCAGTCCATGAGGTTAGAGAGGACTTAGGATCCTTCACCAGTGGTGGGATCTTTTGGTAGGTTTCCTTCAAGGACTCAAGCCTCAGCGTACCTTCTCTATACATAGGCAGTCAATCCCTAGCATTATCTTGCCTGTAGATGATGATCCACCAAGCTTGTTTTTTGTAGCATTGTCCTTATTCTTCCAAGCAGAACAGAGACTGGCCTTGTTCTTCCAGGATCCAGTGCAAAGTTGTTGATAGCCTGCCACTAGTGTCCCTGAATCTCTTCTCTGCAGTGGAGATTCAGACATTCATCAGTCTAAAGACCCTGAGAGACTAAGTTTCAGGTGATTTAAAAAAAATGATAAAGTGCATAAAGTGCCAGACTTGGAGTCAGGAAGACTTCAGTTTAAATTCAACCTCAGACACCCACTGGCTATGTGATCCTGGGCAAGTCACTTACCCACTGCTTGCCTTTGTTCCCTAATCTGTAAAATGTTAATAAGAATGGCTTCTACCTCTCAGAGTTATTGCAGTGATCACATGAGATAGCATGTGTAAAGCGCTTTACAAAACTTAAAAGTACTATGTAAATGCCATTAGTATTACATAAACAAAGAAATAGAATTCCATTTGAAACCTGGTACTTTGGTTACATAAAGTATTTTCATATATATTAAATTTAACAAATTTCACATTTGTGCCTCATTCTGAACTTTTTGCTTTGTATGTTATTGATATCTTTTCTTCATATCTCCATCACTTCCCACTGATAGCTTTAACTCAAGAGTTTAGAGTGAATAATGCTTACTCACCTTCTTACTGTACTTCATGGTTTTAAAAGCACTTTCCTCATAACAATATTGTTGGGAAAGCAAAGCAAGTTTCATTATTCCCATTGTGTAGATGAGGAAACTACGTCCCCTGAGGCTCAATGCATTACCCATGGGCAAATGTGGTATCCGAAGTGGGTGATGTTTAAGTGTTCAGACTCCATGCTGCCATGAATCATACCTATTACCTAGAGAGCCCAATGCTCTGGAAGAGCTCCTTCTTCACTACCCTTAACCCAGCCCCCATACCATCCCTCCAGAAGGCAGAAAACTTGATTTCCCAGTGTCTTTTCCAACTTTTTTTCAGGTTATATTAATAAAACAACAAGCTTGCCAAAGAGAGCAGATTGTGAAATTGGACTCCTTTTATGGATTTGGAAGGAGCCTTGACTTTTCTAGGAAGTCTTTGCCCCCAAAATGCTTTTTAAAAAGTTGAAATGAATGATTATTTTCCCCTTTGACCAAATGCAAATGACAAAACTAATAATGGCTCACATTTCTATGTCAGATAATAACAGCCAGCATTTATGTAGCACTGACTTTGTGCCAGGCACCACGCTGTGCTTTACAGAATGACCTCTTTCAATCCTTGCAACAACTCTGGGAGGTAGGGGCTATTGTTATCCCCAATTTATAGATGAGGAACCTGAGGAAGACAGAGAAGTGATTTTCCTAGAGTCACACAGCTAGTAAGTGTCTGAGGCCAGATTTGAACTCAAGTCTACCCTAACTCCAGAGCCAGTTCTATCCACTGGACCACCTAGCTTCCACCAGATGATAGATGACATTCATCAAGGTAGTTATCCCTTCCATATCATAGGGATTAGGGGAGCAGTGACCTCACAATTTTGAAAATCCATGTAAAAATGTTTGGCCCTTCCTTTGAACCAGAGAAAAAGTCTGAATGATAATGATATTAAAAGATAAAATATGTTGACATTATATAATACTATACATATGTCTTATGCATTGACTCATTTGTCTGCTGACTCAGGGTCACACAGTTTCTAAGTTTCTGACGCGAGATTTGAATGTAAGCAGATAAGTCTTCCTGACTCCAGGCCTGGCATTCTATGCCCTATGGCATCACCTAGTTGTCTGCTTGGAAGTATTGGCAGTATTTAACTGGGAGAAGAGAAGATTTTAGTCACTCTTCACTCTGAAGGCTTTCAAGTAGATCCTCAGACCACACATATGGAGGATGTTCATAGGATCATATATATTCAGAGCTGGTTCTCTTTGAAGATGGAGTTCTCAACCAACCACAAAATATTCAGAGCTGAAAATACCTTAGTTATCATCTCCTCCAACAGTTCATTTAATAGAAGAGGAAACTGATCCCTGGGGAAGTTTCAAAGGAGATTCATGCTTGATCCTTCCATGAATCTAGAGCTAAAAGTAATCTCTTCCACATAATTCCCATTATACTTGACTCTTGCCTTGCCCATGGACTTCCACACTGTGATTCACATCATCTTTATTTGTGCCCCTCTCTTCTCTTCACTGAGAGATTCTGTTGCTGCCAGGTCCGAGATCACTGTGGGACTTTAGCCAAGTCTCTTCTGCTTCCTGAGCCATAAAACAAGGAGATTGGCCCTCCAAGATCCCTTCTAGCTCTGCTTACTAAATGCTACTTAAAGCCTGTGCTTTAGAGATAAAAGGGATCTTAGAGCCCCTCTGAAGTGGTATTCTGATTTATTAGTATTATTTTTACAAATGAAGAAACCCATGGAGGTGAAGTGGTTTGGCCAATGTCACATGATGAATCAGTGACAGACTTGAACCCAAACCCTGGGAATGGTAGTGCTTTTTATTCCCCCCTTAACCAACAGGCCAGTATGTCTCTTGTGTAGGCATTAGAAGGATGTTCTGCTTAAGAGACACAGGTCCTCTCTCCTTCTCTCCAGCTCCCTTTGCTCCCTAGATGCCCAGCTAATAACTTCCTGAGGGCTGCTAAGAGGATTAAGAAGGTGAAGTTAGACATTCAGACCTCACAGAAATTGTGGAGGGCAAGAAAAAACCAAATTGTACATGGGTTCTGGAGTCAGCAAGGCTCATCGACTGTTGACCCTGAAGTCAAATCTGCTTCAGAATGGGGAGGGCAGCCCTGATGCTACAAGAGGGATTCTGGAGTGTGGAGCAGATGGACTTTTTATGGTGGTTTGCTTTGTGCATTACTAAAACAAGGATTGTTTCAAACTTATTAAGAAACCACAATATGCTAAGTGTTATACACCAGAGTTTTCTAATTGGTTGACTGGCATTTGCTGGTAAATAGCAACATTTTTTCTAATTGATATCTCCAGATAAGTCATGTGACCTACTACCGCAATACTGCGGGTTTGCTAGGGTTTTAGCAGCCAATATCACCTCCTTGCCTGCCTAGTCCCAATCAAAGACTTTACCATCAGCATTCTGCTCTTACCTGGACAAACGAGGAGGGATACCTAACACATGGATGAAAGTCAGTATTCCAGAAGATTCCGAAAGGCTCAGAATTGAATAAGAAGTCATTTAATAAGGATGAATGTATAGTCTCATACTTGTGTCCAGGAAATCAACTTGATCGTTATAAGAAGGGAAAGTTATACTCACATAACTGGTCCTTTGAAGAAAGATCTAGGGCATTTCGTAACGTGCAATGAATCAACAGGAGCATACAATGAACAAAAAGGATGCATTAAGAGAGGCTAGAACCCAGAACTGGGAAACTTGGAAGGAGGGAGTTGAGAGTTCCTGCCTACCCTGCCCTGGTTCAGATTCCATTTAGGTATTGGGGTCAGTACTGAGTGCCACATAATAGGAAGGGCATTGATAAACTGGAGGGAGTCCAGGAGAGAAAGAGAATGGCTGAAGGCCTGGATGGAGATCATGCCACATGAAAACTGACCAAAGAAACTGGAGAGGTTTAACTTAAAGAAAAAACTTGAGTAGATCATGATAACAGTGTGCAAATAGTTGAAGTTCCATGAAAGACAAATAAAACCTGTTTTGCTTGGTCCTAGAAGACAGAATTAGAAGCAATGAGCAAACATTATATAAATTATAAAAATTACTTATAACAAGTAAATAAAATAAGAATAAATACACATACAGATGCCAGTTTACCACTGATATAATTTAGGTTCAACTTCATAAAAATTAAAGCTATCCAGCAGTGGGATAAAGTACCTTGGGTCATAGTGGGTTCCCTATAACTTGAAGTCTTTAAAGAAATCTGGCTTTATATGATATAGAGGGGATTCTGTTCTGGGTGCCTGACTTAAATTAGACAGACTCTGAGATCCTCTGGTGTCAAGGTTCTGTTTCACCCTACTCCCTACTCTAACTTAGAGCTTAATTTAGGGATTTAACCCTTCCACCCTAACCCTACTCAGAGATTCCAATGTCAACCCTTCCATCCATGCCCTTAGCTGTCAGCACCCTCTACTTACCTCCATCTAGTACTTCAATGTCAAACACCTAATACCCCCCCCCTCAACCCATGCATACCTGTCCCTCTGCCAAACTACCAACAAAGACAAATAATTCTCCTCAGGGCATGCTGCTGATGGTGGTGGGGGAGGACCTTGGATCAATTCCATCACTCAAGTCTTGGGCAAGTCCCTTCACTTTGCCCAGCCTCACTTTCCTCTTCTGTAAAATGAAGAGAATGGAGTGAACATTCCCTTTTGACCCGCCAGGCTCTCAGGCCTAGGATCCCACAATAGGGTTACTCCAACCAACAGTTTTGCTTGCTTGACTTTTAACTCAGGTTTTGTTTTTTGTATTATGCTGTGCATTAGAGTTTGTATTCCAAATGATCCCCCTCCCCCACACTATGGAGAACCTATTCTTAGTGATACATCACAAATCTTTTTATGTTTTTAATTTCTATGCGTATGCTACATATCAAAGATGAGTCCTGCCTCAGAAACATACTGGCTGTGTGACCCTAGGCAGGTCAATTTAAACCACTTTATATTCTAGGTAATTCTTTAAAGATATAAATTGGAGAGAAGGTACCTACTAACCTTGGCAGAAGGATGCTTACCATCTAAGAATCATAGGTCCAAACCCTATCCCCATGTACATTGAATGTATATGGAAACATAGATGAACACACATATATATGCACATATATGAATATATATTCAATTCAACAAACATTTTATTAAGTGCTTACTGTGTACTGCTGGAGATACAGGGGCCAGACCACCCTCTTTGGAATGGATATTCTTCTGGGAAGGTGCAACACATGCATAGATAAGTAAATATGAACAATTTGAAAAGACAGAGCAAAGCCAAGTCAGCAGATATTTATTAAATGCTTACTATATGCCAGGCATTGTGCTAAGTGCTGAGAATGCCAGCATAAGCAGAGAGAAAGAAAGACAGGCCTGGCCTTCAAGGAAGTTTGTATTCTAATGGGGAAAGAGGGTCCATGAAAAGAACTCAAAAGAGAAGGAAAGGATGGGGGTGAGGGCATTGGTAGAGGAAGTCAGAATGTGAGACATGTGATCTAGACACTCTTCTTAAAATGGAGTTCTGGGAGAAAGCAGCCAATCAGAGGAAAGGGTCACTTCTTGGATGAGATAGTCAGGGCTGAGTGAGCTTCCAGTGTGAGGAAGCCTTGGTGAAATGATGCAGGGAGTCAAGGCTGGACCCTGGAGAACAATGAACTCAATCATTTTGTGATTTTGGAAAGGCTTCGCATAGAAGACAGTTTTGAAACCAAGTTTTGAAAAAAGATGAGGATTTTGACAAGGTATCAATTATCCAGTTAGCATTTATTAATCAACTCTTTATGCATATACTGGGCCTTGGAATACAGGGATAAAAAACTGTTCTTAATACAGTGCCTGGTCGATAGTAGGTGGTTAATAAAAAAGAACTATTTGGCTGACAAAAATCGATAATCCCTGCCCCCAAAGAATTTATATTCTGTAAGGGGAAAAAGTGTACTTACATTAAGTATAAAGAAAATATATAAAAATAAATGTGAGGTAATTTTTTTTCTTTTTGTCCAGGGAACATTATAAGCTCAAAGGATTAGGAAAAGTTTCATGTAGAAGGTGGTACTTGGGCAGAGTTTTAAAGAAAATAAGAGTATGTGAGTGATATAAGTGAGAAAGGAATTTATTCTAGGTAGCTAGTGCAGAGATCAGAGATAGAGTGTCACATGTGAGGAAAAGTAAAATGAAGGCCTCTCTGTGGCCGATCGGACCACTATGAGCTCCAAATGCTCTACCACAGGCCAGGTGCCTTGTCGAAGTTAATTAGCCTCCTTGGGTCTTAGTTCCTTATCTCAAAAATGAGTGGGGTTGGATTTGATGACCCTCCAAGGTCCATTCAAGCTCTAAGTCTATGTTTCTAATTTTGCAGGTATGGAAATTGAGACTCAGAAAAATTAAATGATTTGGTAGAAAGATTAATAAATGAAATCAGAATTTCAGTAAGAAGTACTGGATCATGGGGAAGGGAATAATAGATAATAAAGCTGAGAAGATCAGTTGGGGCCCAGGTTTGCTAAAAACTAAACCAAGAAGCTTATATTTGATCCAAGAAGCAATAGGGAGCCACAGGAGTTTATTTAGCAAGGGCATGACATGGTCAGACCTACTCTTTAGCAAAAATCACTTTGGCAGTTGGGTGGAGGATGGGCTAGAGTGGAGACAGACCTGAGGAAGGAAGACCAATTGAAAGACTGTTGCAATAAAGCAGGTGAAAGCGAAAGAGAGCCTGGGCTAAGGTGCTGGCTGTGTGATTAGAGAGAAGGGGGCAGATAAAAAACTATAGAGGTAGAGGCAGCAAGGTTTAACAACGAATTGAGTATGCAGGGTAAGGGACTGTGAGAAGCCAAAGAAAATACAAGGTTGTGAATCTTTGTAGCTGGAAGGATGGTGGTACCCTCAGCACAGATGGTTAATAGGTCTGTCTGCGTACACATACTTATATTAATATCAATGTATTGTGTCCCATAGGAGGAAGTGATGAATCCTGGTTTCATCCTCTGTTAATTTTTCTGCCAAATCACTCAGTTTTTCTGAATCTCAGTTTCCATACCTGCAAAATTAGAAACACAGACTTAGAGCTTCCATGGATCTTGGAGGGTCATCAAATCCACACCCCCTCATTTTTTAGATAAGGAGCCCAGGGAGTTTAATTAACTTGTACAAAGTTGCCTAACCTGTAGTAGAGTATTCTGAGCTCTAACTGGTCCAATCAGTCACAGTGGGACACACTGTACCCTGACTCCAACATAGTGATGCCATTGTCCTCTTTGAGAATAAAGGACAATAAACCAACCAGCCAGCCAACCACAAGGTTCCAGAAATAGTAAATAAAAATCTGAATTCAAACCCAGGTCTTCTGATTCCATATTGATCTCATTGTCTATTCTGCCATATTGTTTTCTCTTTTCTAATAGTACCTGTTCTACCAACTGCATGGCACCTTACTGAGGAGAGCCGCTTGTGAACCATGATTCATCAGCATCATTTATTATATCTTTAATAATAACCTCTTGGAGCCAGAAGTATCTTTGGCTGTAAAGTGGAGGTAGTCATATTCATACTGCTGACCTTGCAAAACTATGAGTTAAGTGTTGTATAAACCTTTAAAACCCTTTGTAAACAAGTATAGTTACTGAAAGAAGAGTTGGTTCGTTGCTTCAAAATTAGGCCAATTGAAGGCTAGGGTCCCTCTGCCATCTTAGGCCACTGCTCTAGGTCTAATTCTAGAATTGGCCATGAATGAAAAGAATTAGAGGAAAAATTCCCTAGACTGTTTTGGTTGGAAAATTGGCAGCCTTCATTTGGGTATCCCCCAGAGACCAAGCCAGTGTCTTGAATTTCTTCTTCGTGAATAGATACTATTTTTAGAGAATGCAAATGAATCCACCCAAGGAGAGAGAAAGAACCTTGAGTGGATACATCTGGACACCCAGGACACACTGCATTTCCTGGGGGAAGTTTTCAATTTGCTCCTCTGTCTGTTTCTTCAAAAGCTCCTGCCAGGGAATTTGTCCAACAGGCTTCCTGTGACCTTCTAAGTAGTTGGTGGAGTTGGCCCATGTGTCTGTTTACCTCAGCCAGTGGGGGAACTCTGGGATGCTAACTAGAGGGGACAAGTTCTAAGCTTGGCTATAATGTGTACATAACTTGAGTTGACAGTTCCTTGGGGAGATGAGAAATCTGGATTCGAGGTCATTTTTGCCACTGCAGGAGAATAGGGGCCAAAATGTTTCTATCTGGGGAATTAAGTCTTAGAGATCCATTTTTGTGAACTTTGTGCTGTTTTGACAGGGGGCAATTTCTCGGTTCAGTCTTTCTTGGCAGCCAAGGAAATGTGCGTTGAGAAAAGGGCAAATGGAATGGGGAGGAGACTCAAAAACATGTCACATGAAAAGCTTTTGGAGGAACTACGGTCATAACATCTTACAGTTGAATGGAACCTTAGACGTTTCTAATCTAGATCCTTCATTTTATAGAGGAGGAGACTCCAGGCCAGAGAGAAGTGAATTATTCAGGGTTACATGGGGCTGTTTTAAATACTGATCTTCTCATACCAAAACCAGTATTTTCCTTTTCTACTCAAAACCACACTGCCTAGAGAAATATGTTATTGTAGACAACATCCCCCCTACCACCACCAAAAACAAAAGGCAATTAATTCAACCTTGGGCTGCATTCAGAGGGAAATAATGTCCAGGGATCCAGAAATAAGGAGGTGATATGCCTTCTGTCCTCTGTCCTTGTCACAGACATCAGAGCATTGTGTTCACTTCTGGGAACCAAATCTTAAAGGTAGCACCAATAAGGAGGAGAAGGGACTACATAAAGATGTGTTCAAGGTACTAGGAATGTTTAATGTGGAGAAAAAGGCACAAGGGAGCATGAGAACTTTCTTCAAGCACTCAGAGGGGTGTCCTATTAAATAGACACAAGGCTTGTTCCACTTCAGCCCAGGGGCAGAACTAGGAACAATTAATAGACGTTGCAGAAAGACATTTAAATTTGATCTAAGGAAAAGCTTTCTAATAATTCAAAGAAATCCAAGAACATTTCTTAATCAATACTTGGCTATGAGCCAGGCACCACGCTAGGCTCTGAGGGTAAGATAAAGACAAAAGGTCTTGCCCTGCTCTTCAGAGTGTGCATTCTAACAACAGATAGAGGATGTCAATAACCATATATGTACAAAATATGAGTTGATGGAAGATAATTTGAGGGGGAATACACTAGCAGCTGTGGGCACTGGAAAATGCCTCCAGCAGAAGGTAGGAGATGAGTCTTGGGAGAAGCCAGGGGAGCTCAGAAGCAAAGAGAGGAAGGAGGGAAAGCCTTCCAGGCATGAGGGCCTGCCAGTACAAACACACAGAGTGTGGAGATGACATGTGTTTGGAGATTAGCAAGTAGACACGTGGCTGGATTATAGTGTGTGTGGAATGGCAGATGAGGCCCTTATATTTTCTGTCCCAGACCATCTGAATTTTTCTTTCAACCCTTCCCCTGCCCAGTCTTTCTTAACATATCTTTGTTATGAAATTTCTTTGTTTTTTGTATGGTAATGCACGTATAACCTATATCAGATTGCTTACTGTCTCAGGGACAGGGGGGCCGAGGGAAGGAGGGAAAATTTTTTTAATATTAAAATTGTTTTTCCATTTGGGAAAAACTAAAATATTATCAAACCTTAAAATAATATGGTAATGCAGGGGCCAGAGGGTCTTTCCTCAATTCTAAGAAGAAAAGTACAGGTGGAATCTGGGGCTTGGTATTTCGCCATCATAAATATACCAGGCACATTTAGTAAATTGATTCCTCTTAACTCTGACTTTTCACCAGACTAATCCACACAGACATAGTGAGTGGCTAACGCAAGCAATAGTTATAAATCATACAAGATTGAGAGATGGAAGAGACCTTAGAAATACTCTAGTTGGGAAAATCGCTGACCTTTATATAATTGCTTACTGTTCCTAAAGCACTTTGCCTAACATTGAAACCTCTCAGTGACTCTATATGCCAGGTACCACAGGGGTTGTTCCCCCCCCCCCCCATTTTACAGATAGGGAAGCTGGCTCAGAAAAAATGGTCCCACAGCCAGAGAACATCAGAGGCAGGATTTAAAGCAGATTTCTCTTCATATTGAAGTACACAGTTCTTTCCTCCAGACTAGATGGAGGCCAGTTAAGACGCTATTAAGTGTCAAAGCTGGCACTTGAACTCAGATCTTTTGAACCAAGTCTCCTGATTCTAAATTTAATACTCTTTCTGTTATAGTGTTCACTCTCTGATAGGTGAGATTTGAACCAGCTGCCCCCTCTACCCACAAAATATGCATATACCCTTGCTTTGGTTTACCTTCTAAAGATCAATTGGGTAACTATCCTTATATCTACAGGGACAGCTAGGTGGTGGAGAGGATAGAGCACTGGGCATGGAGTCAGGAAAATCTGAGTTCAAATCCTGCTTATTAGCTGTTTGTGCTATTTGCCTCAGTTTCTCATCTGTAAAATGGAGACACACTGCAGAAAGAAAAGGCAAACCACTCCAGGATCTTTTTCAAGAAGAGTCCATGAAGAGTCAGACACAACTGAAGAACAACAGCCCATATGTAAGACAAGTTAACTTTTTAACTAGACGCTAGAATCACTTACCCCAGGTAGACAGAAGCTTCTTGGAATAAACCAGGCAGTCACAGAATCTGTTTAAACAAATGAGTGGTTAAAAGCTAGAAGAGCCAGGTAAACTTGGCAAGGGGCAGAGTGTCAAGACCAATGAGACATGAAGTTTCTCTTCAGCTCCAAGATCAGGGAGCTAGCACAACTGAATGAATGCATGCATGAATCCATGGATGGATGGATACATACATGGATGGATGGGTGGGTGGGTGGATGAAAAACATTTATTAAGTGTTATAATAAGTCCTGGAGCTATAATTCCAAAAAACAAGATAGACCCTGACCTCAAGGAGCTTACATTCTCTCAGAGGAAAACTACTTTTATGTGGGAGAAGTGGAGGTGGAGGGGCATTTTGGCCAATGAAATCACAGGGATGGTGGGTGGACCTATGGTACTATCTATTGTTTCCTTCTCACTGACTCCAGATATCTAATCCCCAGACAAATCTTGTCTTTTTTACTTTTACAACATCTCTTCATATCGATTTCTCTTCCTGCCTACAACCACCACCATACTATAGGCAACTTACTACCCCTTGGTAGGTCTCGCTGCCTCAGATTTTCCCTATGCCAATCCATCTGTCATTTAATTGACCAGGCAATTTTACTAAGGGTTAAGTCTAATCGTGTCACCCTCATAGTCAATAAACTCCAGTGATTGGTTTCCAGTTATTTTCATGATCAGGAAAATAAAAAGTCATCTAACATTTAGAGCTCTTCATTATCTGGCTCTTTTTCACTTTTTCTACTCCTCTTATACTTTACTTCTCTCCAAGAACTCTATGATCCAAATATATTTGTCTGTTTGCTATTTCTAGAACATGAACTTCCACCTCCTAATACTACACTGATTATCCATCATACCTGGATTATTCTCCCTTCTCCCCAACTTCTCCCCTAGTTTCCTTCAAGACTTAGTTCAAATCCTATCTTCTTTGGAAGTCCTTTTCCAATTCCCAATTTCCCCCCAAATCCTTCACTCTTAGTTTGTCTGGAACCATATTTTTGTCCATCTTTGTAGCTTCTGTGCTTCACACAATACATGGCATAGAATAAGTTCTTAATAAATGCTTGTTGGCTGACTAGAATGGTCTTGGAATGAAGAGATCTAAGTTTGAACATCGGTCTCTGCTTCCTAACTCTATTGCTTTGGTTAAGTCACTTAACTTCTCCTAGTTTTACCCCCCATGTCTGTAAAGTGAGATGCTGGACGGGGTTCTTTCCAACATTGATATTCTGTGTTCTAAGGTCCCTCCCAGCATTGATATCCTCTGTCCTATGTCCCTTCTAGCTTTAAAATTACTCTACACTGGTCAGACTCCTGGCCCATGATAGGGAGAACTGTAAGACTTCTATGACCATCGAAAGGCAGTTGGACTTGGGTATGATATTATGCAGGACCACAGTCAGAGTGACAGTCCATTTTCCCTCCATTGAGTTCAACCCTTCCATAAGTCCCATATGTCTGTTCCCCAGAGGATCTTGCAATTCCCTTTTATCTTATTTTTCCTGCTTACTCTGTATATCCATGTGCCAGGCCTTTGCTCTCGATCAGTTGCTTTCTGTAGAGTTACACTTCTATATTCTCTGAGACAGACAGCTCTCGAGGGCCTTAAATTCTGTACCTGGCAATTCAGAGCCAATCTTAAAAATTCAACAGAGCCTATACCACACTTCAAAGTAAACTGTATTTTCTGAGAAGTCAGTAATAAAGAGTCATATTCAAGCATGTTCACCCAAAAGTCATCTGTGGTCATCCACAGGATGCCCCAAAGAAAGAATTCTCTAGAAAACTCAAACTAGCCAGCCCTTGATCTAAAAGTACTCCCATATGTTACTTTGATTATCAGAAGGCTATAGTTAAAAGTCCAGAGATTGGATCCAAAACTGTACTAAAACTCCATCTTGGAAAACCAGACTTACTTTCCACTGCCTGTGTAACCTTGAGCAAATTCCTTAACCCCTCTGGGCCTCTCCCTCTTCTTCTGCCAGTAAAATGAGGGAGTTGGAGTCAGTGATCTCTGAGGCTTTTGCCATCTCCGTTTTTAAAGCTGTAAACCTGAGTTCTAGGCCGAGTTCTATTGCTGATTCTCTGTGTAAAACTGTGGACATCACTTCATTTCTCTGGCTTCTTCCACAAAAATTAAGATTGGAATTTTGGATCTCTAAATATAGCATAGTATATTGAATAAGGCACTAAAGTTAGAGTCTAGAGGACATCCATCAGATCTAATCCTTAGACACTTAGTAGTTGTGTGACCCTGGACAAATCATTTAATCTTTCCATGACTCGGTTTCCACATCGATAAAATTGGAAGGTTGGCCTTCATGCCCTAGTAGGTACCTTCTAGTACTAAATCGACAGCCTTACATCCTTGCCAATTAGACATTCCTTTGTTATTATATTTGTCAATTATAAAATGAATTGTAAATCTTGCTTAGTAACAATATGCAAGTGGAGATGGTGTATAGTATGCTAAACAGACTTTTTTTTAGGCAGGTAGAGTATTCCTATTCCTAATGCAAGTCTAATCATGTCACACACACACATACACACATACACACACACACACACACACACACACACACACACACCCCTCAATAAATTCCAGTGGCTCCCCCTTGCCTCTTAGAGCAAATATAATTTTTTTTTTGGCATTGGAGTCTTTCATAGCCTACTTTCCTTCTACCTTTCCAGTCTTCTTATAACTTACTTTCCAACACATAACTCTTCAGTCCAATGACACTGGCTTTTAGCTATTCCACAAAAACACACTCCTTTCAGTGTCAGGTATTTTCTCTGGCTGTTCCCCATGCCTGGAATGCACTTCCTCCTCCTCTCTGGCTATTCACCTTCCTGGCTTTCTGTAAGTCTTACAATCTCTCCTTCTACAGGAAGCCCTCCTCAACCCCCTTCAATTGCCTTTGCTCATTATTTCCTATTCATCCTGCATGAAACTTTCTTTGTATATATTTGTTTCCTTGTTGTCTCTACCATTAGATTGTAGGCACCATCGGAGCAGGGACTGTCTTTTGCTTCTTTTTGATCTCCAATGCTTAGCACAATACCTGGCATGTAGTAGTCACTTAATAAATATTTATTGAATTGAATTATTTTGTAGATAAAGGATTTGAGCTTTGATATGTGAAATAAATAAAAGTCAAGCAGTAAGTAAATGGCAGAGGTGAAGAAGGAACCTCAGCCTTGAGTCCAAGTCCATATGTTGTACCTCAGGATACCTTCAGTAACCAAAGAAATATTTAATGGGTAGATCTCAGTCTAGTTTCCCTCTCTGCTTGTTCCTTGAATCTTGTAGCACCCTCTGCTTCAAAACGCAAATGAATTTTGAATGACTTCCGAATTGCTAAGCATTTCTATTGGACCAAAGCGTGGTTGCTCTCAGCTTTTCCTGGTAGGAGCCTGGGGAGACCATGAAATTCATAAGGAAATTTTAAAAGTTGGTAGCAAAGGGGAAGACTATAAGGCTCTAAAAAGGCAAAGAATCCTAAGAACATAATCTTGGAACTAGAGGGAACCTAAGAGATCACCTAGACCATAAGGCCCAGAGAGATTCAGTAACTGTCCTTTCATTGGTAACAAGTATTTAAACCACTGCTTTTCCTATTAAACTCATAGGCTGCTGGAGGAAACTAGGATATATGTTCTTCTATTATAGTATAATAACTCACTATATTTCCATGATGCCATAGGTCTATGAAGCACTGTCGTCACAGAAATCTCATTAGGGAAAAAGTTTAAGGATTCTTAACTCTTATTTCATAGACAAGAAACCACTAATATAGGTAGGAGTATTGTCACGGAGACTTGAACTCAGATCTTGAGATGCCAAGTCCAGCACTACTGTTATTATACCACACCAGGCATCCAAAGTGCTTTTGACCTGGATTCAATTCCCAGCTCTAACACTTTCTATTGTGTGACTTTGGGCAAAAAACTTTACCTTCCATCTTGTAGTTAGCTCGTACGATTGTTGGGATCATCTATGAGATCTGTGTAAAATGCTTTATAACCATAAAACAGCATATTAATTTAACAACTATTGTTATTGCTATTAGTATCTATTACCCAATTCCTCAATTTTACTAAGAAACCTCTGAAATCATGTATGTCATCCAATAGAAATTAGTTTCTTTATCTGAAAAATGAGGAAGGAAAGGCTAGGTGATCTCTATGTTTCCTTCCACTTTGCACCTTGAGCAAATGCAGTGAAAGATGACTTGCTGAATTGGTATATGTGTCATCTTTTATCAATCAGTATCATAATCTGTACTTTCATTTAACTATCATTTCTTAAAGTCTTCTAGCTTCATTTATATCAAGAATGTCAATATGGATATGACTCACTTCTTCAAGTACTCTATCAATTCTTTGTTCATTAATAAATTAGGTCTTACATTTAGAGTACCAACAATTAAATTAATGTTTTGAGATCGTAAAAAAAAGTTGTACTCTTCTTAGAATGTGTTGTCCTGCTTTCTGACACTCTGCCACAGAAGTAGGAGGCGACCACAAGGAATTTCGTAATTCTCTTTGTTTCATTGGGAACTAATAAATACTATCCCTTTTTTGCCACAGTGACACATGAAAACCAAAAGCAATGCCAATTTAGTTTTAAGCTCATTTATAGGACATTATCAAGAAGATTAGCAGGAAATTGTGAGTGTTGCCTGAAAAAGGCAGTGTGGCTCAGTAGATGGAAAACTATTCTGTCATCAGGATCTGCCTCTGAACATATGTTGGCTATGTGACCCTGGGCAAGTCATTTAACTTCTTAGTACCCCTAGAGAACTCTTTAAGACTCAGTGGCAGAAGAGGTACTGATATGTATTGGTGAAGGGAGTGTCCTTATCGGGAATACCCAATGAATGAAAGCCTTATAAAATGAAAGATATGCTACCATTGCTACCATTGGTACCATATGCTACCATTGAGGAAATTGAGACCCAAAAAGAAATGATTTACCCAAGACCATACTGGTAATAAGTAGAACTTGAAGTTGAACTAGTTCCACTGACTCTGACTAGAAGTTCTTTCCACCATACTTGGCTGCCTGTACATAGCCAGGAGAGGCATTAATTCATTCATTCAGAAATATTAATGAGACACTTGTTATCCTGTGCTCTGATGTATATATATACTTCACCCAACTCTTTGGCATCCCTGGTTCCTTCAAGGTGCCACCTGAGCCCCTTTCCAATCATCTAGTTACTAGTGTGTCTCCCTTACCCCCAATTTTATAATATTTATGTAGTTTACAATATGTCACCAGAACAAAAAATGCAAAGTCATTTAAGGCAGGAGAGGGGCCTAGCACTGGAGGAGAGGGGGACAGAAAATGCCCTACAAAAATAAAAGGTCCTGAGTTCCTGAGACAGAAGCTAAAGATACTAAAGAGCAGAGGGGAAGAGGAAGGACATTCCAGTTATGAGTTACTGGTTGGGCAAAGGCACAATGGCTGGAAATGGAATGCCCAATTTAAAGAACAAGGAGGAGGCCAGTGCATCCAAAACATAAACAACATGAAGAAGAATGTTCAATAACGCTGGTGATATGAAATCTTATTTATGAGAGATACATCACCCTAAGGCTTTTTCCTCTGTACTGGTCATGTTAAATGAACCTCAGTTTATCAACTTAAAAATAGAAATATTAATACTTCCATTGTCATCCACACAAGGATGCTGTGATATCATAGGTGTGATAAAGTACTCCATAATTATAAGATATTATTTAAAGGAGGATCAACAATACTGCTCTTGTGTGTTAATTACATACCTATCTGGTTTCAAAAACTCTTGCAATTTGCAGGGTAATCCCAGCACCAGTTCTTGTTATACCAAACAATCCCCTGCCTCTTCATGGGCTGCTAGGCGGCATAGTGGATAGAGTGAAGGGAGGAAAACCTGAGTTCAAATCCAAACCTGGACACTTATTTGCCATATGACTCTTGGCCAGTCACTTAATCTGTCTGCCTCAGTTTCCTTATTTATGACTTGGAGGTAATAACAGCACCTACTTCCCAGGGTTGTTGTGAGGACAAAATGAAATTATATTTGTAAAGTGCTTTGCAAACCTTAAAGTGCTATATAAATAATAATAATTATATTAATGACGTCTGAGTCAATTAAGGGGATAATTTTCCATGCATTTAAATCCAACAGATGGGTCCTTGCTATAAAAAATGTCTTAAAATCTGAATTCATAATCATTGAGTGTCCAAACTTAGCCTTTAGTATGTTGGAACACAGACCATCTGAAAGAACTTTAGACTATAGACCATAACTATATGGAAACCTCAGTGTGTAAAGTGTGACTACAAAAGGAAAGCATTAGAATTTTGGGCCTTGAATGATATATAGAATGATAGAACATGCAACATGAAATATTAGCATTGCAACACATTAAAGTCTATCTCTTGCAAACTGTTCATTTTGCATATATGAAACTGAGACTCAGCACAATTGAGGACCTTCCTCCAAGGTCCAGGAAATGGAAGAGCCAAGGTCTCCTGAATGCCAGGCCACTGCTTTTACATGCCAACAATCTGCCTTGTCCTTTACTTTCTTGCCATTTTTTTTCTCCTGTGTGCCTGAAAGGCAAATGAAGAGGTCGGTATTTATAGCATCGGGGAACCAATCTCTCAGCTACTGGAGCAAGACCAGCCAGCTCCCCTGGCAGTGAGTATTGAGAGCTGGAAAGCGTTATGATCAGTGTCTAACAAGGAAGCCCATTATCTGAGAGGAGACACAGTTCCATTCAGGGACACAGGATTGTCGCAGCATTGTGCCTTTGGACCCTCCTCCTTTGCCACATTACAGATCCCCATTATGATGACTTGTGGCTAATGACAGAGCAGATTTTATTGCCCCTTCATCACCACAGGGAAAAGAAGGGGATTTGTTTTCTCTCCCTGAAGAGAGTAGCATTCATTCATTCATTCATTCAACAAAAATATATTAAGCACCTAATGTCCTATTATTTCTGTAGTGTCCATAGAACTTTCTGGTTTGGTCAAAAATTATTGGATTTATAGGTGGATCGGAGGAATTTTGTCCATTTATTTTAACCGAAAATTCAGCAAAGCTTTTTACTGAGTTACTCGTTCTAAATTTATGAATATGATAGAAAACTATGAAGTAGATGATGGGAAAGTTAGATGGATTTGGAACTAATTCAGTGACTAGCCCCAGGGGTGTGCTGGGTGTGCGATCTCATACCAGCTTACAAGAGCCCATAGTTAAATTTTCAATATGACCATTTGCACCTCAGAAATTGACAAATCAGGTCTTAATTTATTCTTTGGTTGGTTGTCTAGACTTAAGAAAATGACAGAAGCTGGCCCTACAGGACAAAAGAGAAGATGGGGACATGGGAAGGGAGGGATGATAGAAGAGATGGCAGATTGGTGATAGGGGAAATTGGAATGCTCGGTGTATTGGGGTGGGGGGAGGGGAGAAATGGGGAGAAAATTTGGAACCCAAAATTTTGTGAAAATGAATGTAAAAAGTTAAATAAATAAATTGATATAAAAAAATAAAGTGACAGAAGGGAAAGACTTATATGAACTGATAATGTATGAAGGGAGCAGAGCCAGAACATTATACACAGTGACAACCACAGTGTGCGAGGACTGTTTCTGACAGATTTAGTCCTTCACAGCAATGCAAGGCCCTAAAATATTTCCAAAGGACTCATGTTACAAAAAGAACATTATACATAGTGACAACCACTGTGTGCGAGGACTATTTCTGATAGATTTAGCCCTTCACAGCAATGCAAGGCCCTAAAATACTTCCAAAGGACTCATGATGCAAAATGCCATCCACGTCCAGAGAAAGATTATGGAATTGGAACACAGAATGAAGCAGACTATTTTCTCCTTTGTTATGTTTCGTTTTTCTCATGGTTTCTCTCATCCATTTTAATTCTTCTATGCAACATGACTAATGTGAAAATGTATTTAATACATTTGTAGAACTCATATGACTGCATGCTGTCTTGAGGAGAGAGGGGGAGAAAATTTGGAACTCGAGAAGTGATTGTTGAAAATTTAAAACAAATAATATAATAAATTTGAAAAGAAAAAGAAAGTGACAGAGAAAATGTCAGTGATGTATATTATACTTTAAGTGCATAGCGTATGTTTTATTTTTTCTTGAAGAACCACTTATTAAACATTTATCAGCATACCACTGAGTAGACCCAAAAAGTAATTAACCATTAACAGCTTAACCCTAATGGTCTGCCACATTAATCTGTCCTTGACCTGCTTAACACTTTGATGAAAGTCTTAGATAAAGGTGTAACTATCATGCTCATTTGAAGGTGATATAAAATTAAGAGGAAGAATTAATAAGTTTTATGGCAGAGACATGATCCCAAAAATTTCAACAGGTTACAATGAGGGGTAAGCCCCCCAAAATTCAATTCACAACCACAAGGTCATAGAATAGTGGTTGAAAAATGGGGAGGGGGGAAGAATTCAACATCCAGCCTCTTCCTTTTACAGATGGGGCAGCGACCTGCAGTCATGCAGTGACATCCCCCAGTTTGTGGCAGAACCAGGATCAGGCTTATGTTCTTTGACTCTAATTCTAATAGATACTATAGAAAAAGAAATTTAGAAATTTTAGTGTTCTGCAGGCTCAATGTGAATCAGTCATGTAACATGCAGCCTCATTCCTCCCAAATGCTCCTGCCACCTCAGGCTGCATTCAAAGGAGTCAAGAATGAAGGACATGGCAGTCCAGCCATTCTTTGCTTTCATCAGATCTCATCTGGAGTATTATGTTCTGTCATAAGCATGTGTTTCAGGCAGGGCATTGATTGACAAGCTCTCTGGGGAATGTACAGAGGAAGATTACCAGGACTGTGAAAAAGAAACCTATAAAGATTGGTTTGAGGAATTGAAGTTATTTAACCTGGAGAAGAAAAGACTTTGGAGGGATATGATCACCTTCTAAAAGCATTTGTAGGGCTATCCTTTGGAAGAGGAATTAGAATTGGTCTGCTTGGTTCTGGAAGGCTGCCCTGGGAGGAATGTGTGAAAGTTCCAGAGAGGCAAATTTCTAAGAACTTGATCCTAATTAAGGCCATCCCAAAGTGGCATGTGCAGCCTATGGAGGTAGTGAGTTTCCTTTGGCTAATGGTCTTCAGACAAAGGCTAGATGATCACCCATGGGAGATGTTATAGAGGGGATTTTGATCAGGTACACTTTGGGCTCCATGGTCTCTGAGGACTCATCCAGATCTGAAAGTCTATGGTTCCAGGATCTGATGAATCCTTAATAATTTAATGTCAACCCAAATAGTCTGAGCCACGGATGTTCTCCTTGACATTTTACCCACATTATCCCAGTGAAGTAGGCAGTGCCGATGTCATTGTTAATAAATTATAGCAACAAATGAGGAAGCTGGGTCCCAGAAAGGTAAACTGATCAATCAGTAAACATTTATTAAATGCCTACTATATGCCAAGCAGATGTTCATACGCCTCCTAAATATCCAATCTCAAACTCAAACCTAGATCTAATCATTCTGAAACTACTGTCCTTTGTACCACACCTTGGAACAGTATCCTCTGACAGCAGGTTAGGGGGTAAGAATTTTTGTAAGACTCTGTCCCTGTTCTTTGGGAGTTTGCATTCTAGTGGTGGAGAGGGAGTCGATATGTGCACATTAAACCATCACGTAAATTTAGGGGCTTAAAAGAAGTTACATAAAAACTCCCAGTTCAGTATACCCAGCCCCAATCTCTTTTGAAGTCTGTTTCTTTGTCAGGAATTGCCTATTAGATATTTCTAACTAGAGGTCTTATAGACATGCCAAGCTTAGGTCCAAAATAGAGCTCATTATATTTTCTCCAAAAGCAATCTGAGTCCCGAAGTTGACTCTAAGGCTTACCACCATTATTCTGTTCCCCCAGGCTCAAAACTTTAGTGTCATCCTCAGTTCCTCAATTTCGCTAATGCCACATATCCAATCATTTGCCCAATCTTGTTATGTCTATCTCTGCAATATCTCTCATGTGTTCTTTTCTCTCCATCTGTATAGCCATAATCACTCTTTTTCAAGTCCTTATTATCTCTCAAATGGATTGCTGTTATGGCCTCCTAACTGTCTTCTCACTCTCATGTCTCTTGCCTCTCTCATCTATCCTCCACAGAATTATCAAAGTGATTTTTCTAAAGCTTAAGTCTGACCATTTCTCTCTCTCTCTTTCTCTCTCTCTCTCTCTGTCTCTCTCTGTCTCTCTCTCTCTCTCTCTCTCTCTCTCTCTCTCTCTCTTTCTCTGTGTGTGTGTATCTCTCTGTGTGTATCTCTCTCTCTGTCTCCCTGTGTATCTCTCTCTGTCTCTCTGTGTATCTCTCTCTCTGTCTCTCCGTGTATCTCTCTCTGTCTCCCTGTGTATCTCTCTCCGTCTCTCCGTGTATCTCTCTGTCTCTCTGTGTCTCTCTCTCTCTGTGTATCTCTCTCTGTCTCTCCATGTATCTCTTTCACTCTCTGCCTCTCTCTCTCTGTCTCTCCCTATCTCACCTTCTGGCTGTCTCTGTCTCTCTCATGCGTGCACATGCCCACACGTGCGTTCCCCCCACATTAAAAAAACTCCAGTGTCTCCCTGTTACCTTGAAGATCAAATATAAAATTTTGTTGGCATTTAAACTCTTCACAGCCTGGCTCTCTCTTTTCTCTTACACATTCCTCCCTTCCATGCCTTCCATGGTCTAGTCATACTGGTCTGTTGGCTCTAATCCTCACATATGATGCTTCATCTCTCCCCTCCCTTGCCTTTGCATTGGTGGGCCTCCACGCCTGGAATGTTCCCTTTTCTCACATTTGCCTCTGAATCCCTGACTTCCTTTGAGATCAAAATGCCACTTTCCATTCCTAGTCCCATTGAGTTGCTAATGCTAATGCTAAGGTTACTTTGTAGTTTGCATGTATCATTATATGGACATCTACTTTTTTCCTACTACTTGATGCAAGCTTCCTGAGGGTAGAGCATATTTTCCCTTTTTCATTGTATCTTCAGTGCTTAACACAATGCCTGGCACATAGTAAACACTTAAGAGAGGTTTGTTGATGATTGATTGATTGATTTTGTTATCAGAAGAGTGGGAAACCACTTCCATTTGGCAGCATAAGGGAAAAGATAGGGCCAGAGTTAGACCTTGAAAAATAGAGAGTATATCAGCAGGCAAAAATTGAAGGGAAGGTAACTACAGGAAAAAAAGTGCATATTTTTTTTCCTTTTTTGCCCCTCTGTTTATTCCTAAGACTTTCAATTCACTTTCAGAAAGTCCATTTGTATAGCAGTAGGTTTTCAGAAGACATTTCTGGCACTGCATTTTACCAAGTTCCAGGATTGCCTGAGCTGAACTGCCCAGAATAGAAACCCTGTCCAAATGCTGATATGCACACAAAAGCCAGAAACAAACACAGTAATTAACCTGAATTCCTCCCCTGGGACACTTTTGTTAATGTCCATGGCTTGTAAATATAGAAGTGCTTCTGTACTGTTAGTAGGAAAACACTGACCATGGAGCCAGGAGGCTTCTAATCCCAGCTACATGCCAGACTCACAGTGTGACTTTGGTAAACCCATGACATCTCCCAAAGCCTTGGTTTTTTCATGTAGAAAAGGAGGGGTTTGGATTTAGTGACCTCTAAGCTCCCTTCCAGCTCTGAAATCCCATGGTTCTTCGATTCTAAATAGTAAGTTTTATATCACTATGCTTGCTAGAAATTTTCAAACAAAATCCTGAAAGGTCATAGATGCTATAGAAAGTCTTCCAACTGGATTGTAGATTGATTAGTTCAAGGGTTCTTATCCTGGGGTCCATGACCTTGTTTCTTCTTTTTTAAAAAATGAAAATCATTTTTTGTCACTTTTCTGACAGAACATATCATTTATCCTGACAGGTAAGTAAAGGCCTTTGTTCAAAAACAATTCTGATACCTAATAAATAATCAGCAAGACTTGTTTCCCTTTTAATGTATTGATAATTACATTTCAATATAATTGATTTCCTTTTTAATCGTATATATATTTTAATTTATGCATTTAAAAACATGATTCTGAGACTAGATTTATAGGTTCCACCAGACCTTCAGAGGGGTCTATAGTGTGGGGAACCTGTGGCCTCAAAGCCAAATGTGTCCCTTTTGGTCCCCAGATGTGGCCCTTTGACTGAATGGGCCACACATAAGGACCTGAAGGGCCACATGTAGCCTCAAGGCTACAAGCTCCCCACTCCTGCAAGACCCTTGGTCTCTTAAGATCTTTTCTGAAATACTGTGATTATTCAGCTCAGCTAGGGGATGACTTTAAGCAATACATTTACCTTTTCAGGGCCTCAATTTCCTTATTTATAAAATGCATAGATTAGACTATGAAGCAGCTAGGTGGTGTAGTGGATAGAGCAGCAGTGCAGGAGTCAGGAGGCCCTGAGTTCAAATCTCACCTCAGACACTTGACACTCACTAGCTGTGTGACCTTGGGAAAGTCACTTAACCCCAATTGCCTCATCCTGGGTTATCTCCAGTTATCCTGATGAATATCTATCTGGTCACTGGATTCAGATGGCTCTGGAGGAGAAGTGAGGCTGGTGACCTGCACAGCCCTCCCTCACTCAAAACAAAGTCAAGTGCAAGTCATGTCATCATTTCTCTGATGGCATAGTCTTCTTCGGCAATGAAGGACGAACACACCCACAGATTAGACTACATACATTTTAACTTTACTACTTATAATATTCTATATTTACATCACCCTAGATGACCATTATCTACTTCTTAGATTTTAGCCCTCAATACTAAATCTACCCACATTTTGAGTTCTCTTCCCAGTGGTGTGCTATTGCATTAACAAAGGACCTAGATTACTACCAAGAAATAGCTTCAGTGCCGCAGACAGTCACATTCATCCTTGCCACCCAGCATTTTTCACTTTATCCATAATGAACCATTTTTTTTTCTCCAGGCCAAAAAGTAGAATTAGACTGATTCTCCTCCTTACAATCTCTAAAGTGCACCCGCAGACTGTCTTAGATCACTGAGAGGCAGAGAGAGAAACAGCACAGAGCTAATCAATGGCAAACCACTGCATTTAGACTTGGACCTTAATTCAAACTGCCATTGATGTTGGGTTATTTAGGAAGCCGGATCTGCACTCTTAGGTCAGGGGATTAAATGTTAAAAACTCATCAGTGGACAGCATGGAAGAAGCCATGAAGCTGGTGCTGGCCATCACAGAGCTACATGTCTGCCCCTTGTGTGACACTTTTCTTGAAGTATATGCTCTGGTTTATGAATATAGCTATTCTTAGCCATCAAGCTATTTAATCCCCAGAGGAAGGGATTATTGTAAATACTGTGGGCTGCTGCTCCAAACAGCAGCAGTACTAGATAGGGAATGAGTTATCATTATGGGGCAGGGCGTATTTATTAATTCATGCATTTCTTCTGACTATAATCAGTCAGTAAATATATATTAAGCACCTACTATGCGCTGGGTACTGTACTGGGGCTTCAAAAAAAGGCAAAAGAGTCTACTTGAGAGAAGGAAGAAAGGAAGATGCAAGCAAGGCAGCATGTATTGAGGACCCACTGTATGCCAGGCGCTGCGTATAAGAGCTTTAGACATCTTCCTTTGTTTTACCGTCACAACAAGTCTAGATGTGAGGTGCTATTATGATGCCCATTTTATAGCTGAGGAAGCTGAAGCAGGCAGAGGTCAAGTGACTTGTCTAGGATCACAGTTTATATCTGAGGCTGGATTTGAACTCAAATCTTCTTGACTCCAGTCCCAGCCTCCTATCCATTGTGCCACCCAGTTGATTCACAGTCTCATGAAGGGCTTCATAACCCAGTGAGGGAAATAGTATGTATATGCAAATAATGATGTTTGTATATTAGCCCATATGCCTGACTGATCTGACCATTAACTTATTAATAATAAGACCTTGTCTGATCATAAGGGCCTTAACCTGTTTATCTGATCATTAAACTTGTATCCTACCATTAGCATATTAATCTCTTGACCTTCTTAGACTGTGAATGTATTAGCCCATATATCTGACCATTAGTACATCAGCAGATCATTGCTGTATTAAGCTATGTGCCTTGTCTGACAATGAATATTTTGACCTATGAACATTTTCCATTGAAGTATTAATCCACATACCTAGACATCCTTACCTGATATGGCCGTGTCAAATTAAGTCAATGGTTTTCTAATCATTAGTGTATTAACTCATATACTTGATCTGATTATAAGCTTATTAAATCACATACCTTATTTCATTACATTAACCTTTTGACTACATTAACTTTTGTACCTTGCCCGGCCACTAGTGTTTTATATATCCCATACATGACAATTATTAGTCCATGATCCAACTAATTAATCTGTTAATCTATTGATAATAGATCTTGTCTGGCCAAGAGTATATTAGTTCATTAATCTTGTCTGACCCTGACTATCTTAGCCTATATTCATGAAATGATGAGTATTTTAACACATATGCCTACCTGCTAAGGTCATTAAAATAGTCACCATAACTCTTATCTGAGCACTGATAATTTACCTTACCATTAGTGTGTTAACTTATTTGGCTCATATGTGTACCAATTCATATACCTAAGTTAATCTAATTTATTTCATTCAATTCACCTGATTCTCTAATCCATCTGCCCATTCTGACCAGTCATATCTCAGTCTTCATCCCTAACTTGACTATTAGAGCAGGACACACAAGATTCACCATCAGGGAGATAATACATGTGTCATTGGGCATTGAAGTCATCTAGAAGTGGGCTTGAAAATGGATCCAAAGGCATGCTTAAAGTCTTTCATAGAAATATGCCACTCTCCTGTAAATGTTTGGTGACCAAAACTTTCCAATGACATTCCCCGAAATGTAAATATAGTGTTCATAGGGAGCCTTCCACTGAAGTCAATGGCTATAGAATCAGGCTCTCTAAGGAAACATTACATGCAATAAATGCTTAATAATACACATTGTGGGAGGAGGAGTCAAGTGAAGTTAATAAATTAATAGATTCAAAGCAAATTATTCCCGGAACAGCAGCAAATACTACTTATTTATATTCCGACCAGTAAATGTCTTAATCCTTTCGTAATGGGTGTGGTCGGACGTGGCTGTCCAATCTTGCTGTTTGAGAGGCTGAGTTCAGAGCTGCAGTAGAGCTGAAATGGATCAGGTGTCTGACACCAATATGGTGAATCCTTGCAAGTGGAGGTTGCCTAAGGAGGAGGGAGCTGACCTTGGTGAGTAAAACAAAGCAGATCAAAACTTCCATAATAATTAGTTTTGGGATTGGGCCTATGTGGCAGTTTACTTTCAGCTTGGCCAAGGGCAACTAAGTCTGAAAACAATAAAAACTCTCTATAACTGAGTTTTCTCATCTCTAAAATAGGAAAAACAACACCCAACATACTTGTCTTACAAGAATATTTTAAAGGTCACATTAGGGCATGTATGTGAAAGTTCTTTGAAAAGTCAGAAAGGTATTCTTTTCTTTCCCACCCCCACTGTCAGCTCAAAATATCTATTCTAGCCACTGGTAGAAATTTCTGATTACTTCTGAAAAAGAACATTTATATATCACCGTTGGTTTTATACCCCTTGGTTCCCTAAGAGCATTGCATGAGCCCCAGACATCTGAAGGCTAAAAGACATGATTATGATATACTCCATTCCTAACAGTGCCTAGGCTTCCCAGGGTCAAGTTTAGTCACATCCTTTCTTTCTGAGAGCAAAATTGACGTGATAATTAATTCTTATCCTCTCCGCTCCAGATCAATAGAAGAGAGTTATAGAAAGCATATTTCTGCTCAGTAAGAGGAACATTTTTCTAAAAATTATCAGTGCTCAGCTGTAGAATAGAATTTTTCTAATATTTTATTTTTACCCAATTACATGTAAAAACAATTTTTAATATCCATCTTTTAAAATTTTGAGTTCCAAATTCTCTCCCTCCTTCCTTCCCTTTCTTCCTCCCTCACTGAGATGGCAAGCAATTTGATTTGGTTATACATGTGCAGTTATGCAAAACATATTTCTATATTAATCATGTTATAAAAGAAAACACAAGCCAAAAAAACCCATGAAAAAATAAAGTAAAAATAGTATGCTTTGATCTGCATTCAGACTCCATCCACTCTTTCTTTCTCTTGAGGTGAATAGCATTTTTTATCATGAGTGGTTCAGAATTGTATTAAATCTTTGTATTGCTGGGAATACAGTTGATCATCCCTACAACACTGCTGTTAACTGCGCACGATGTTCTCCTGGTTCCCCTCACTTCACTTTGCATCAGTTAATGTGAGTCTTTCTAGGTGTTTTATTTTCTGATAACATCCTTCTCAGCATTTCTTATGGCACAATAGTATTCCGTCATAATCATATACAAAAACTTGTTTTAAGATTTTTTTCTAAGGAGGGAGTTTCTTGTCCCTGAAGCAGCCTAGTAGCATCTGGATGACCACTTGCCTCTAAAATTATTCCAGATACTTATTCACTGGTCAAAGAGTTGGACTAGATGGACCTTGCAATCGTTTCCTACTCTAAGAATCTATGATTAGAAGTTGAATGAACTGACAACAGTCATTCAGTCATTTGGTGGCACAGTCATAAAAATCTTGCTTTCCTCACTCCAAGTGCAGTGACATGTTCTACCCCAAATGAACTACTTTTTGTTCAGCACTGAGATAAAACTATTGGAGCTAAGGAACCTTGACGTGAATCCTGATTTTGCCATTTAGAAGAATGTGATCTGGATCTAGTCATTTACCTTTCTCGGCCTTAGTTTCCTCATTTGTAAAATAAAAGGGTTGGATCAAAGAGCCTATGATTGTATGACTGGAAGATTGCTAAGGTCCCTCTAATCATCAGGGGCCTTTACATACGTAGAGTATGTCAAAACAATCCCTCACTTTGAGAAGCCTTCACACTGGCATTTAAAACCCTTCACAATCTGACTTCAACCTACTTTTTCCCATACTAATTCCTTCTCTTGTGCCTCTTAACGGCTAATGAAATGGAACCACTTGCCATTGCTTCAGCAGACAGGATTGTGGATTGTAAATTTAGAGCTGGAAAGGACGTCAGACTTCTTGAGTCCAATCCCTTCTTTTCACCGGTAAGGAACCTGCCGATGCCTATAAAGGTTTAGTGATTTTTCCAAGGTTACAGATGTAGTAAGTGGTAGAGGAGGTCCTCTGATTCCCAGCGCTTTGTGCTTTCCATTGGGTTGTGTTACAGTTCATGCATTAGACCTGTTACTAGCTGCATGATACAGAACAAATCATTCAATCTCAATATCTTCATGGGCAATATGTGGGTAATAGTAGTGCCTGCCTCACAAGATTGCAGTAAGGATCAAATAGCAATAATTATGAAGCCCTTTGCAAACTTTAAAGGACCCTATAAATGTTAGCTATTATTTTATTACTATTGCTGTTATTATAGAATTTTTAAAGTAATTGTATGTGCTTGTCATATTCACAGTAGTATTATGTTAATTGTACCTAGTTATATGTGCCATGTTTCTGAAAGAATATTAACAAGCGAAACAGTGCAACTTGGATGGCATACAGACTATATCTCATTGCGCTATTGGAGGACTGTTTCAAAGAAATGGAGAAATTGCCTCACCTCTGACACTTATAATCTGTGTGACCATGAGCAAGTCACTTAAACTTCTTGGACCTTGGCTTTCTTATTTGTAAAATAAGGCAGTTAGACTAAAGGTTCTCAAGCTTATTTGGCCTACTTTCCACTTAAAAAAATATTCTGCATCTCCCTGGAAATCTACTTTATTCACCCCTATAATAGTTTTATTTTGTTTTTTAAATTTGTCATTTCAAAAAAATATATAAATATTTTTAAAAAAATAACATCTTAAATTTAGTAATTTATTGCAAATTTGTGGGGTTTTTTCCCTGAATCGAAATTTTTAGGATGCAATATTGCATCATATAACCATATAGTATCATATTGTAAACAGTTCATTTCATGCACTTATTCCTGCCAATGCATGCTGGACTTGCTGGCAATGAACAACATTTTCATTTATCAACATTTGCTTGTTAAGACCTGTTGGTGGACTTGACCAGTGATTGGTTATGACTTGCATTTTGCATGTTTATTTGGAAAATAACGTAATCACTACAACTGACTCCATTACACAATAGATCACACATGTACAAATAGTTTTTCTAAATTGTTTTCTTTCCTTATACTTCCACTGCTCCCTTATTTTTATTCAATGCTCCCCAATCACACCCAAGGCTGGTAGTGCCCCCGGTACCAGCCCCCTGCCCCCAACGTTGATGGCATCCACTTTGGGGACCTATGGAGTAGATGATCTCTTCCCTTTCTGTATTTTGAACAAGATTTAGTGAGAACAAAATTTCTCTCTTCAAGTATTTGAGTGACTGTCATGTAAAAAAGGAATTAGCCTGATTGTACTTAGCCCCAAAGGCAGAAGTAAAAGTAACCAGCAAAAGCTGGTTGCACAGACACAAACTTAAGCTCAATGTAAAGGAAATTTTCCTAACAGTAAAACTGTCCAATAGTGAGTTAAATGGCTTTAGGAAATAGTGAGTTCTCTGTGAGTGAAAGATGAATAAGCAAAATATGAGAAATGAATACTACATAGACAAGGTATTATGAGGTATTATGTGGTCACCTTTATGTTTCCCTCTACCCATGCTCTCTCCCAGACCCCTTTGTTTTCAGAAACCCTTGTTTCTTTCATTTATGTATTTGCTCAGTGCCTTTTTATTAAGTACCTTCTTCATATCAAATCCTCTACTTGGTTGGGAATAAGTTACAGTCCCTGACTTCAGGAAACTGCAGTATAGCAGTGGTGTTCAGACACAAAAATGAATTATCATATGATAAGTGCGATGCAGGAAGACTGCATAAGGAAGGCTTCGGGGAGTAATTGTGTGTGCTCATCGTATTTACAAACATAAGATGAAATAGCTAGGATTAGAAATGAAATTGATGGCCATGGAGCTGAACTCACTGCATTCTGAATGGGTAGGCTAGAGATTGAATGTGCCATCTCACAGCCTAGCTCTCATTACCACCAATATGCAATTGTTGGATCACTATGTGTTAAAGCTGGAAGGGACATCAGAAAATGAAATGTTAGAAAATTGAACACAAAGTGTTAGTGCTGAAAAGGACATTAGAACATAGGAGGTTGTTACTGAAAAGATCATTAGAACTTAGAGTGTTACACTTGAAAGGTACTTTTTGAACACACTGTAGGATGTTAGAGGTAGAAAATATCTAAGAACACAGAATGTCATAGTACAAAAATAAACTAGAGAAGGACCTCAATTCCTTATTATACCTCTAAAGGCCCCTTTTGATAAATGAGAAATCTTAGCACCCCAAGAGTTAGCAAATTCCCCTCCCTAATTTCTCACATCCAATCAGTGTGTGAGTTGCTCAAGGTCACAAAACTGGTAACATAATTTTTGATTAAATCAGCCAGGGTTAGATCAAGGATGCTAACAGAGCCTAATTCCATTGTCTCTCCATTACATTATCTTACCTATCTAATACTCAACTGCGCTAAAAGAATTTCTTTTTAAAAATCCTTTTCATTGTAACCTTAACGCTTATCAATAAACACCAAACTGAAAAATAAGATTGTGTATGAAATCATGAACTTCTCTTATGTATAGTTTTGTTAGATATACAATATATTAAACTTAACACAATGAGAACAGATTTTCTCTATTGCTTTGTGTCCCCTCCTGGTTTGGTTTGGTTTTTTGGAAAGGGCATGGGGGAATTCCAGTGTATTTTAAATGTTTTGTTGCTATTTTTTCTGGTTTGGGTTTTTTTTTTTTTACTTTCTATCATTTTCCACTAACTCCTTCCCTTCCCACAAAAGTGTTCCTTTATAATAAATAAGTACAGTCAAATCAAATAAATCTAAACATTGAGTCCATCTGAAAATATATCTTATTGGCTCCTCTTATCCATGATTTCCAACAGGATTTCTGCTCTTCCTTCTAAAGACATAATTATTTCATACCTTTGTCATATAGCTGCTCTGTTCAGTGATTAAAAATGACTTTAATGAAATTGTTAAAAATATATTTAATGAAATCACAGACAGACAGACATACTTTTTTTTGTTCAGTTATTTCAGTAGATTTCAACTCTTTGTGACCCCATTTTGGGATTTTCTTGGCAAACATACTGATGTGGATTTCCATTTCCTTCTCCAACTCATTTTACAGAAGACCAAGTGAAGAAAACAGGATTAAGTGAATGACCAGGGTCATATATAGCAAATCTCATCTCTGAGATGAGATTTGAACTCAGGGAGATGAAGCCTTCCTGATTCTAAATCCAGTGTTCTATCCACTGCACCACTTAGCTGCCACTGTGTATGTAATCAAATACATACAGTCCTACTCCTTCTCTGTAGGTGACACAATGGCTACAGCATTGGAACTGGAGTCAGAAAGACTTCAGTTCAAATCTAGACTTTGACACTTATTAGGTGTGTGACCCTAAATATGTCACTGAATCTCTTCCTGCTTCCATTTCCTCATTTGTAAAATGAGTATAGTAATGACACCTACTTCCTAGGTTATTGTGAAGATAAAATGAGATAATATAGGTAAAATACTTTGCGAACCTAAAAGCACTACATAAATGCTGGCTAGTATTATTATACTGGAAAATGTATATGCTTATATATATATATATATGTATATATATATATATATGTGTGTGTGTGTGTGTGTGTGAGTACATATTAGCTGTAGTGAAAACCATATTTAAGAAAGAATGTCTTCTTAAATAGTTATCAAAAGTAGGGTTTTTTTTTCCTTATGACTGTCTCTAAAAGTTTTCCCTGTAAGTGGGAATTGATTGACAGCATAGATAGTTAATAATAACATTCAGTCAACCTGCTGGAAATAAATTAAGCATTCCAAAGACAGTACTGTGTGTATGAAGAGATCTGAAAATGGCAGCCAAGGACTGAGGTAAAAATCGCAGCCTGTGCTCTATCATCTCTGTCTGTTAGAACAGCAGCTTGATATAGAAGGAAGAGCTGTGAATTTGAAATGAGAACACCTGGGTTCATACCTGGAGACACCACTGACTAGCTGTGTGACCTTCAGCAAGGTCTTCAAGTTTGCTGGATCTCAGTTTCTTCATTCTTAAAAAAAATTTTTTAAATGATACTTGTACTACCTGTTTGAGTATATTGTAAGGTTTAAATGTGAGTGTATGTAAAAGTATCTTTCTAGCTGTCAAGGGCTAGAAAGGCCTATGCTTGGGAAGAAAAGTTGCTGCTAAACGCAGGGCCCTGGAGATAGAAATACCTGATTATTCATATTCCCTCCTGTGCAGTAAATGGGATGTCTAAGACAAGGTCAGCACATGCAGTGGCTATTTAAAATCAAGACTTTTAAATGCAAAATTCATAATCATAGATTCTTGAAGTTGGTCAAAAAAAATTAATACCAGAAACCTCTAGACCAATCACACCTGAATAAGAATCCTCCCTAATACCATCCCCAACAATTTCGTCATCTAATCTCCGTTTGAAGCTGGGTTACTCATTACTTCTTCAGACAAACCAAACTGCCTCCCAAACAGGGAAGACATTTTTCATTCTCTGGAGGCTAAATCTGTCATAGTCTGGCCATCACAAAAGTTGAATCTTTTTCCTCCTTGGCAGTTCTTCAAATACTCGAAAACAACAGTGTGCCCCCTTAAGTCTTCCCTTCTCCAAATTAAATATCCACACTGAGTTCTAGTTAACCTTTAGGGCATCCTTTCTAGTTCCCTCCCCACTGTGATTATTAGTCTTTGGACAGTTTTGCGTGTCAGTGCCCTTCCTTAAAAGGGGTGCCCCCAAATGGATGCAGTAATTGTATATTGGGACAGAGTTCTATGAGGTTCTCATTTACTTCTGTTTCTGTTAATGCAGCATAAAATCACATCAGCATTTTGGGCTTCCATGTTACATTGTTGTTAAAAGTTTTCTTCTTTGCAAAAGCAACAGTTCTCCAATGGAGTGAGGCTACCTTTGGTAAGCCTCCATCTTCCTGGTTTACCTTTCTGGTCATGGTCTCTACTATTGCTATTGTGGAGGTCACAGAAGATATTTGCAAAACGATAAATTTCCCCTTAAGGACCGCTTTGGATGCATTCCCCAAATTTTGGGGTTTTGTCTCATTGTCATTATTTTTCATGAAATTATTTATCATTTCTATGACTTGTTCTGTAGTCCAGTAAGTCAAGATTAAATTATTTTGTATAATTTTAATACTTTTTTCTAGTAACTTTAATATCATTTTTATTCCATTTTGGTTGGTAAAGTATGTGTTAATATTTCTGCTTTTCTGCATTTGTGTGTAGGATCTGTATGACCTAAGACATGATCAATTTTTGTAAAGGTGCCATGCACAGTTGATAAGTATCTATATGCTCTTCTGTTTCCATTTAATAGTTTTCAGGTGTCTATCATGTCTAATTTCTTCTAAAATTTTATTCAGTTCCCTCACTCCTTTCTTGTCTATTGGGGGGGATTAAATTCATCTAGTACTAGTAGGGATATTTACAGAAGCAAATCTATTATTAAGTCAGAGTATCATGGTCATAAGAGACATACAAAAGGATCTAAGTTTTATGGGGAAGGTCTGAAGGATAATATGACTTCAGAGTTGGTGATGAGAGTGAGCAAAGAAATGGAGACAGAAAAATATAGAGCATGGTCAAGTAGTTGATGTGGTGTTATGGAAAGAACACTAGCTTTAGAGACACAAAACATGGGTTTACGTTTAAAACTTTAATATCATAAGCAAGTTATTTAAGTTCCGTGGTCCTCTCTCTCCCCATATACAAAATCCTCAATTCAGAATAGATGATCTTGGAGGTTCCTTCTAAGACCTTTCTCACATCCTAAGAATCAGTTGCCAAAAATATATAATGTGTGTTGGGAAATTCTGTCAGATAATGTTCAGACACCATCTGTCACAAAGATAGACTTGAAGCCAGTAACACCTGGGTTCATATACCACTTCAGATATTTACCAGCTGTATGACCTTTGGGAAATCACTTAACCTCTTTAGACCTTAGTTCCTCTTATAAGAATTGAACTCTGTCCTCTAATGTCCCTTCTAACTCCAAATCTATGATCCTGTACCTGATCCAGTGTTTAGCATAGTGCCTGGCACATAGTAGGTGCTTAACAAATGTTTATTGACTAACTGTCCCAATTTAAGCTTAGTGATTTCTATTGTCCCTAAATACTAGCACTTGTGGGGAGTTGTCCAGGGTTGAAGTCTGTGCAAAACACTAATGAAGTGAGCATAGACCCTAGAACTATTATTCAGTCAGCCTTTACTAAGCTCATATTATATTCCCCACACTGTGCTAGAAGACAAGATACAAAGACAAAGAATGAAATAACCTTAGCCTTCAGGGAGTTTACATACTCTTTGATGCAAACTGACTAATGAAATAAAATGGCTTTGCATACTTATTAAGAGTCTGCCATGTGTAGAAATCTCTCTTTGGCATTGGCTGGGCAGGTTTGAAAAGTTTTAGACCTATGCCTATCATGTAACTTAAGGTATACTAGGCGGATAACACAAGTGGAGATTCATACATTGAAAGATAATGCATGATAAGTTCACTGGAGAGGTACAAAGCAAAATGCTGCATGAGTTATGAGTAATGCTAATTGCTATTAAGGAATAATCTTCAAAGGGCAATGGAATCCTAAGCCAAGAAAATTAGAATGTATTCTCTCTGAAATAAGCTCTCCTGGATTTAGGATGCCTGGTTCTGTGGACACTTTCCTGACTCTCAGTTATGCCTACCCACTTTGTAACTTTGGATCATGGTGTTCTCAAACTACTGTTTTTTTGTTTCCATATCTCATATATACCTCTTTTGTCTGGCCTTTGCCTTCTAAGGCCTTGGTCTCTTGGCTTCATATGACCTCTGGCTTGCTTTTGGAGGTCTGACAATGAATCAAGCATAATCACTTCCATTCTAGCTTGGGTATGGAGCCACATACTCTGGCCGAGCATATTCCTGGCTCCACCAGTGAGTAGAGTTTGGCAACATCACATACACTAAGGTTTGCAGCTTGACTCATTCTATCTCTTCTAGGAAGTCTTCCTTGACTCCTTCTCTTGGTAATGAGTTTTGCCCCTCAGTTCTCCAATAGACTTTGGCATCATTGTGTGTAAGTTACCTATGTATGTCATCTTTACTAGACTTTGAGTCCCTACAGGACTAGGATAGCTTCTTTTCTAATCTTTATATTTCAGCTAGAAATGAATAGAGTGGGTTGCAAATATTCAGCACTTAGTAAATGTTAGAATGAACTGGAATTAATTGAATTAGGCCAGATCATGCAGGATCTTTGAATGTCATGCCAAGGAATTCAGGTTTTCTCTGCCAAACTCTCAGAATAATTATGTGTGTGTTCATCCTTCATTGCCAAAGAAGACCATGCCATCAGAGAAATATTGACATGACTTGCACTTGACTTTGTTTTGAGTGAAGGGAGAGATGTGCAGGTCACCAGCCTCACTTCTCCTCCAGAGCCATCTGAATCCAGTGACCAGATAGATATTCATCAGGATGGCTGGAGATGACCCAGGATGAGGCAGTTGGGGTTAAGTGACTTGCCCAAGGTCACACAGCTAGTGAGTGTCAGGTGTCTGAGGTGAGATTTGAACTCAGGTCCTACTGACTCCCACGCTGGTGCTCTACCCACTGCACCACCTAGCTGCCCCAGAATAATTGTGTTCTTTCTGCATACCTGTAAAAAACTGAAGTGGCCCTAGGCTGGAGGATTTTTACGTTTTTACTCCTTTCTTCAGGATCTTCTGCTTGACTTTTCTAGATGGCTAGCAAGGGTACAGGATGGGTGGACATGGTAGGTCAGGGCTTAAAGAAACCAAAAGATCTGAAGACTGACACTGGTTGCTTCAATTAATTTCCCATGACTTCCGAGGAGTGCTAGCAATGATTCAGATTTGGAGTTTTCACCTCAACAGAGCTAAAGTGACAGAGGGTGATTTTTTTTTCAAAAATGAAGTACTAGGGTAAAGAGTACAGTCAGAGTGATTCAGTTTAGAGTTAAGAACTGACAGGTCAGATGGGATGGAATATTATTTGATGTTCTAATTCAAGTGGAAATAAGTTGATTCATTCCCTCACTGGACTCACTGCTTCTTGAGGACAGGCACCATGATGTATGTAAAGTTTTTGTCACTTCCAAAAACCCTACCACAGGGCCCTGAACACAGTGGGCACTTAACAAATAGGGATAGCTAACTTTTATATAGCACTTTAAGATCTGAAAAATGTTTTACACATGTTATCTCATTTGGTCCTGACTACCTTTGGAAGTAGGTGCCATTACGCCCATTATATAAATAAATATATATAAATAAAGATATAGAAATAATAAATATATAATAATTATATAATATATAATAAAGATATAATATAATAAAGATATATAAATTAAAAATATATAAATAAATATATATAAATAAAGAACTTGCGGCTGAAAAAGGTTAAGTGATTTACTACAGGTCACACTACTGTTAAGTGTTAGAGATAGGATTTGATCTCAGGTCCACCTGAATTCTAGTCTTGCAGTCGATGCACTATACCACCTAATGGCCAAGAAAGGGAATGGACATATTATTTCATCCATAGAGAACTTCCATATGAATAAACTTCTACCAGTCCAGGTTTTCACCTTCTCTGTAAGCTCCAGTCTGAGAGTGCTGTCTAGACTGAGAAGTTCAATGTCACACAGCCAGTATATGTCAGAGTCAGGACTTTCTGACTACAAGGCTAACATTTCAACCCTTTGCTTTATTATATTACAATGATGGCAGCCAATATTGATTTATCCCTTTTTGGTTTATAGGGTACCTTTCAGACCTTACTCTTGTGGTCCTTATAAACCCTATGAGGTAGACAGTATGAGTATATTATCTTCATTTGGAAGTGACTTTTTGACTCTTAAATAATAGAGTTGAGACTTGAACCCGGGTCATCTGAATTAAAACGTAGTATATGCTTGTTCATTATGCCAAATTTGTCTCATCCCTCAGAGTTCATAAAACTTACTGCAGATTGTTTTAGAAGCCACCAAAAAAACTGCAGCAGGTAAGGGGATCAAGTATGAAGAACAAGGGAGCTGGTACAGGTATAAGCCCAACATGGAGTCAACTGAATAAAGTGGAGAGTGTTCTGTCTCCTAATCTGAGAACAGGAGTCCAGCTCAGAGACTGTGGAATGTAGAGAATCCAAGTGAAACCCTCCTCTAAATCATGTTTTTAAATGCATAAATACATAAGATTATGAGGGAAATTGAGAGCTAGGGAAATTCTGATCTCTTAGAGGCAGCTTGAGCTTGGGACTGGGAGTCAGGAAAACCTGAGGTGACATTCGGTAGCTGTGGGAGGCTAGACAACATGCTTTCCCCAGGCCTCAGTTTTCTCATCCATGAAATTAGGATAGTAATAGAACTTACCTCCCAGGGTTACTGTGAGGATCAGATGAGATACTTATATAAAGCATTTGGCAAAGTTAAAGTACTGTATAATACTAGCTATTATAATTATGTTATTTTCCCCATCTAAGTTCACAGACCTCCTAAAATCTGTCTGGTCCTTGGACCCCAAGTTAAAGCTTCTATCTAGTCCAAGAATTTCTACTACAACTTCTCTTAAAGGAAGTCTTCAAGTCTTCACTTGAAAACCTCAAATGAGGAGGCGTCCACTGCCTCCAAAGGCAGCCCATCCTTCCTTTGGACAGCTTTAATTGTTAGAGTGTCTTTGCTGATCTCAAGTTTACTTCCACCCCTCTATTTAATGTTTTGTTGCTCTTAGTACTACCCCTTAGACCGAGTAGCACAGTCTGAATCCCTCTTTCCCTGGGCTAGTCACTTAGCCCTGTTTGCCTCAGTTTCCTCATCTGTAAAATGAGCTGGAGATGGAAATGGCAAGCTACTCCAGAATCTTTGCCAAGAAAACCCCAGATGGAGTCACAAAGAGTTAGGCACAAGTGAAATGACTGAATAACAACATCTGTCATATCCTCTCTAAATCTTTTAAATCTATGCTCTATCCCCAGCCTCTTGAGCCTGTCATCATATGGCATGAACACAAGACCTTTCACCATCCTGGTCACCTTGAACTCTCTTCACCTTCCAGTGTCCTTCCAACAATGTAGAACCCAGAACTGAATTCATAAGTCCTTATGTGATCTGACCAGGGATACCACAAGTGTACCAGGTTCTTCAACCTGTCTTCCTACACCATGGTCTCTGATCCTTTCGACATCCCTTTCCCCTCTTCTGGATAGTGTTTTTGTCCTATCTTTGCCACTAATTGGCCACGCTACAGTGGCCAATGGAAAAGTGATCAGCTGGTGGGGGTTTGGGAAGGGTGTTTTTGTAGGCTTTGAAGGCCCAGAGGAAAAAGCTGAAATAAAGAAAGAGAGGGAAGAAGCTGAGGAGGAACTAAATGGGAGAAAGATGAAAGAATTGGTGTCATCTCTTTCATGAATTACTTGAGAAACATGGTCCTTTTAAACTCCCTTTCCTGGGACATGACATACCCTATAAGCCTCATGGGCCCAACCTTCCTAAGTGATTCCATGCACTGAATGGGAGCTACTGTTACAGCAGAAACAGAAAAGAAAATGAGAGAGAGAGAGAGACAGAGAGAGACAGAGAGACAGAGACAGAGAGAGAGAGAGAGACAGAGAGAGAGACAGAGACAGAAACAGAGAGACAAAGAGAGAGACAGAGAGAGAAACAGAGAGAGACAGAGACAGAGAGAGACAGAAACAGAGAGACGGAGAAACAGAGAGAGAGAGACAGAGAGAGAGAAGCAGAGACCCAGACCAGAGCAATTTTATGTAATGTACATCTTCTTGAAAATGTTTTCCTTTTATTTTAAGAACATTCTATTTATGAAATCTCTTGGGGATTATAAAGAGGGTGAGATGAGTTTCTGATGAGTTGTCAATAACATAATTCCAGAGTGCCTGAAATAAATTGTACTTTTGTTTTTCATTATTTTTTAAAAGTCCATCTGTTTTCATTAACTGTAGGGGGTATCTAGCCACCTTTTCCCTTACAGCCTCTCTCTTTGTTTGACTGGTGACTGCACCTTTAGAGCCAGAGAAGGTCTCATGATCTAAATGGCTGCTCAATTTGAATTTTCTTTGTGAATCCTGACAGGTTCTTTAGCATCACACTGAAACTCCACCGATGCAATTTATTCTTGTGAAAGGTAGACTGACTTTGGATTTTCAAGTCAGAAGATCTGGATTCCGATCCTGACCTTGCCACTTACTAGTTGACGTGACCTTGGCCAAGTCATCCACTTAATGAGAAGCTTAGAAGAGATGATCTCCAAGCCCCTTTAACTACAAACACCTATGATCCTATGGACCTGGAGTTCTCATGCTTTGGTCTTTGAGGGTCTCATGAGTTATTCATTCAGCCATTTCCTGCTTCTCACACTTTAGAGTCATAGAATTATAGATAAGGAACAGAAGTTCTTAAAACTTATAGCTCCCTTCACCATGTCTGATGGAGCCTGTGAATCCTTCTGATTTAATATGCAAAATAAAATGTATAAGATTACAAAAGAGACTATTGAAATAAGTGACTTTTTTTCCCTATCCAAGTTCATATGTTCCCTGAAATTGACCCATGATCCCCTCAGGATCCCTGGACCCTAGGTTAATGAATACTTTCTGTTGCAAAATGATATCTTAAAAATAATAGATCTGGGAGTTACCTTAGAGATAATCTAATACAACTCCTTATAAGGAGCAACACCAAATAAGGAAACTGAGGCCAGAAAGGTGAAGTGCCTCGCTCAAGGCCTCATAGTTCGTTAGTAATGCATCAGTAAATGCTGCTAGTATTGCAATGCATAGAGCACTGGTCTGTTTGTATGACCCTGTGTCATTTATCCTCTATGTGCCTTCACTTCCCCAAGTATAAAACCAGGATAGTAATAGCACCTGCCTCCCAGGATTGTTGAGGGGAATCACGTAAGATCTGCAAAATATTTAGCACATAGTAGGTGCAAATAAATGCTTGTTTTCTTACTCCCTCCCTTTTTCTTTTGCTCTCTCCCTTCCTCCTTCTTCCCTCCTTTCTTCCTTCTTTTCTTCCTCCTTCCCTTCCTTTCCATTCTATTCCATTGCCTTCCTTCCCTTCCTTCTTCTCTCCTTTCTTTCCCTTCCTTCCCTTTTCCTCTCTCCTTCCTTCCTTCTCTTCTTTGTTTCCTTTCCTCTTGTCCTCTTCCCTTCTTCCCTCCCTATTTCTTTTGCCTCCTCCCTCCCTTCCTTCCTTCCTCTTTTCCTTCTTTCCTTCCTTCCTCTCTCCCTCCTTTCTTCCCTCCCTTCCTCCCTCCCTTCCTTCCTTCCTTCCTCCCTTCCTTCCTTCCTTCATTCTTTCTTTCTTTCTTTCCTTCCATAAAGTAAGGTCCTAGCTATGTGCAGAGCCTTTCCATGGACCATGTCACACTGCCCTTTACAATGGATTTTTTTAAGGTCTGAGGACTACTACCATTGCTACACCATTAATGGGAAGACAAGATTTCACTGTGTTTATTGGTGAGGGACTATGTAAAAGCATTTCATATGATCATAAAGTCTGTAGCTGAATGAACTCGGAAGCTATGGAGTCTAACTTCTTCATTATGCAGGTGAGGAAAATGAGACTAAAGTGGGCTAAATGATTTGCCAAGGTCATAGAGATGCTAAGTATCCAATGTAGGATTTGAACCCAGGTCCTCTGGCTTCAGAGCTCTTTTTGTTCTACCACACTGTCTCATTAATAACAGAGCAAAATGTAGGTTTGTCATCTAAAAAGGGTGCATAGGCATTATTGCAGCAGAGGAACTGGAATTTAAAAATACCTCAAAAAGCCCAAGCTACAGCATTTAATTAACACAGTGCCTTCTTGTTTTTATTCATAAGGTAAAGAAAAGAGAGCTAGCTGTATGAAAATTTTTATTTCAAGATAAAATCATATCTGCATGTAATTATTTGTATTTAAAGTCCATTTGTGCACATAGAAGAAATTAGGGTAAATTATAGTGAAATCATTTTATTAGTTATTTAATTATAATTATTTAATAATTAATTATTAAATTTTATTAGTGCTCATTAATCAACACATCTGGTCCTTCTGTTATTAGAATCATACCAGATTCCTTGATGGATAAAGCAACAGAAATGACTTTGTTCAGTGATCCTCTGACTTCTAAGATAAATCAAAGCACAAACCATCTTGGCAAAAGCATTGGTCTTAGGCAAAGAGAGGTTGAGAATTTCAAAACACAATAAATTAATGCAAAGCATTTATTAAGTGCTTGCTAAGTACCAAGCATTGGTGATATAGATTAAAAAAAAGGAAAATGGCATATAGATGGCAAAGTCCTTGGGGGTACTCCTTTTTCTGAATAATAATGTGCTGATCATATTGAGCCCTGAAATACTAAGGAGGCTATTAAATGAAGTTGAGAGTTACTCAGAAATGTTGAACCTAGCAATCCACAGGAGAAAAACTAAATGGATGAAGAATGCCTCTTTTCTAGACCAAAGGTGTCAGACATGACTCGCAATATTCCTGAGTGTGGCCAAACAAGATTAAAATGAAATTGAGAAACATCTGACATATCAAAATATAATGAACATAAATAATATTATATTTTAAAAACCAAGTCAGTGTGTGACCTGCAGGAATCCTTATGTATAGATTACTGACCACCATTTTTATTTGAGCTTGACATCATTGATATAGACTCTGATATGTAGTTGAATGTATGGTATATGAGGCTAGTCTTTCAGTATCTATATCTTACATAGAAGGACAGTATAGAGAAATAACAATATTGGCTGAACACTAGAGAGAAGGAAAAGTAAAGACTGAATTTCATTTGACAAATCATACCATACTTTCAATGACCCTAAGCTACTATCTAAAATAAATGCCCCAAATCCTTTTAGCACCACTATTCTTCAAATGATGCTTTATGACTACAAATGATAGAACATTATGTTCTCCCAAGAGTTAAATATGAGTTACCAAGGGATCAATGTAAAGGTGTGTGGTGGTAATGACAAGAATACAACCTTCTGGGGGCAGCTAAGTGGCACACTGAATAGAGCACTAGCCCTGGAGTCAGGGTGGACCTAAGTTCAAATTTGATCTCAGGTACTTGACACTTACTAACTGTGTGACCTTGGACAAGTCATTTAATCCCAACTGCCTTGTTGTCCCCCCTCCAAAATAGAATACAATCTTCTGCCAACTATACCTTGTATATGAGAAGTGCTGTAAGAGGTATTATATAAGAAATACATTGTTGTTGTGTTCGTCCTTCATTGCCGGAGAAGACCATGCCATCAGAGACTTGCACTTGACTTTGTTTTGAGTGAGGGAGATGCATAACAAGAAGGGGAAGTAGATTGCTCATGTAACAAGTGAATTATAACAAAAGCCCAATTGTGGTGTTACACTGATGCCCAGGTAATGTTAAACAATTGCCTTGTCTTTGTGTTTCACTGATGCTCAGGTAAATGGCAGTCAAATACCTGAGGGTCTCCAGCATGTCAAATGGACTGCCCATAGAGTCTTTATGAGATGACATGGGATGAGTGCATTACATAGCAAGAATAAAGAATAAGTTGAGATTTCTACTGCTGAAGAGAATATTGGTGATTTGAAGGAAGCTACCGCCTGGATACTCCTACTACTATATAATGTCTGTCACTACAACCACAGACAAACTGAGATCTGAGAAAGACCCTAGCTTAAAAAAGACCAAAGTCTCCCACTGTATCTGGGCTCATCTCCAGTCATCCTGACCTAAGTCTTACCAATTCACCCAGATGATTCTGAAGGTGAGAGTGAGGCTAGTGGCTTTGCACAGTTCTGCCTCACTTAAATTCAATTCACTTTCAAGTCAAGCAATCACCTTCCTGATATCATTGGTCCTCTTTGAGTACAAAGGACAGCAACATTAACAAACAACAGGAAAGTGATACATTAAGTAGTGACAGAGAATGAAAAATGAGAAAGTTGGGAAGGCAAGGATAAGACTTGTACTTCTCCCTTCCCATCTGAACCATCAAGCATATGTGTTTTTATGTTTTCCCCGATCTGTAATCAAGGTAGTTTATGGCTAATGATTAGCTTCATCTTCCTTGCCGTGTGTCATCTCTCTTTGCTCTGTTATCGGATCCCTTCTGACTTTCTCTTTTAAATTGAGAGAGCACAGAATGATCAGAGAACTAATAGGCTAACTGCCCCCCTGAGAGTCTTGGGTTACAAGTTGTTTGATCTGGAAGACTAACCTCATAGAGAGACCACTTTGAGGAATGAGACAAGCACCAGTTAATTGTGTGTTTTGTAGCACTGACTCTTCTAATAGAGAGGCCATGTTAGGGAGTGAAATGAGCAGTGGTCCAGGAGACAGGAACCTTGTGTTCTAGTCCTAGGATCTGCCTTTCCTTTTGTCATCTTAGACTAATCACTTTATTCCTTTGAGACTCGGTTTCTTCAACATTGAAAGGAGGAAATTCAATTATATAATTCTAATGTTTTTCTTCCCATGCCCTGCCACCAACTCTAAAACCTTATATTCTCATATCCCTTTCAGACTTGACATCCTGTGATCTAAGATTCATTCATTTCAACTCTAGCATTATGTGTTTGGTATTCTAATGTTCCGTGTTCCAGGATCCAACTCTGCAATTCTGTAATATAGGCAAATCTTTGTAAAGTGCTTGCAACAAGTTAAATATGGATCAGTGACTAAGTAGAAAAAACCATGGGAGCAGAAAGGAAATAATGAGGGAACTAATCAGAGCTATCCCTTTTAGAATGAAAATAATTTTCTCCTCCATCATCAGCACTGGTCCCATTTTAGAGATGGTGAATATGAGACCCAGAAAATTACTCCAGTCCACACAGTTGAACAAGAAAGTCATTGACGTAGCTAGGAGCAAAAGTTTCTGTACCCTCTCCCAACCTCTCTGGTCACTGAGAAACTTAAAGTATTTCAAAGTATCAACTTGGTTCATGCAGGGGGCGGTGTCGCTGAGTATTTTTTTTTTTTTGCTTAAGTTGCTTGTATAAGCAAAAATTAGAGATCATAATTTCCAAACAACTGAGAGAACACCACTGTTTGATGCTATATTTATATTTCACTACTATTTAATGTCTATAGGCTTACAATTCAATTCAATACAGTACCTCTTTATTTCTGAAGCACTGTGCTAAATGCTAGAGATACAAACAGAAACACAGTCCTTGCCCTCAAGAAGCTTGAAATCTAAACATCAAAGGAAAGGAAACTGGAAGAGGCAAGAGGTTTACAAGAAAATATTCAAATAAAAATGAGGTTTTAGATAAATCTGTTGGAGCAAATAGATCTTGTTGCTTGACACAACATTTGCATTTTTTTTACCATAAATATAAAGAGAGTTGTTTGCTTTCTTTACTCAAAGCAAGTTCAGTATTCTTAGTTCTTTTAGAGGCAAAGAAGAGACTTTAGAAAGAGCCTTAGGGAAGCAAAGGACCTCAGAGTACAGATGTTAGAACACGAAGCATAATGTGGGACAGCCAGATAGGGACTGAGAATATATGATGGTAGAAAGGATCTTGTATGTCATCCAGTTCAAGCTCTTCATTCTACAGATGGGGGGAAAATGACATCTCTTAAACGGAAGTGACTTACCCAACGTTACATCACAAATGATTACATAGGCAAGATTTGTACTCCATCTCTCACTACCTAGTCCAATGAATTTTACATCATGTATTGCAGGAAGTATTAATGTTCCTAATAAAATATCACCATAAGAGATATATACCATTGTAAAAAAAAATTGCAGTAAATGAAACTCACACATGGGTCTGGAAGCTCTGGAGCAACTCTGGAAAACAATTATGGTTCTGTCTAGCACCAATTAAGCAAACTCATGTTATACTAGATGTGTGGGCTCAACGAGTCTCCTTTGCATCAGTGACGTTCGTTTCAAATTTATTCAATTTACGAGGCAAAAGACAATTATCCCCCGCAGCCCAAGCTCGACAAATCAATCCGTGCTTTGCTCTGCCTGGGCATCATCTGTGATGATATCAAGAGGGAGCTGATAATTTGGTCTGCAGTGTGCAAGGCAGAGCTGAGAGAGGCACAGACTAACAGCCTGATTGTTCTTACAGAAAAACTCGGTGAGGTTCCACGCTGGGGTTGGTAGTGAAGCCACACGTTCACGTAGCAACAACAAATATCTATTGAGTACTGACTCTGAGTGAGGCCCCAGGGATAGGACTGAAAGGGATACAGAGATGTAAAGCACAGTCCTGGGTCAGACAGAGAATATAAACTATACCAAGATATACCAAGAGATGACAGAAGCACCATGCTAAAGAAATGAATGCTGTAAATGCAGAGAACCGGTATGTGACCCTAGGCAAGTCACTTCGGTTTTTTGTTCCTTAGTTTCTTCCTCTGTAAAATGGCATGATCAACGTAGATGATCTTGAAGGTCCTTTTTTCCAGCTCTAGTTAATATAAACAAGGAGAAAGAACGAGATACTATAATAGATTGGAAGATAAATCATTTTTGGATTTGAGAAAGGAGATGGTGTTTTGTTGTGTTTGTCCTTTGTTCTCAAAGAAGACCATGACATCAAGATGATGACATGACTTGCGGTTGACTTTGATTTGAGTGAGGAAGGGTTGTGGAACGTCACCAACTTCACTTTCTTCTCTTGAGCCATTTGGGTCCTGATACTCATCAGGAGACCTGGAGATGGCCCAGGAGGCAATGTGAGACCCTAGCGTTTTCAGGCTAAGGTCTTACCACATTCTCGCTTTGAGTGAGATATACCCATTCATTGAATAGGCTTCTTTAAGTAGTTGCTCAAGGAATGACTCTTTTAATAAAAAAAAAAAAATCAAACTGGGAGAAGACCCTCAGGGTTCCTGTAAAGAGAAACAATTACTATTTAGTATTTAAATCCACTCTGTGCTAGGTGGGTGGGGACTTGTCCAGTCTATGAGCTCAGGTCTTGAAGGATGAATGGATTTGAACTTATTGATATATGGGGGATGTGGGTGGCCATTTTAGGTAGAAAGAATGACATAAGAGATAGGAAAGCAACAGAATGTAACAAGGAGCCGTTACGCTCTTTGTGTTTGGTACTTTTTGGCTAATACAATTATAGGAAGGGAAGGGGCCTTTATCTGGTATCTTGCCTTTTAATCCTGCTCAAAAATTCCAAATCTGTGATTCTTAGTAGGATAAAATCATTTCCACCTGTTGGTATTAGAAACAGATGATACTTAAATGGAAGGGCATTTGCTCACATGGGTAGTTACTTTTCTGATCCAAAACACATTCTGGGTGAATTCCCCTAATGCTGTTGCCTTGTTGGCCTAATCACAGCCTCAATGAAACCTCATTTATAAGATGCTAATTGAGCATACAGTTGCTTGCAAAACAGAATCAAAAAAGGGACTCTGTGAAAAGCAGAATCTCTGAGAGATCATGCTGAAGATTAAAAAGGTTCTGAATTCCCACCTGCAGAGGTCATAGAATAGTAAAGTACATGGGACGTTGGGTTTTAGAACATCGGAACATGGTTTCTATATGATTGGACACAGGAACATAGAATGTAGGATGGGAGAGCAAGAATTCAGGGTCTAATAGGGGGACCTCAGAACAATGTCAGAGCCAAAAGGTTCCTTACATCATAGAATGTCAGAGCTGGAGGAAGCCTTAGAACATAGATACCAGAACCCGAGAACATATAATGTTAAATCTGGAGAACAAATCCAACCTATTTATTTTAGGATCATAGAGTCAGAATGAAAAGAAACCTTTAAAAAAAACCATTGAATCCAGCCCCTCATTTTCAGATGAAGAAATTGAGACTGAGAAGGGTTAGGGTCATATAGCTGGTAAGTAGGTGTCTGGGGTAGGATCTGAACTCAGATCTACCTGAATTCAAGCCAGGGTTCTATCTCCTATAGCACTTAGCTCCCCTTTACATATACATATACATATACATATATATATATATGGGGAAACTGAGCCCAGGGAAGTGAGAAGACATGTTCCCACAATGCACATTGAAAGTCAGTATGGAAAAAATGATCCATAAACTCAAACCCTGAATAAATATCACCTAGTCAGTGACATCCAGGGTCCAATTTAGGTCTGTTTCACCACACTAATGACTTCCTTCATAGGAGTGTCCTTACAGACCATCCCAACCAACCCATAATTTTATAGATGAGCAAAAGCAGCCCAGAAATATCAAATTACTTGCCCAAAGCCACATTGCTATTCAGAGAGAACCAGGAGTCAAGCCCTTTTTCATTTGTAATTGGAAATATCTTTATTATCCCTTCCCTCACACCCATTCCCTCCATTTAAGAAGCCATTTTCAAACAGGGAATTTGACTTTTCTGAAGGGCTCCCCACTCCATCATGGTCCCAGCCAACAAGGGGATGATGGTTTGTCAGAGTGGGGCCCAATCCGAGCTGGCCTGGCCTAGAGGCTTCCAAGCCCCACCGGGGAGATAAAGGAGATCAAAGTGTTTGAACATTTAATCCTCTACAGAGGGAAATTTAGTTCTAGCAGCTGCACGTCTAAACTCGCAGCAGGGTACTAATTGCTCCTTTCGATGGATTGACTGTGTTGAGCTAGGCAGGCTTGAAGGAGCCCGGTGGCCTGGGTGGGGAGGGAGGGGGAAGCTATTGACAAGTGGGGAGATCTTGGTATTTACAGAATTACTGTGAGGCAAATCCAGGGGGCCCAGGGTCAGAGGAGAAGAGGGAATGGTGCCTTCTATTTCTGTCTACTTTGTATCTACAGAAAAGACTGAAAGCCCTTTCACTTTGGATTTGCTCATTAGCCACAAGGCCCGCTTTGAAGATGCTGGTTTTTAGAGGAAAGTGGGGAGGGTGCCCAAAGAGAGACATGGGAGGTTGCTTGAAAAGTACAATGTGTGCTGGGGAAATGATGGCCAGCTCTGGTAATAGGGAATTAGGATTCAATCCAAACAGGACTTGGTTGGAAAATGCATATAATTCTGAATTAAGAGATCTGGTAAATGCAATGTAGCCCACCTGATAGAAAGCTAGCTTTGAAGACACAAAGATATGGGTTCAAGCCTCTGTCACATATTGACTATGTCACCCTGGGCAAGTCACTTAACCTCTGCTCTAGGTAATTGTCTAAGAAGAAGGAGTTGCAAAGAAAGGGCGACTGGAATTGGTAGAGGGAATTTCCCCATCTGGGAGTCTTCTGCCCTGATAAAATCTCAAATCCCATCTCTATCCTTATTGTTTGCCTTACTGCATGTAGGATAGGGATGATGTTGAGCAGCATCCTTATACCAGTGAACTCCCAGCTTCAGTTCCTATCCCTCAAATCATCTATAGGGGAAAGAACACTGATTCATCAAACATCTTAAACCTTCTGTTGTGTGTACACAGGCACTGGGAATATTCAGTACTCAGATAAATCTATGACCTCATTGATTCAGGAGTCACCTCCAACAATGGTACCACGGATAACGTGCTGCTCGAATCCTGCCTCCGATAGTGACAATTCTGAGCAGTCATTTCACCCCTCTTTGCCTCAGTTTTCTCTCCTATAAAATGGGGGAGTTGTACTCTAAGGTCCTTTCCAGCTCTGAGCCTGTGATCCTCTGAACTGGTCCATGCCTTCCCATCCTCATTTCCTCCCAGAAGTCTGCCTTGAGGAGGTCTCTACCTTTCCTCCCAAAGGCACTGGAGTATACAAAGGGAAAATGAAACACTCTCTGTGCTCAAAGAGGGAATCAGAATTTAGGAGTCAGATGAACAGCTTTCTGTTCTGAAACTCGCTGGGTGACCTTGGACAAGTCACTGTTCTTTTGTCTCAGTCCCTTGTTCTATGAAGTGAGTAGGTTGTACCAGACAGTTTCTAAAGTCCCGTCTACCTGTCAGTCCTATCATTCTACTAAGGAGAAGCCAGATCTGGCGGTTCCCACTAACTGGATACATGTTGAATATATACGAACGTGCTTTGGTGGAGAGACCGGACTTTGGATTCAGAAGAGATCTGGGTCTGTGCCCTGCCGCTGACACTTAACGGTTGTGTGACTTATGACTAGGTCACTCAATGCTCTGAGCCTCTGCCTCCGTATTGCTTCTCCTTTGATAATCTGCTTTTAGCAAGGCTTAAACTTTGTAGTGATCTAACGGCAAAAGACAATCGTAACTTAAGCCAGTGATAGAAGAGAGCCCAAGCCTAGGCCTGCAAACAACCAAATGATTATAGAGTTCTATTCTTTTCCCCAGTAACTGTGTTTTCATCAGTTAGGACGCCCTGTGCGGAAATTCCCTCCACTGATGTTCATCAGAAACTCATCTCTAATTTATGAATCTGGAGAAGTGCCTGGGTCACTTTCTGCCTGCGGTCGCACAGCAGCAAGTTTCAGAGGCAGGATGGGAGCCCAGGTTTTCTGGATCAAAAGCCAACCTTCCATCAGCTGCACCATGTTGTACCCAATACAATCACAGCAATAATCATGACAGCTCTTCTCTGTAGACTCTTAGCTGCAGATCATGGAATTCTAAGGTTTGAGAAGCTGCCTCCATATAACAACCCTCTGTCTAGGTATGGCAAGGATGAGAACTCCTACTTTGCGGAGAAGGAAATTGACGCTCAGAGTAGCTAAGTCTATAATATGATAGCTGCGTTGTTAGTAAACATTGAAGAAAGAATACTTGCTCTAGGAAATTATCAGTGTTCAACAATTTCTTCAATTAAGCTATAGTAATTTTCCCGTGCAGACCTCTCCCTGGACCATAGGTTAGAGCTGTGCAGGACTGATTTCAGACCCAGTTCCTCCTAGGGTTGTCCCTTGACCCTCTAGGATCAGCCCTGTGTGCTGCCTCATCACTTTCTCAGAAATGTCCCAGAGAGCCCTCTTAGAGAGGGATCATGATTAAATCACTTAGAGCTGGTACTTCAACCCCTTGGGATGCCTCCAGATTCCATGATTCTTACCCTGTTAATCTAGAATTTCTTCCTCCCATTCCTGGGTCACCTTATCCTCTCTAGGCCCCTGGAATACCTCAGACCACAAGACCCTCATCCCTCAAGAAATACCCTGGATCCCAAACCTTCACTGTTTGAGGATGAGTCCTATCCTTTCAGCTTCCCTAGAGAAACCCTGAATCCCAAGGCCCTGTGCCCCCCTAGAAATTCTTAATATACTAAGCCTAAAGGTAATTCCCATGTAAACCATGCAGTACCTATGCAAAGGGAGCCCTCAAATCTCCGGGCTCATGTTGGTCCCACAGTGAAAGATCCTTCTTGTATTAAAGCTGCTTGGCTTCTTCTATAGCACACTGTGTTCACAAGGTTAGAGCTTAGGGAATGGTTAAGGCATAAGGTCCACTTTTTAGCATGAATATTTAATGTGTCTTTTCTCAAGCAAGGTATGGGCCTGACAGATATGGAGTCTAATTTAGCCATGGGGCTGAATTGCCTTTCATGGATGTTTAAATGATGCATCTTTTAGTCTGGCAACAGTGACTTGATCAAGCCTTATGGTTCAGTGGGCTATGCAACAGCCTAGAAATACTGGCACGGAGACTCCTAATCTAGCCGTGGCTGCTGGCTCCCTGACTGACTGGGCCCAGCTACAAGACCACCCTGGGAAACTCCTTTTCTGAAGTCTGGAAGACAGCAAAATCGTCAGCAATTGAAACTCTTTCTGTCCTACTTGTTGGGCCTAGAGTACAGTGAACATGGAAGGGGGTTATTTCACTCATAATGCAAAGATGCTAACATTGTATCATACAGTTTAACCATTATATATGATTCTAATACCAAGCTGAACCAGAAAATCTTAGAAACACAGACTAGAGGAGACCTTAAAGGCCTTCTGTGATCATTGTTGCTCACCAAGGAACATTTCAGAGTCATGAATGAATTATTTATGTTTCCTTAACGCCCCAGCACCATCTTTCCTCCCCTTCTCATGATCTTTTTTTCTGCATATAAATGATGAAAAGAACTGCAATAATAAATTATAACAAACATGTATACTTTAAGCTGTACAAAGTACTTATATACACAGTACAAAAGTAAAAGCTCTAGCTCTGACCTTCAATACCTACCATCTATATGATGTTACACAAATTATTTTACCTCTAGGGGCCTCAGTTTCCCCAACTAGAAAATGATTGAGAGGTGGTAATAGTAGGTATGCTTTAAAGTCTTTCCACTCTAGACCTGTGATTCCACCCTAGATCCATTCTAGATCTCTGATCCTTAGATTCAGGGAAATATTGATATCAGTATCAAAATAGATATATATGTATATATATGCATGTACATATGTGTGTATAAATTTTCAAAGCAACTTTAAATAATTTGATATTAGTTTTGCTGTGAAAACTAATATTTCTTTTATTACCACTAAAAATGGAAATGGTTTTATGTTTACTCCCAGACTCTTAGATATTAAATCCAAAACTGAAGTTTTCAATGGGTCCAGAGAAGTATTCTGTATTTAATCCAGTCCAATTATACAAGCATTTATTCAATGACTGCAGTGTTTCAGGTACTCCCCTAAGTATTAAGGAAAAAAAGACGAAATAGAAATAGTTCCTGCCCCCCAGAGGCTTACATTTTACACATAAGCAGATATGTATATACACAACCACTTGAGATAGAAGGAGAGGACATTTACATTTAGGGAAGTTGGAAAAAGCACATAGATATATCGATAGGGCAATGTGTATATATATATATATATATATATATATATATATATATATATATATATATATATATATATGTATGTATGTATTGTCTCTCCCAATAGACAGTAAGTTCCTTAAGGGGAAAGACTATTTTAATTTTATCTTTTCCACCCCAGGACCTAGTACATTACCTGAAAGACCATAGGCATTTAATAAATGCTTGTTCATTCAGTGATTGATTGATTGCTGTAGAAGACAGAATGAGATTTGAACCTTGAATAAAACCAGAAATTCCAAGAGATATGGAGCTAAGGAGGGAGTGCATCCAAAGAAGGGCCAGCCTGTCCCAAGACAAGGAGAAAATAAATTGAGTATCACTTATGGAGAACGAGGAGGCCAGTTTGGCTAGAACAGAGAAAGAATAAAAAGAAATTGTCTGAAATGTGCTTGGCAAAGCAAACTACAGGCTGAAGGTAAAGAAAAGTCTTGTGAAATGAAATTTGGTGATGTAGACTGCTCCAAAGACTTTGCAAAGGCTTCAATAAAGCAAGGAAATTGGTGCATCAACCTGGATCCTTCCGATGTGGAAAACCAGTATACAGGGCCCTTTCTAGTTCACCGTTTGTGCAAGTCTCTCACGATGTCCCTTGGACAAGATGGAAAGGTGTGGAACAGATGATAGTATAGTTAATTGGGCTCAGAATTGATTGACTGACTAGACCCAAACAACAGCAAACAGAAACCCTCTTAAGCTTACTAGTCTACAGAGCACTGTGGGAGAGACTCAAATAGGAGATGAGACCTGGTCCCTGTTCCCAAGCACCTGTCAACCTGAAGGGAAGCCTCTAGTGAGCGTTCCAAGGTTGTAGCTTAGCCCTGTACCATTTAGTATTTCTGTTACTGATCTGGATAAAGTTCGAGCTGCATGATAGCAACTGAAGAAGGGAAAGGGAACAAGTATTTTTAACTACCTAATACCCACCAGGCATTGTGTAAGTGTTGTACATGACATTTTCAAGTTCATAAAGTGCTTTATATAGTCATAGAACTCTGAGATAAATACTAGAGTTGTTAGTTATTAGTTATAGTTACTATTATATAATGCAGTCACTAGTCCCACGTTATAGATGAGGAAATTGAGTCTCACAGAAGTGAAATGACAAGTCCATGGTCCTACAGCTTTTAAGTATCAGAGATAGAATTTGAACCCAGGTCTCTGGATTCTCATTTGTAGTTGACACAAATTTGGTAGGGATAGCAAATATATCAGATGAGTGTGGCATAGTGAGAAGAGTTCTGGAACTTGAAGTTAGAAGATCTGGATTCAGATCCCACTTTCTGAAACATACCAACTTTGTAAACCTGGGTAAGTCACTTCACCCCACGAGGAAAAGTGCTTTGTAAACTTTAATGTACTATAGAAATCTGAGTTAATATCGGGATTGAATCAAATCCCCCAAAAGATCTTAATGGGTTAAAAGAGTAAACAATAAACTGCACAAACATAAAATGGGGGAAACACACACACACACACACACACACACACACACACACCACCTCTAGGGGGAATAATTTGAGTAGGAAGAATTTTCTAATAATCAGAGCTATTAGGCAATGGGATGAGCAGCCTAGGGGAATGTTCAAATCAAGACTAAGATGATAACTTATTGTGGGAATTGTAGAGGGCGCCCTCCTTAGTCTCTAAACTGAAGCACATAATCCTTGAGATCTCTTTTAAGTCTTAAGATTCCATGATTCTTTGAGGACAAGAGGGAAGGAAGGAAGGAAGGAAGGAAGGAAGGAAGGAAGGAAGGAAGGAAGGAAGGAAGGAAGGAAGGAAGGAAAAGAGGAAGGGAGAGGGGTAGGGAGGAAGGAAGGAAAGAAGGAAAAAAGGGAGGGAGAGGAAAGGAGGGAAAAATGAAGGGAAGGAAAAAAGGGGAGAGGGAAAAAGGGGCAAGGCTCTTGAAAACAAACATCAAATATTATTTAAAGAAAAATAAATGGCAATTTCCTGTACCCTCCAGAGTCTATCTTGCTAGTTTTTTGTTGCTCCAGGGTTAATATGAGGAAATAGCATTCTTAAAAACCCATATTAACCTGTCTGCTGTTCTATGGGCTGTGACAGCTCCATTTTACATCTTAATGACTAACCATTTATTTCAAGCAAAAAAAAAATCCTCTCCTTTTGGCCCACACCACAAAACTAAGGAGGCTGAAAGAATTGGCTCCAGAAACTGAGAATGAACTAGAAACACCAAGTTGGCTTCAGCAACAGCCTTTATTCTTTCTGTTTTTTAAATTCAGGAAAGTTTGTTTAGCTCCCAAACTAGAATCTTAGCATTTGAAAACTTAAGGAACCTTAAAGATCCCCTGGTGTAATCCCCTCATTTTAAAAAGTGGAAACTGAGGCCCGGAGAAAGGAAATGAGTTTTTCAAAGGTCATAGTTCTTAAATAGCAGACCTGAGACTGAAAGTTTTTCAACTCCTAATTAGGATTTCTTGGTAATAAAAGCTAATCTTTGTTTAGCATTTTAAGGTTTGTACCACACTTTCCTCTTAATCCTCATGAAAACGCTGTGATTTAGATGCTGTTATAATCCCCATTTTAAAGATAAGGAAACTGAGGCTGAAAGAAGTGACTTGAGCAGGGTCACAAGCTTGAGGCAGTGTTCAGGTTTTCCTGCAGGATTTGGCCAGGTGCGCATCTCCAGCCTCTATACCAAGGTATCTTCTACCACATGAACTTCTGTAAACTGAAGATACAATGTTTCTCAGTAAGCTGAAATGTGCAGAAACGTGCATTCCTGCAAAAGGCTAGTACTAAATTCCAAATAAGGGTCTTTTACGGGGAGCATGTGGGGCTTACTTAAGAGGTAGCCACGAAGCCTATGAACTTCCACTTCATAAATACAAATGTGAAAAGTAGGTAAGAAATCAACATGGGGATTGATTACTGGTCTGGCAGAGACATACGGACAGAGACAGAGAGACAGAGACAGAGTGACAAGAAGGAAGGGAGAGACAGAGAAAAGCCAAGTAGAAATCCCCTACACACACACATACACACAAACACACACACACGCACACACAAACACATATACAAACACATACACATAAACACACACACATACAAACACACACAAACATACACACACATACAAACACACATATACAAACACATACACATACAAACACACACATACAAACACACATAAAAACACACACAAACATACACACACATATACAAACACACACTAACACACACACATACACACAAGGAAATTTTGCTTCTTAGACATTGTCCTACTCACATACCTGTTTCCACTTGTTTTCTGAGTATTTGTATTTTAATCAGGGCACATATTAGGGGGAAAAATTCCTTCTTGCTTGTATTCATATTCCCTATTCCTAATTGCCACCTCACCTTTACCTAGAATTGCAGGTAAAATCAGAACTCTTATATGTTAATAAGCCAAATCTGACAGTCTTGGAAAGTGCCATTCCTTTTTAAGCAACAGGCAGATTTTGAATTGAGAAGGTCCTGTACTATCAGCAATCGAAAGTTGCCTCCTCAATCCCATCATATGACCCATTACTGCTTGTTTTTTTATGGAAGTAGTTGAGGCAGGATGGCACATTATCATGACCCGTTCAATGAATACTTAGGTTGTGAAGAGCTTCTTAAAAGTCAGGCATTAAAGTCCTGGTAAAATTAAGGTAAATGGAATTTCCTAGACAAAGAAAATCCCAGCCTGTAGTTTGATTTGAACCCATTCAGAAGGAGGTTTGCTGAAATGCATTTTAGGGTGGTATTTAAATACCCACGCACACCCCCATTCTTGATATACCATTTTGACACTGCCTGCTCATAGACTCCTACTCATCCTGGCTTGGATAACAGTGAATTTGTCTTTGCCAAGAACCGCAGAACAATAGAAAGTCAGAGCTGGAAGGGACCTTCGAGCTTAGACTATTAGAGAACAAAATATATAATAGCTGGAAAAGACCTCAGAACATAGAATGTTAAAATTTTCTTTTGATCCAATGGAACAATTCCATTATTTTGGGAGGGGTAATCTCAGTGTGGAAATTTCTCCCACTGATGCAGATTGAGAACTTGTCAATAATTTATTATCTTAAAAGGTTTCCTGTTAGCATTGAGATGTGCTTGCCCATAGTCACACAATCAATATGGGGCAGAGGCAGAATTTGAACCTAGGCTTTGTGATCCCAAGGCCAGACAGCCATCTATTATTCCAAGCTGCTTCTCCATTAAAATATACATACATAGGCTGCTGGAGCTGAATAGGGTCTTAGAGAGGCAATACCTACCTCCTAGTGACTTTGCACAACCCTCCTTCACATAAATCCAATTCACTTGCATGTTGTGGCATCACCTACATGATATCACGGTCCTCTTTGAGAATGAGGGATAAACGACTTATGTTACACAAATGGGTACCTGAGGCTCAGTGAGGTAAGATCACTAGCACAAATGCTATTTTAAAAGTGTCTAAAATTCATGGAGGAAGAAACTTCAGGAATCACCAAAAAGTAGTTTTAAAGCTAGGAGAGGGGAAGGTGGGTTAGAGGTTGGCATTCTTTCACATTTCTGTTCGTGACAATTTGGATCTCCTGTGCAAATAATGTCACCTACTGTTCCTTGATCGTAGGAGTGGGAATTATGCTTACCACTTGGCCTAAGCATTTTTACTGTACTTTGAATGCAGGCAATGGTTCCATGATGTGTCATGGCACTCTCTGAGAGACTTTCCTAGTACAGCAGAGTGGGGATGAGTATACGTTGTTGTGAAAGTAGCATAAAGAAAATGCACCAGCAGGGTATGGCTGGCACCAATCTTCCTGTTTTCCATTGTACCAAATGGTTGTGTATTGTTCAAGCTTTTAAGCCAAAAATAAATCATCATCAGATATTTGCTAATTATACTGTACTGAAGTTTCAAGTACTGTAAATTGCAGCCAGGAGAGATTTAGATGATCTCTGTGCTTATTTCTCAGAATGTAAAGAGTTCTTGGTTTCAGCAAGGCATCTCTCATCTAAAAGCCCAAGATAAGAATAAAGGAGGGAAAAAAGGACAAGAAATGAAAAATTAGTGGAGAGGGCAATAGACTTAGAAGTCAGAAAGGCCTGGGTTCAAATTCTGCCTCAGACACTTGCTGTGTTGCCTTAAGTCATTTACCTTTTCTGTGCCTCAGTTTCCTCCTATGTAAAATAAGGGGTTCAGATTGATCAACACTAGCCCATTTTGTGATTCTTCACATATCACAATGTTACAATCCATTGCCTCACCTTATGTCTTCACACTGATTGTCCCTGACGCTTGGATTGCTTTCTCTCCCCACTCCTGTCTCTTTGGCTTCCTTCAAGCCACAGCTCAAGTCCCACCTTTTCCAGTTCCCTGCTTCTTTCCCTACTAGCAACACCTCCTTTCTAAGATTACTTTCCATCCACTTGCTCATATCTTGTATGCCACATAGTTGTTTACATACTGTCTCCCCTACTAGAAAGGAGCTCTTCATGGGCAGTGGCAGGAATTTTTGCCTTTGCTAGTACTCTCAGCAAAATTCCTGGCAAATAGTAAGTGCTTAATTATTGAGGCATGCTTGTTGACCATCCAATGAGTTCTCAGATCTGAAAACTACATACATATATATATGTAAGTGCATATGTATATATATATTTATATATGTATATGTGTGTTATAAATATACATACTTATGTAGGTATATATTTATGTGTGTATATATACATGTATGTATATATTTTAGCCAACAAATATGTATGTATATATAAAACATATATAAGTATATATGGATGTGTGTATTTTAGCCAAACAAAACAATGTCAATACATTTATTCTATATTCCCTTCTAGAATCTCCCTAGTCACATGGGCTCATTGCCTTTCATCTTCTTGTTGCTTTAAATATGGCAGCAGTAAGGGTCTCTTGACCTGTGACACAGTTCCTGTTATGGAAAGGGGGAATCTATTTCAAGAGTAGGAAACAGTATGAATAAAAGTCCAGCGGTGGGATAGAGTAAACATTTCAAAAGGAGCTATAACAGATGATGATGTCAAACAGTTTCTCCCCAAACTCGTTCTCCTGTTTCTATGCATTGGTAGAGACATCAGTGATCCCTGTCCCTGGGATGCCACTTTCTCTTCTGGGTCTCACATTTGTTACTCCATGTCTTTCCTCCAATTCCTTTGTAACACAGTCATTTCTGTAATATTTGCATTTCATACAAACCACCCTCTCCCTGCACCCCCATTCCCCAATGGAATATAAACTCCTTGAGAGCAGGCATGGCTTGGTTTTGTCTTTTGTATGCCTGGCTAGCACAGTACCTGGAGCACAGCTGATGCTTCATAAATATTTGTAGAATCTAAAAAGAAAAGCATAACTATGTTTGAAGTCAAAGTGTCTGCTGCTCTTATTTGACTGACTTTCACATCCTTGCATGTATATTTTTTCTGTATCTCTTTGTATTCTTCTTTTGTCATGTTTTTTTTATATCTGCATACCCTCCCATGGGGCAAGGAGATGGTACAGTGGATAGAGTGTCAGCTCTGGAATGGAGTTCAAATGTAGCCTAGATACTTCCTCACTGGGTCACCCTGAGAGAATCCCTTTACCCTGTTTGCCTCAGTTTCTTTATCTGTAAAATTAACTGGAGAAGGAAATGGCAAAGTACTCCAGTATCTTTGCCAAAAAAAAACGAAACATCTCAAATGGAATCAAGAAGAATTGCACACAATTGAAAAATGACAACACAACAAAATCTTCTCATTAAATTGATAAGCCTTGCTTTATTCAACCTTTCCCCACTCATTGGATTTATGAGTTTTTCATAGCCATGAATATCTTTACAGGTAGGTCCTTTTAAAAGAACATCATGTCCTTCGATTTAGTCTCAGGAATGGGATCCCTGAGCCAAGGAGTGTGGTTGGCTTTGTGAGTCCAATTAGGTGTTATTGCTACATTACCCTAGATGGATAGGATTTAGTAGCAATTAAGGCAATAACCCTAAAGACCCAGAGATCACAGGAAATCTCAAAGTCATCAGAGTGACACATGTGTGAAGGCCAAGGAGGAAGCAAGATGGGTTCTTCCCCCACCCATCCCACAACGCGCACGCAAACACACACACACACACTCACACACACACACTCTCACACACACACTCACACACTCACACACACATACACACACACTCTCACACACACTCTCACACACACACACACACACACACACTCACACATACACACTCACACACACATACTCACACACACACACTCTCACACACACACACACTCACACACACACTCACACATACACACGCACACACTCACACACACATACTCACACACACACACACACTCTCACACACACACTCACACACACTCTCACACACACACACACCGTGTCTCCTCTAGGCTCAGTCGCTTCTCAGTCTTTCTCCTGCTTCCTCTCTAGTTCTGAATATTCATGTCATAATTTTCCACAACAAGCTAAACGGGAGTTGCAGACAGAACTTCTCCCCTAGGTGCTACCAGTACAGAACCTACCCTGATAAGGAGACTTTCACTGGAGTTTTTTTTGTTGTTCATCAGGAGCCCCAGGTTCTAACGTTGCCACTATGGAGCCAGGACAGGAAACTTTGGGGCAGGAGTAAATCACTTGTCTTTTCTCAGCTATAATATTCTCATCTCTGTGCCCTGGCCACCTCACAGGGTTTAATAAAGATTAGCTTATGAGAATGTTCCTCAAGCTCTTGGGAACCAGGAAAACCTATTACAAAAACTCTCATTTCTCTAATTCTCTAATGTAATAAAGGGTAAAGGGCCTTTCAGCCCCACCCTGTGAGGCTTACTTAAGACTTACTTACTACGACTTACTTGACTTACTGTCTTACTATGACTACTGCTGCTACTTTTACAAATGCTCATTTCCACAGTGCTTTAGGGCTCACAAAGCATTTCCCTCAGAGTGTCCCAGAGAGGAAGCAGTGTGAGTATCATTCATTTTCTTTTACTCCAATGTGGTTTTTAATCAAAGAAGAAACTGAGGCTTCGAGAGCAGAAATTACTTTCTTCTGAAGTGCAGGGGTCTCAATTCAAACCCGGGTCTCCTCTGATGCTAAGTCCTGCAGTACTTCTGATATAATGAAAAATCGAAATATATACATACATACATACACACATTGATAAGGATACATGGACATGATATATATATATATATATATATATATATATATATATATACATATACACACACATATACATGTAAGATAGTGTTATTAGAATTTTTCAGGTGGTGAAGCATCCATCCAATTAATTTCATTTCTTTAAACATTTATTGTCCAGTATAAACAGGGTCCTGGACTGATACAAAAATGAGTAAGAGAAAATTGGGCTCTTCCCTCACAGAACTTGCAGTATAATAGGAAGGCTAATCAATTAACAAGCATTTATCAAGCCCCTTATGTATACCAGACTAGTCCCTAGAGACAGGTATTAAATTTAAAAGATCCTAGTCCTTAAAGGGATTACATTTTCTGGAGGTAATCTCCATGTACATAAATTAACATACATGGAATAAATATGAAGTGATGGAGAGGCAAGGAACAGGTAACTGTGAGAATCGTGGAAGGCTTCATGTGGGAATTAGTTCTGAACTGAGCTTGGGAGGAAACTAGGAATTCTAAGAGGCCAGGGTGAAGAGGGAATGCATTGCAGGCATGGAAAATGGTTAATGCAGGGAGACAAGAATTAGAGTCTGCCATGTGTGAGGATGAGTAAGGAGATGAGGTTAGCTACACTGTAGAGGGGATGAAGGGAAGTAATGTATGATGGTCTGGAAAGGTAGGTTGCTAAAGGCTTTAAATATTAAGTAGAGGAGGGTATATTTGATCTTGGAAGGAATGAGGAGCTCCTGAAATTTGTTGAACAGAGGAGTGACATGGTCAAACCTGTACTTAAGGAAAATTACTTTGACAGCTATGTGGAAGATTGATTCATTTCAAGACATGAATTCAAAATAACCATAATACAAAATGCAATATGATAAGCTTATAAAATAGGAATGAAATCCCAAATAAAATCAGAGGAGGAAAAGTTCCCTCTTTCCTGGGATCAAGGGGAACTAAATGAAGAGTTGGTACTGATAGAAAATTGATACAAGTCAAGAAATAGACATGGGAAATGTGTTTCAGGAATAGAGAACAGTGTAAATAAAAACTCAGCAATAGGAAACTGAGGGATATCAGGTAGTCTGGTTTGACTGGTGTAAGATGTATTAGAGAGAACAGTAATAGTTAAATTTGGACAGGATGATATATTCAACAACCACCTCTGGATGAAAAGTGTTATTAGACTGTAACCACCTTGAAGTCAGCAACTTGGTTGTTTTTGACATCTCTCAATGCAGATTGATTCATGTAAAGCCCTGAATTCAAATAACCATAATTCAAAATATAACTTGATAAGCTGATAAAATCAAGACAAGAGAATTGGTCCTTGGTCCGAGCAGTCTCTTAACAAAGGATTTTTTAAAATTGACTTGATTGCAGTGTCTTAGAAAAGTGGTGCTAGAGAACCTTTGGAAAGAATTTCTTCTCATAGAGGGTCTCCGCTATTATCTGGTCATTTGTGCCTCCAGGCCAGCATTGGGCAAAACTCACTTGGGGTCCTACTTCTGTTGCTCTTCCTTCCCAGAGATATCTGAGTCAAAATATAAGGAAGGCTGCAACAGAGAAAAGCAGAGTTAACAGAAAGCTTCCATCTTTTCTGAGAGTCTCAAAACTAGATGCTGCCTATTTAGAAGCTTCAGATTTAGTTAGCTGAAAAATGTGTGTGTGTGTGTGTGTGTGTGTGTGTGTGTGTGTGTAATTTCAGAGCTCAAAGAAACTGAACAATAATCTATCAGACAGCAATGAGATTGTGTTTTGGGAACCTTCTCACCCCTTTCCTCATTTTCTCCAATAACTGCAGAATTCACCAGGAATGACTGAGCCCATCCTTAGATCACAAATTCTGTGTGCAGATAACTTTAAGATAAGATTTCCAACTCTACAAAGAGGTCCATAGAAATGGAAGAAAACTTATAAATCAGTTTAATTTTGTCCATTCATTTTTCATATGAGGAAACTGAGGCACAGAGATGGAAAGTAACATGTCCAAGATCATATTGCTAGACATAAGAGCATAAAGGAGATATAGATAAAATTCTGTGACAGATCTAGGAAGAGAAAGTGGGCACAGTATGTGTGGGAAAAGCCACTAAATTGGCAACCAGAACTTTAGGTTCTAGTCTTAACATCTGTCACTTGGTCATGGCAAGTCATTTCAAATTCTTCTGAGCCTCTATTTTCTCATGTGTAAAATGGTAATGAAAGTCACACTTACATGGCCCACCTAATTGGGAGGATGGAGAGGGATGGAAGAGACAGAAGCATTTGGTAAATTGTACCCCTGTAGAAATTTGAATAGGTCAACTGGGTGACACAGTGAAGAAGGCACTGGTCTTAGAGTCAGGAAGGCTCATCTTTGTGAGTTCAAATTTGACCTCACACACTTGTGTGACCCTGGGCAAGCCACTTAACCCTTGACAACAATGAAATAGACTCCTGTACTTTCATCGTTACTAGCCAAAGAGAATCCAGTCAGGTTTCCTAGAGAAACTAGCACATGCACTATGCTAAGCTTTTTCTAAATATTTTTTAATTTGATATTCACAACAACCTTGGGAGGCAGGTGCTGTTGGCGTTTCTGTTTTGTTGTTTTTCAGTCATTTCAGATGTGTTCTACTCTTGATGACCCCATTTAGGATTTTCTTGTTAGAGACACTGGAATTTTCTTCTCCAGCTCATTTTACAGATGAGAAACTAAGGCAAACAGCATTAAGTGATTTACCCAAAATTTCTCAGCTAGTCAGTGTCTGAGGCTAGATTTGAACTCAGGAAGGCTCATTTTCCTGATTCCACGCAACACTAAGAATTTAAGTTACAGAAAAATCTGATTGCTGCCTCTCTGGGAGATCCTTATACTATAGCCATCTGAGACTTGGATCAATGTGTGTGTGTGTGTGTGTATAGACACATATACATGTATGTGTGTACACACATACATGAACCTATATTACATGTCACTGTGTACATGTGCACATGCACATTTAAGTCATTAAAGCTTAAAACTACAAGAAGACTTTTGGGACACACTGTGTGTCTATGTTTATAGATTCATTTCAGTCCCTCAGAAGATTTGTGATATCATTACCGTGAATATTCCCTTCCTGGGCACAGAACTGGAACCTTTCACGGCTTAGTGGATTGTCATCATGAGTTTCTTTGGCCAAAAAAAAATTATCTCCTGATGTCCAGCCTTCTGACAATGAGTCTCTCAGCACTTAACTAGGCTGGCCCTGTGACAGTAGGCACACAGCCCATTGCCAGATTCTTACATAAAGTCTTTCCAGCTTAGTAGGAGCTACCAGAGCTTAAATTCTGCTGGCAGAGACTTGTAGAAGCTAGGGTCAGCTCCAGCAGGGGACTTCAGCAAATGGATGTGTGTGTGTGTATGTGTGTGTGTGTGTGTGTGTGTGTGTGTGTGTGGGTGCACGCATGCACTTCATTGTTTCTAAGATCCATGAATTCAGCACAGTGGTCAGATCCTCCACTGACACAGCTAGCAGTTCCTCCTTACTCCAGGAGATTGTTTCATTGTGTTTGAGCCTATGTATATGAAATATAATGTAATGGGATATTGAGATATGATATGGTTTATGATATGATGTAATATGATACATGTAAATTATGGATTTTAAATAGACATATTACATAAATCACTCTATTACCCCACTGTAAGCCAGGACTGACCTAATTCAGACTAGTCAGATAGTTTAAATTCAATATTAGAATAAAAAGACTTAACTCAGCCTTACATGGAAATGATATACGTCAAGAAAATAGCACTATTTGGTTAGACATGGGCCTCTTCATTTCCACATAGAAAAGCTGGTGAACAGAATATGATGACATGCATTGCAGCAGGATAAAGACCAAATCTGATTGGTTGACCAGATAGTTGAATTAACAGTTTTCATCTTAGTTGATCAGGCCTATTAAGTCTGGATGATTTCCAGTACCTTCTAAAGGAAAGCTAATTCATAGGTCAGAGTCCCAGGAAATGTTCCTCCTACCACAAGACCCATATAATGGCAATGCTTCCCATGTACTGAATACAGATTCTCATCTGCTTGCCGCTTTGGGACAGGTGACCAGTTGCCAAGCCAACTTTCAACATTCTAGGGGCTTGTTTGAAGCAAAATTCACACCCCGTATAACTGACTTCTCTTGTCTCTTTCAACAGGTAGACTGAAATTAGCATATGTCCAAATTAAAATTGCAAACTTCAAGGATTATTTGATGGACTATTCTTAGACCTTTTCCTGAAGATTTAGGAAAAAAAAGTGAGTTGATTTTTATTAAACTTCAGACAGTATTTGTGATTTAAATTTATGTTGTGCTTTAAAATTTTTAATACATTTTCTTAAACTTTTTCTCCTTTTTGCTGTTTGTTTGATTGGTAAAATACTTCCCAGGAAGAATAGGATGTATGCTGTTTTTCCCTACTGTATAGCAAGATCTGTTCTTGGATACCATTAGAAAGTCATGATTTCACTGATGTAAAGTCTCTCTTAACTCATATATTGCAAGCTCTCTATGCCTTCTCATCCAGTGAGGTTCTTATCCATATCTTTTGGCAAATCTTTCTTAGAGGATCCGCGCAAAGTGTTAGAGACCTTTCTCTGGTTCTTTTGATACCTTGGGGTCAATGTGGTGTTCAGACTGTACTTCTAATTATCTTTAAATAACCACTCCAGCTATAACCTGAATCACAGTGTGTGGAGAGAAAGGGGTATCAGAAGGCATCTATTGTAACCTATCCCTGAACAGAAATCTACAAAATGTCCCCAGAAAAATGACCATCCAGTCTTCGATGAAAGACCTCTGGGATAACATTTTAGAGAAACATAACTTTGAAAGAGCTTAAGACTGATAGCCTTTGTGATAAATTGTGAGTCCAGAACCTGACCATGAAACTTATTACTTTCTCCTTACCAAAAAAGTAATGAACCTAAAATGCAGAAAGAGACACGTTTTCAGACTTAGCTAATGTGGGAATTTACTTTTGATGAAATATATGTATATATATATATATATATATATATACACATATACATATATGTATGTGTGTATAAGTGGATGTGTACATATATGTATATATGTATGTGTGTGGAGAGAGAGAAAGAGAGAGAGAGAGAGAGAGATGGAGAGACAGAGAAAGTTTTATTTTGGGAAGGTTTTTGGTTATTCAGTTGTCAGAGAGGGCAGTAGGAGTGATGGATTGTAATTACATGTAAAAATTAATTAATTAAAATTTTAAAAGTCATCCAGGAACTTATTATCTCCAAAAGTAGCTCATTTCACTTTGCAATAGCTGTTTCTTAGGAAAGCTTTTTTTTAAAAAATGTGAAATCCAGATCTCTATGTGACCACCTATGCATCTGGTTCTGCCCTGAGACTAAGCAAAAGTCAAATGAACTAGTTACACCCTATGAAAAAATGGTGGGAAGAATCTGGTGTGACATGCTTTTTACCCAACATAGAGCCCAACATAGTCTCTGTCACACAGTAGTTACTTAAGAAATGCTTTTTGATTGGTTTGTTAATGAAGCCATACTTTACCTTCTAAATATTCATGTGCCAAGCCTTTCATACTTGTTTGAATATAGCCAATTCAGGAATTGTGTTTTTCTTGCTTTCTAAATGGAGGAGGGGAGATGATGGCATAACAATAGGGGAATGAAAGAAGGCAAGTCATTGGTTTCAAAAGAAAACAAATAAAGTAGAGTAATAGAAAGGAAAATTGCTTGACAAGGACCAGAAATCAATATCAGATTCACTGGCTAATAGTTTGAAGACTTTAGCCACTTCCTTTTTTACATAATTTGGACAAGAGTTGCCCTTCTGCAGTCTTATGGCCCCTCTCTGGTTCTCCAATATTTCAATGATCGGTGACAAGATGTTAACAAACACAATTGTCAGTCTTTCACAAAGCCAGAATGCAGTTAATTCAGAGCTGGACAATTGAACTCGTATATACGTGAGGGTAGCTCAGTACCCAGTGACAACTTTGTCTTCATTTATCCTCATCTCTGTCCAATCCATTTGATGCTCCTACTCCCACACAAGTCATTCTTGAAAATAAACTGCAGTCTGCTACACCTGTCATTTATCTTGGAGTTGCCAAATTCCATAAACTCTTTACATTTCTGAGCTGGTAGGGACCTTGGAGTCCATTTACTCCAACCCTCTCATCAATGCAAAGATCTCTCCTCTAGCATCTCTGATGATTAGTTGTCCAGCCTCTGTTTCTACATCTCTAGTAACAGAAAGCTCTTTACCTCCTGAGATAGCCTTTCTGATGTTAGGTTATTTTCATCATTAAGAAATTCTTTGGTGTCTTGGACCAAACTCTACCTCCTGCTGATCTCTCCCCATTGGTCCTAATTCTACCTTCTAAGAATACATAAGAATCCCTTTCCCCTTTAGACTTGTAAAACCCTTCAGATTATAGTCACATGCTCACATACATGAATATATGTCTACATATACATAAATGTGTAGGAAGAGAGATCTGCACATCTCTCTGTCTTCATATTTGCATGTATTCTAGACTCAGAGTCGAGAAGACCTGGTTTTTGATTCTGATCCAACTATTTACTAGCTTTGTAACCCTGAGCAACTCTCTTGACTTATGTCAGCCTCGGTTTCCCCATCTGCAAAGTGAGGATTATAGTAGTACCTAATTCATGGGGCTGCTAGAAGGGTCAATGAGATAATACATAAAGTATTTTGCAAATTTCAAAGTTCTATTTAAATGTTAGCTAGTAACTGTTATATTAGCTGATCTCTAAATTCCTTTACGGCTTTAGGTCTATTATCCTATGTGGTCAGGACTGTGAGGAAGAGAATAAACAAAAGAAAATTATATTTGGAGATTAATACGAAAAAATATCTTCTAGTCTATGAGTACTTAACATTTGGCAGTCTAGGGAAGCCTACGGACCCTTTATGAGAATAATATTTGAAAATAATAGAAGGATAAGCTAAATTTTATCGAGAGGCTAGTGAAAATAAAGATGTTATTTTTTCCCATCCAAGTTCATGGACTCCCTGAAATCCATGCACCAATCCCTTGTGGCTCCATGAACCCCAAGATAAGGTAGAATATTGAAGCATTGTTGCCAATTCAACTCAATTGTCCACACCTTCTACATCTTTATTTCTGGACAGTTAGAATTAATGTCCACAATGATCATTCTAAGGTCCTGCAAAGTACAAAAACACCTTCTAATTAACAAACATTATTAAGCACCTACTGTATTCAGAACACTGTACTATAGACTAGGGAAGACACAAGGTTCAGATGATGCCAACTTTTCTCTCAAAGAGGTGTAGTCTAGAAAAAGGATATAAAAGGAGATATATATATATATATATATATATATATATATATATATATATATATATATACACAGATATGTGTGCATATCTAAAATAAAAAATAATATTTCCTGAGGTCATCAGAAAAGGACAAACCAAGTTGTGTGAAAAGTCCTAAAGGAAAGGTGGCAGGTCCTAGGGGAGCACCTCCTATGGAGAAGGGGCTCCCTATGCCTCTTTATCACTATCACCAACTGCCCCCTTTGATCACATAAGCCCAAAAGAGTAGACCCCAGTATCATTCCCCAGTCCACTGACCTTGCATTTGACTCAGCTTCTATAGCCATCATTGAGGAGAGCAACCACCATCCCAACTCGTGTTCGTCCTTCGTTGCCAAAGAAGACCATGCCATCAGAGAAACGATGGCATGACTTGCACTTGACTTTGTTTTGAGTGAAGGAGGGCATCCCCACTGCCTCCAACACCAATGATACCCAGCTGACCCCAATGGAACAGAAAAGTCAGCCTACCTGAAAAAGCAAGGCAGGGAGAGATAAGAGGCAGCATGTACCAGATAGATTGAACCACTGTAGCTATCTCACCTCCCACCTTCTCTGAGACTCTGACAGGCATAGCCTAGCACCCTCTGCCCCCAAACCCTGGGAAGAGCAGTGGCTCAAAGACCACCAATCCTTCTTCTAGTCTCTCCCCCACAGTCATCATCTAGATATCAACCCCATGGAGAAGGAGCCTGCCATCCCTGCTGTCACCATCACTAACTGCCATCTATAGGCAGATAAGTCCCAGAATCCCAGGAAAAGCATCAAAGCCTCTCTATACAATCTGCATCCAAGAACCATCATTGAGGGAAGCAGCTCTTAAGAATATACAGCCTGGCAATGGTCTCTGCTAGTAATGAAGCTCTTGCCTCCTCAGCAGCCACAGCTACTGAAGACAGAAGACAAACACCATCCAAGTCCTTGGTGCCATTAAATGGTTTAAGAGATGTGGTTTCCCTCCATGGAAAAGAAAATGTATTGCCCTCTGTTTTGGGGCTGTCCTCTAAGGACCACTGGGCTTTTCCACATGATTTTCAGCTAAAATTTCCTGTATGAGTTGTCTTTCCCATTAGAATGTGAGCTCCCTGAAAACCCACTGTCTCACCTGGGAATTGTTGTCCCTAGTATTTAGCATGTGACGTTGCACAAAATGAGCATTTAATAAACACTTTTTCATTTATTCATTTGTTCTAAATCATCTAGAAAATATTTAATTTTATTTAGTAGAGCTTTAATTATATTATAGGTTCATGCCTATTCTTTGAAAATTTAGATGTGCATGCATATGAACACACACACACACACACACACACACACACACTCACTACTCTGAGTTAATCTCAGTGTTCAGTGAAACCAAACTTTGGATTCTTTTCCAATATAGATAAAACATTCTGAGATTAATCTCTGTGTTTATTTGGATTTCTGTCCATGTGACTTTATATATGAGGTAACTAAGTGGTACAATGGATAAAGCACCAGATCCGATGAATCAGGAAGACCTGACTTCAAATCTGACTTCAGATACTTCCCATCTCTGTTATCCCAGACAAGTCACTTAAGCCTTGGTTTCCTCATCTGTAAAATGGGATTAATAATAGCATCTACCTCCCAGAATTGTTGTCAGGGTCAAATGAGATATGTTTTTTAAAAAGTACTTAACATAGTACCTAGCATGTACAAAGCACAGTATAAATGTCAGCTACGGAGATGACGATGATGATGATGATGTTGTCTATGTGTATGTATGACTCTCCATATGAGGCTGAAATTTGTGTCTGTGTCAGGGTAGAGGGCAGTTAGGGTTGATGATGTGAATAGACATATGTTTGGACAGATGGACCAGTGTATTCCAATAAGACTTGGCAAGTTTTCAAGTGTAAAAAGGTTTGAAATAAGCCCTAATCCCTTAAGTGAGTCTCTTAAGTTAGAGGCAAGGCAGCTCTCTCTCCACCTCTAAACTCCCCCAAATGGTGGTGTATATAGAGGGCACTTTGCTAAGGTATGAGATAAAACCTCAGAGTTGTTTTAATTTTCATGCTTCTTATTATGATGATTTGGACTTGTATTTTTATGTGGTCATTTATAGTTTATGGTTTTTTGAAGGCTATTCATGTCTTCTGCTCATGTATATAGGTGTGTCAATTCCCAAAAGTTTTGAACATCAAACTTTTATATTTGATATAAATATTTTTCTTACTCTACTATTTCTCTTCTGAGTCTGTCTTTAGTAAGTTTTCCTGGCAAAGTCTTTTAAATTTTGTGTAGTCAAAATTGTCTATTTTCTCTTGTATGATCTCCTTTCCTTTGTCCAATTAAGAATTCTCCCCCTTGCTGTAGTTGCAAAAAGTACCTGATCTCTTTCTCTTCTAATTTTTTCTTTTCCATTTATGACAAGATTTCATGTGAGTTATTAGACCAGTAGATCAGGAAAATGTTGTAGCTGTAGTATACCTAGATTTCAGTAAAGTATTTGGCAAAATCTCTCCTGTTATCTTGGTGGACAAGATTCAGAGATGTGGCCTAGATACAACGCACTGAGAAGGAATTGGAACTGTTTGAATAGCAAGATCCCAAAGGTAGTCATGGATGGCTCAATGTCAACTTGGAAAGAGGTTTCTAATGGAGTAGTCTGGGGGTCTCTCTATTTGTCCTAGAGCTCTTTAGCATGCTTATCAGTGAGTAGAAAAAGGAATATGTGGCACTTTGATCATGAGATTTATGGATAAAAACACATAGCTAGAGGGAATAGCAAATTCACTGGACAAGCAATTCAGCATCCAAAAAGATTTGGACAGCCTAGAACCTGGGTAAGATCCATTACTTTCATTAAAAAAACAACTTTCCAATTAAAAAATTATGGGTGATATGAACAAATACCAGCTTATTTGAACTTGAATTAGGAATTTTAGTGGACTGCAAACTCAATAGTCCTCAACAGTGTGACGTGGAAACCGAAAGAGCTAATGCCATCTTAAACTGCATTGAGAATTGTTATGAGGGAGTGAGAAAGGTGACAGCCCCTCTCCACTCTGCCCTTTCAGACCACTTCTGAAGAATTCTGTTCACTTCTGGGGACTTCATTTTAGTAGGGATGATGGTAAGCTTGGAGTGTTTCAAGAAGAGAATTACCAAGATGGTGACAGGCCTTGAGATAGTGGAGGATGGAAGAAAGGAAGAAAAGAAAGAAGACAGGAAGGAAGGAAAATAATCATTGTTAGGTGCTTTCTTTGTGCCAACCACTGTATAAACATCAAAAGAGAGATCCTTGCACCCAAGGAGCTCATATTCTAATAGGAAAAGATAATAGATTACACACACACACACACACACACACACATAATACACACATATGTGTGTATAGCACATATACATACACATATACATAAATGTGTGTGCTGTATATGTATATATGCGTGTATATGCTTTATATATGTATATATATGTATATTGTATAAGCAATGGGAAAGGAAGTTTTGAATGAGTAACAGAAGTGATGAGTTGATATAGATATAGATATAGTTGATATAGATATTAGTCTATTGCCAAACCCATTCCATAGTAATGGTACTACAGATTTAATCACTAAAGTAAGAGCAGGAGGTCAGTAGAAGGGGCAAGAGGGTCCAAGTGCTATGTCAGGCAGATGGTGAGATGGTTCACGTGGAGAGCTAGATGAAATGTGAAGGGTGAAGGCATCTTGATCTAGCTGTAAATATAATAGATTGCAGCATGCTTATTATGAGCACTGGTTTGCACACATTCAGTCACCACTCAACTGGTCTGGGCTTGAATATGGGAGCTCCAAAGAGTAGCTCCCAGGGACTAGAAGCATAGATTTGGGAAGTCCAGGGGCAGCCTTCTAGGCCTGCTGTGAGAGGATGCTAGTCAGTAGCCATAGGCAGATGATAAAATGACCTAGGTAAATGATTGGATGGCTGGATGGAATATAAAGATAAGTTAAAGGAAATGAGGATATTTAACATGGAGATAGAAAGGAATGTGATCTCAAATGGGGACATGACAAATTAAGATTAATAGTAAGAACAGAAGTTAGATTTAGGTTCAATGTATGAGGTGGGGAAAAAAATACCTTACCAATAATTGAAGTTATATAAAAAATTGGGCTGCATTGGGAGGTAATGTTCTCCTCTCCACCCCTCCCCTCACATTCATAAATGCTTATTGAATTTCATTACACTGGAAGTTAATGTGGAAGAATGGCATTTAGAGGTATGCTTACTAGTAATCCCCTTGTGGGTAGAGATGGTTTGTCTTTTCATCCTTCACTCTCAGCACCATGCCTGAAACAGTAGGCACCTAATAACTACTTAGTAAATTGAATTAAATTGAAATCTTGAAGCAAATTCCAAATGAACTCTTGACAGGTATGTTGTAGAGGGAATTCTCTCTCATTTACAAATTGGATTAGATGGTCACTGACATTCCTTTCAACTCTGAGATTCTTTAATTTATCCTACTTGACTCAAAAGGGAAGAAGAGTTTTCATCCTACGACATAAATCTCCAATAAAATTCCTTTTAGAAACCATGCTGGTATTCTGAACAGAACAGAAACATAAACTTCATTGATAAAAGCCCTATAGGTTAGAACAGGTGACAGCTCTCAGATGCTGGGATTCTGTGAGGGGAAGGCCACTGGATCCTGAGACAGGCCATCCCACTTTGGGAGGCCTTGTCCTTTGGGGTCTTGATCAAGCTTTTCTTGTCTGGAGTAGAAGAAATGATCCCTCAAACATTTGCAGGCATTGAAAGGTGTCTGTAATGCTTGTAATGGTGAAGACGTGCCATTTAACTCCTGAAAAGTCTTATTTGACTTAGGAGATAGATTGTGTCAAGGACTGAGTCATGCCTTTAATCTTCAGTACAGTGATTGACCGTAAGTAATTAGGGATTGTTTTCTTGCATGCAGATTGCTTAGGCTGCTGATGCTGTTGGAGACTTGGGACGAAAATTAGTTGTGGATACAGATCTGTAAAGAAGAGCTTGTGCCACTCTGAAGAATTCCATTGGTTAGCTACTTAACAGTTCTGCTGATTAATTAACTGGATATGGCAGGCAGCATTAAATTAGGGGAAATATGCTGTATTTGGAGTCAAGAAATGTTGGTTCAAATTGTGCCGGACATTCATTAGTTGTATGACCTTGGGCAAGTCTCTTTGCCTTTCTAAGAGTCTGTTTCCAAAGCTATAAAAATGCGGACAATCACACTTGAAAAATGTATAGCCCAGGTGTGAGAAAAGTGCTTTGTTAACACTGAAGTATGATAGAAAATATAATCTCTTATGAAGAACGTGGATGATCTCAACCAAACACATTAGTAATAAAATATTCTTTGATATGATCTCCAGGCACATAGAAAAACATATATATATTTTTCTGTGGAGAGGAAAGTCTTCCCTCTCTTTTTCTTTCTTTCTTTCTTTCTTACTTTCTTTCTTTCTTTTCTTCCTTTCCTTGTTTCTCTCTATATGTATGTATAAATATATACACATGTATGTGCATATATTCTATTTATATATATATATACCTATATATGTATATATTTATGTATATATACCTTTTTAACTGGACCTGTAATTTCATCAGTGTGAGGTGCTCCCAGTGAGGAACTTTCTCTCCCAGTAACAGATAATTGTCTTTGTAACTTCCTTCCTTAGGCTTGGGAGTGAAAGGTGAAATGACGTCCAAAATTACTAGTCCCTTCCCTTCTCAATGATCAGATCTATCCAATGAAGGAATAAGATTAGATGATCTGTAAGGTCCCCTCCCACTCTAACATGTGGAGAAGTTCCTAAAAGGAGGCAGCCCAATGTACAGAAATGGGGTGGACAGAGATCTGGGTTCAAGTCCCACTTCAGACAGCTTCTTGATGTGCAAACCATCAACAAATCATTGAATATTTCTGAGCCCCAGTTTGGACTTCTTCAGTGTGGTTTCAAAATTGAAGTTCCAGAAAATAATGCTCCACCCACCCATATGGATTCCCTTGGCCTTGGTTCAATATATCTATAGAATAAACTCTTCATCTGTTTTGTCTTATTCTCATGGATGCTTGCCATATATCTGTATGTCAACAATTTGTCTTCCTTTAGCATAGATCAGGCTTCTTAGCCTGGGATTTTTTCATGTATTTATATTTTATATTTTGATAACTTTCAATATAACTGGTTCCTTTCCTAATTCTGAGCATTTTATTTTATACATTTAAAAACATTATTCTGAAAAGGGGTCATTAGGTTTCACCAGACTGCCAGAAGGGTCCCATGATGCACACAAAATTTAAGAACCCTTGGTCTAAATGGTCATTCCAGCTTGTTTTAATGGAAAGAGTACTGATATTAGAAATGAGAGGAATTCGTTTTGCCATTACTAGCTATATAACTTTGGAGAACTCTCATAGCTTCTCTGAAGCTCAGTTTCCCTGGGGGTCATAACACTCACGCTACCTAACTTAGCTGAGTTGCAGTAAAGAAAGTGCTCTGTAAGCATTAAAGTGCTAAATAAACTTGGGCTATCATTAGTGTATTTCAATTCAATACCTATGAAATATATAAAGCCACTTGAGGTATCCTGGTGGTATGGAAGGCTGCTGGACTGAGAGTGAGGAGGGACCTAGGTTCAGTTCTTACCCTCACAGATTCATAGAGACAGAACCAGAAAAGATGCTGGAGACCATCAATCCAACCTCACTCATTTTGCAGTTGAAGATCCTGAGACCCAGGCATCAGCTAGTGACTATCCAAATAACAGTGGGCAAATCTCTTACTATCCATCAGCCCCAGTTTCCTCTTCTGTAAAATGGGTTGTTGGGAGAATCTGATGCAGCAATGCATGTACTACAAGGCTTTATAATTTCTGGAAAGGTCAGCCATTATTGTTAGGTATTCCAGACAAATTGAATATACATAGAATTTTTTGTAAGTTTTCTGGACTCCTATGATCCTAAAACAAAATAATCATTTGACAAGCATATATTAACAAAGGAAAGGAATTTTTAAATAAGCCAACCACAGATTGTTTTATGCTTTGCTTTGATGGATTAATAAATGAATTAGTGTGTGCTCCTGTCCTTGGTGCAAACTGTAACCTGATCCCTTGGGGACGTCTTCCACGTCTTTCCAGATGTCCTCCTCACTGGATCCACCCAGGATCCTGGAAGCCTCCCTCTGGTTCTTTTATTTGGTTCCTTTGGGTATCAATGCAATGCTATCATATGAGCAATCCATCTGTTATCTCTGGGGAATTTTTTTTTAATCTATTAGCAAAATTAAGTCAGTGTGATATAGTGGGAAGTACATTGTTTCTGAAATGCAGAAGCATGAAGTTTGGTTCAAAATCCACCTCTGACATTTATCATCTGTATGGTTTTGAGCAAGTCACTAACCTCCCTGAGACTCAGTTTCCTCATATATAAAATTAGGTGATTGACCCAGATGGCATCTGAGGAACCTTTCAGCTCCAAATGTATGATCCTGCAGATGATTATCTTTCCATAATTTAGCTATTTTGTATATTAGCATTTTCCTACACTGAAAACCCTTAAAAGTAATTTATAACACAAAGGAATGTGTTAAAAACTGAGTTTTCATGCTCTTTCTCCATCTCTTGCTAATACTCCTATTCATTTGGGATAGTTTTTGTCAGGGGTTTTGTTTCTTTCTTTGGTTTTGCCTTTTGCAAAGTTCTTCTTTGGTTAATGATTTCTAATTCTCCTACAACAAAATTTCCCTGTTCAGTCAGTCATTCAGTCAACAAGCCTGCTTGAAGTGTTTCCTATGAGGCAGGCACTGGGCTAGACCCTGGATATGCAAAGAAAGGTGAGAGAGATTTACTGACATCAAGGAATTCTCATTCTACCATATAAATAACTAGGTACATAAACGATCTATACAGAGCAAATGGAAGGGAATCTCAACAGAGAAGGCACTTGCAGCTGAGAGGTCATGGGAAAAGGTAGTAACTGAGCTATGTCTTTTAAAGGAAGCCAGTGAGAATACGAGTGCTAGATTGAGTTAAGGGATAACGGTTCAAATCCTGCCATATCAACTACTTACTACCTACTGCTTACTTGTGTTTTAGCACAAGTCACTTAAGCTCCCTAGGTTTCTGTGGAGAAGGTTGGTGGAAATGATGGCCAAAATCCCTTCCTATTCCAATTCTAGGACCCTTTGATCCTAGGATCCTACATAGTGCATGGGAGACATTGGTTAGAAGTTGAATTACCCAAGATCTTTGTCATCTTTGTCAGCTGGCTAGAGCTGAGTTTTCCCAGATCTGAAGAAATCTTTTGGGCATAGGTAATGATGACAGTGGAGAGAAGATATACAAACCTGGAAGGTTGGATTCCCTTCAACAAGCAGCCCTAAAACATGGAGTGTTAGAATACTGGGCATAGAATGTTACATCCAAGAGGGACTGGAAAACCTAGATTGTTCACATGTAGAATGTTAGAATGCAGAATGCATGACCCCAGCATGGGGTCATGAAGAGTCAGACACATCTAAACAACAACAGCATAGCTATTTACCTAAAGTCCCATCAATATATATAATTAAAATTATCTGGCTCTGAAAGAATATCAATTAGAATTGATTTATAGGGAACTGAACCATCAAATCATTTTACAACCTGAAATAGTGGTTAGATAGGTGGATATGGAATAAGGAAGGCACCGATTCAGAGCCCATCTCTTTTATTAATTAGCATTATAACTATGAATCAATCATTTAACATCTCCAAGCCTTATTTTCCTCATCTCTAAAATGGGCATCGTCTAGTCAAGATAAATGAAGGAGAGTCGCAAGCACATCAGCCAGAATCCTTAGCCAGAATCCCTGTAGCAAACTAGGGGAGAATTTGTACCTGAGTTATATGCAATACCCATGGATGAATCATGAGACTATAGATCTAGAATTGGGAAAAGTATCCGAAACCAAATAATACAACCTCCTTCAAATTTCAGATTAAGAAACTGCGGCCCAGAGAAGTTAGGTCAATTGCCCAAGTTGACATAAGTATGTGACAGAGCCAGGACTCAGGTGCTCTGATGAGAAATCGAGTGCTTTTTCCATAGCAGAAGGCTGCCTCAGTGGATGATGATGTCCATTACTGGAGGGTACATGGACATCAGTGAGGTCATGGAGCCATTTGAGTTTCTAACACAATGTTGTTTGGAGGATCAAATAAAATATCACATGTAAAATACACTTTGTAAACCTCAAGGCTCACTCTCTCTATGTCTCTGTGTCTTTCATTCTAGGTCAGAAAGATAGGTAGATAGATAGATAGATGATAGAAGATAGA
>CM053771.1:98060372-98097087 GCA_028658325.1 Potorous gilbertii
TATACTAGATACGGATATATAGATATATGTGTATATGTTATATATATTAACTGTTCTATATAATATATACTATATAAACAAATATAGGTATAGATATAAAGATGTGTATGTCTATATATTAAGTACTTTTCATATATACTATGTATAGATAGATACATTGCTATATGGATGTACATATACATATAAAGTATTTTATATAATTCATATAGATTAGATAGCTTTAGATATATAAAGTTCTCTATAGAATTCATATAAATCAGATATATAAAACATTCCATATAATTCATATGTATTAATGGATATGGATATATAAGACACTCTATAGAGTTCATATATATTAGATGTAGGTGTATAAAGTGCTATATATAATTCATATATGCTATATAAATAGATGTCAGCAGTTATGATTATTTCAGATGCCACAGAGACTCAGAGATAAGAAAGGACTTATCCAAGATTATATATCTATATCTATCTATATGTGCATGTATATATTTTATATATTATACACATGTATGTATTTGAATGGTAGATTTCTGATTCAAACCCAAATTTTCTAATTCTGAAGTGAGTTCTCTGCCCATTACCCCCTTTATTTCTTGTAAAGTGATGGCCCCTAGTTATTTTGAATAGTTTTGATGTTTTATTCAGTGTATTTAAATGCAGGAGGCATTTGGGAAAAATAGGAAGGTAGAAAAATCAAGTAAAATGGGCTCTGTACCTACCTCTGCCAAAGGCTATCTGTATGACCTCCAGCAAGTCACTTTACAGTTGAGAACTGGCATCTCCTCATTTATAAAATGAGGAGGTTGGCTTATATGCCCTGAAAGGTCCCTTCCAGCTTTAGTGTTCTGTGTTTTCACATTCGATTTTCTGAGGTCCCTTCAGCTCTGACATGCCGTGGTTTGGTTTGGTTTTTAACCAGACCTCTGTTTTTACCAGAAAGAGCTTTCAGAGGAAGATTCACTCTCTACCAATACATATCAGTTTTTTCTCTGAAATTCATATATACTCATAAATTTCTTACAGGTATGTGACTTCCCTAGATCTCCTCAACCAATATGTGTCATAAATGGGGTGGGAACCCATATCTTCTTGACTCAGAAACTGGCCCTCTGTCCAGTGCACCCCAGTGCCTCTTGCCATTTTATGTCTTATGAAAAGTTCCAAAATTCCCTCCCCTCCTCCCAGAGATGGCCTTTTTTTGGTCCCTACTGCTAAGAAGATTGCTTCCTCCTCCCTTGCTTGCACAAAATGACTAAGTGATAGGTTCACTGGGAACAGACATTTCCTCTGGCATGGTGTGAATTTTACCAGTTAAAAATAAATATATCTGTTCTGTAGGCCTACCCTTCTCCCAGATGCTCAGGTGGTAGTGATGGTATTAATCTGTTTGTCTGTTTTTTAAAGTGAGTTATAGTCATTTCTTCTGGACACCTCAGCTTAGATTTCTCTTTTACCACTTTTGTGACAAGGTGGTCTTTTATTTTGTTGTTTTTTGGGTTTTTTTTAATATAGTTTTTCAAGCCGCCTGTTATGACAGGCGAGAGGATGTGATTTCACGCCTGGTATAGAAATGACATCTGAGAGTGATGTTGGGTAAGAAGCCAGTTATTATGTATTTGGAAGAAGAAGGGGCGAGGGTCTGAGGAAAGATCTTACCGCCATGGTGAAGTATTGTAATAAACCTTGCACATTAAGTAGAACAGCACACCTTGAGGTGCTAATATGAATGCAGAAATGGGAACATGTTGCAGAATTCTTAGCTTTCTGGGCAGTAGATATGGTGGAGTGCAGAAAATATTGGTCTGGGTGTCCGAAGTTTGTCCAAGTCTGTTACTTGCCGCCTATGTGATATTGGGCAGTCCTTTCAACTATCTAGACCTCAGTTTCATAGGATTCAGAAATGAAAGAGAATTTTAGGGTCATCCAGTCCCAAATTGTCATTTTACAGATAAGAAAACTGACTCTAAGCATGAAAGTGACTCACCTAAGGTCACACAGGTAATAAGAAACAAGGCTGTCTATAAAACGTAGGAGGACAAACCAAAAGAACTTAAAAGTTCTTTCTGTTCTAACATTCTGGGTTCTATTCATCTATATTCTAATATTCATAAGATGTTAGATGTAGAGATGGAAGGGACCTCAGAGGCAAATTAGCCCAACTCCTTTATGTTATAGATATGATTTCCTCAAGGTAGAATAAATAGTTTCGGTGGTGGGATTTGAGCCTAGTTCTACAACTCTAGAGTTAGGAGTATTCTCACTGAGATATGCTCCATTGAAGTCTCATCTGACTTTAACATCTTATGACGTGTATTCAAGAATTTTTCTCTTTAAGATCCCTTCTAACTTTTAACATATTCCATTCTGAATTAGAATATCCCATGTTCCAGGTTAACATCAGCTTTATTGGTCTATGTTCTGTGTTCAACCAAAATGAGGTTAAATGAAATAATATTTGTAAAGTGTTTGCCAAAATGCCTGGCACATAGTAGGTACTTAACAAATGCATGTTCCCTTCCTCTGTTCCTCCCCTTCAAACATTCTGGATTCTAAGGTCCCTTCTAGTTCTGAGTTCCTTTGATGGTAACTCAGCATAAATTTGCATTCTAACTCAACGTAATTTGACTATGCAGCCCAATTTCTGGCATGTCCTCTGGTTTCTATGGTCAGTTTAGTTGGGGTACTAGAGAATAGAGGATGAGATTGAGGGTGCAGCCACTGTTTTCAATCTGTGTTGCTGTCCAGGTGTGAAGGCTCAGATCAGATAGCAAAGAGCAGGGTCTTGGCAGCCTGCATAGGGGAAAAACATCCAGATAAGCAAGGGAGTCTTCAAGTGCTCATTCTATCACAAGCTAGACTGAATTTAATTTACAGCTTCTAATTAGATGCTGACTGATTGGAGGAGGGGGTGGAGGGAGTCTGGGAAGAAGGAAGACTGAGAGCAGGCAGACATGCTCAGGGCCATGGAAGCCTCCCTTTCCAGTCTGCAACAGCAGCCAAAAACTGCTTTACCAAAGAAATGGAAGCTTTGATTTCATGTCAATGCTCGTTCCAGAACATAGAGAAGTTCATGTTTTTCTCCACAGGGGGATTTTCCTTTTGTTATCTTGACACTGATCCAGTTAAGAAACGTAGATATCTCTGTACAAGGGACCTATAACCCACCAACCAGCACAAAGTGGCTCCTCTCCTCCACATTTAGAGATGGGGGAGAAGGGAAGGAAGAGAAAACCAACTAAATGCTCTCAATTCATTTCCTGGTCACTTGAGTTACCGTCATGCTTGTCTGAGTGACACCCAAGGAGCCTGAGTGGTGTTTGGTGTCCCAAAGCTGACCTTCTCTGTTCTTGATCTGAGAGAATCATAGGACTGTAGAATCTTGACTGCGGAACATAGAATGTTAGAGATAGAAGAAGCCAGAGAAGGAAGGAAGGAAGGAAGGAAGGAAGGAAGGAAGGAGAAAAGGAGAGAGGGAGAGAAGGAAGGAAAGAAGGAAGGGAGAAAAGGTAGAAGGAAGGAAGGATGCCTACCCACAAGGAGCTTACATTCTATTGAGTTGACAACATTTCATATATCTTTGTATCTGTTATATTATAATAACCAGCATTTATCTTTAAGGCTTTGAAAGGGCTTTACAAATATTTTCTCATTTGGTCCTCATAACAACCTTGAGAGGTAGATATTATTTTCCCAGTTGTACAGATGAGAAAACTGAACTAAGCAGAGATTAAGTTACTTGCTTAGAGCCATATAGTTAAGAGTCAGAGGTTGGATTTCGACTCAGATCATCCCGCCTCCAAGCCCAGTGCTCTGTCCTGTGTACCACCTAGCTGCCTCTGCAAGGTAATTTGGTGGTAGAAGTTGTCTTATGGGCAAAATGGTGCTTGAGTGGAATACATAAGAAACCAGAGAGATAGTGATGATTTTCTCATACAAACACATTGTCACCAGTACAGATGACATTCCTTTTGAAATTTGCTCATAAAAGCATATTTTCTGTTCTTGAGATTGGGATTATCCTGGACAATCTGGGACCTAGAGTACCCCTACATCTGGTTCAATGTCTCTAATTTTACAAATGTGGAAACTGAAGCCCAAAGACATAAAGTTGCTTGTCCAGGGTATCAGAGCTGTTTCACACAGAGCTGTTTGGAGAAGGCGCTGAGTAAGTCTTGTGTTCCAGAGAAATGGGAGATATTAAAAAAGATGGGTGATATTATAAACATCTCACCTTTAACTAAGTGCTGAAAAGGATAAAGCGTTAACACTAGGTAGATGCACCTGAGTAAGTCAGAGTGGAGAAAATCAAAAGATGGATGAAAATGACAAGTAGCATTATGGAAAGCCAATAGCTTCCAGGGGTGTGGAACCTGTGGCCTCAAGGCCACATATGACCTTCTAGACCCTTGGGTACAGCCTTTTGACTGCATTCGTTTTACAGAACAAATCCTTTTGTTAAGGGGACTCGTTCTGCAAAATTTGGATTCAGTCAAATGGCCACTCTGGAGGACCTGGAGGGCCACATGTGATCTCAAGGCTGCAAGTTCCCCACCCTTGCTCAAGCTAATAGCCTAGAAATCTCGTGCCTCAGACCTTTGAATCAAATGATAACAGAGGCAGCTAGATGACTCAATAAACAAAGCCCTGGATAGAGTGCTAGACCTGTACAAATCCAACCTCAGATGTTTTCTAGTCACGTGACCCTGGGCAAGTCATTTAACTCCTATCTCCCTCCATTCGCTCATCTGTAAAATGGGGATGATTGTAGCACCTACCTCCCAGGGTTGTTGTGAGAAGCTTTTAAAGCACTCTGCAAGCCTTAAAGCATGATAAAAATTCCAGGGCTATTTGTAGCCATAAAACATGAGCTATTATTGTATTAGTTTTGTTAATAAAAGTTTAAGATTTGCTTTAAAAGCATTTCAGTTGATTCTCACAACAACCCTAGGAGGAAGGTGCTATACTTATCCCCATTTTACGTATGAGGAAATGAAAAGAGACAGCAGTGGGGGCTTGGGGGATGTGACCATTCCAGGCATGGGAGACATCCAGAGAGTGCCTGGCCCAGGGACGGGAGATGCCTCAGTTGGCGGTAAAACTCGGACTTCTCAAGTTTTGCCTGGAGCCCTACCTTGCCTTTTTACCTCAGGTTACTTCGAGTCATACTTATCTGACAAATGATTGTCTCCTCTGCTATTAGACCATAAGCTCCTTAGAATAGAAACTATCTTCATTTTTATCTCCCTATCGTCACTGAGCACAATAGATATGTTATACGTGTTTGATGACTTAAATTTCTCGTTGAACAAGACCCAACCCTCCCAGTGACCAGTTACTGGGTATCCATTATGCTACCCTATAGCTGCAGGCCTTTGCTAACTGGTCTTTCTATGTCCACATTCATTTACAGAGAGTAGTGCCCACCATGGCCAGAGACTTGCTGACCATTGTCATCTGAGAATTAGTTAAAGAAACTGGAGATGTTTAGCCTGGAGAAGAAATGAATTAGGAGAGGACCTGTCACCAGTATCTGAAAGACTGTCCCACAGAAGAAAAACTTTGTATGTCCTCCTTGACCCTGAGAGAATGATACATTGAAGTTGCATGCAGAGAAGTAGCCATTGCCTTGGGGTCAAAAGGTGCTTCCTAACCATAAAAGCCATCCAAACATGGACTAGGCCAGGGGTGGGGAACCTGCGGCCTTGAGGCTACATGTGACCCTCTAGGCCCTCAGGTGTGGCCCTTTGACTAACTCTAAACTTCACAGAACAAATCCCCTTAATAAAAGAATTTGTTTGGTAAAAATTAGACTCATTCAGAAGGCCACACCCAAGGACTTAGAAGGCCACATTCAAGGACCTAGAAAGTCATATGTGACCTGGAGGCTGCAGGTTCCCCACTCTGGGCTAAGCTATCTCTGGAGGGTCTGCCTTCAGAGCCGTCTTCAAGCTATCCTGCTTCTCACTTTCTGTGGGAGACATTACAGGGAGTTCAGCTGCAGGTGTGGACTGAGTGCCTTGGAGGGCTCTTTCTACTATGGGATTCCATGAGTCTCTGATTTCCCTTTGCAGGAAAGATTCTTAAGAAAGGCTTCTTTGGAAGAACAATGGAACTCCTCTCCCATCCACAGAGCCCTGTCACACTGACAACAGGCCAGAGACAGATAATTGCCATTTAATGAGGCACTGTTTGTTCCAAGAACAGGGCTGCTCTCCCAGTTCCCAGGGCCTGAGTCATAGGTTGGGGGGCCCAATGCTAATTAGATGGCAGTGGGGCCCAAGCAGAGCAGATGGATTGGCCTGACCTTTGTGGCTTAAAACAAAAGGACTTCAGCTGAGGGGTGGTTCTCAGGCATCTCTCCTCAAGCTTCATATTACATTTGCATAAGAAATCAAGGAGGTTCATAATGGAGAAGAAAAAATCCTAGCATCCTACAGAGTTTGTGCCTGGGGTAGAAGTAGGTGTGACTGCAGTCTGGGAAGGAACAGGAGCCCCAAATCGAAGACTAACCTTTAAAATCCAGTTCTACTTGTGAATGGTATGACCTTAAGGCAGGCACTACCCCTTCTTCAGTTTCCCTATCTGTAAAGCAAAGGAGCATATGGGAGCTGGGGAGTGAGGAATGGGGCTGCATAGAGGAATAAAAATTAGATCACCTCTCCTTAGAATTCCTTCCAATATGAGATCTTAGGACATTCTTAAATCCAACTTACTTTTACTTTTTACTTTGGGCCTGAATGAGACACACCATGGGGAAGGGATATATGCATGAAGCCCAGGTTTGAGACTCAGCTCTTACATTATATAGCATTATATAGCAAGCTGTCAATGAGTTACTTTTCCTCTCAATATTCAAAGGATAACAAGACCATAGATTTAGAGTCAGAGGGGATCTTTGAAGCCATCAAGGCCAGCCCCCAGCATTTGTATTGTGCTTTAAAGTTTACAAAGTATATTAACCTCATAACAACTCTGTGAGGTAAATAGTATTATCCCCCATTTTACATATGGGGAAACTGAAGCATAGGAGGATGAAGTGACTTGTTTAGGGACACACAGCATAATGAATATCATAGGCAGGATTTGAACTGACTCTTTGTCCATCTAGCTGCCTGAGTACTTAAAAAGTGGTCCAAGTCCCAGATCTGTCCACTAAAACAGGCTACCTTTCTATGTTTATAAAATGGGTATGATCATGAGAATACTCCTTCAAGGATCCCTGATTTCTTGATAAGACCTTCCTTCCATTATCTTTCTAAGTTATCGTGGCCAAAATAAGTCGATCATCCTGTATCCGACCAAGCCATATGATTTTCCAAATTTAGCAAGGCTGCATTTCGAGTCTGCTTTCCTAATTTTAATGCTATCTCTGCCATTTAGTGTGAGTGACCTTGGGAAAGTCACTTAAACCAACCATGACTTGAGAAGACCAGTGATGGAGCGAGCTTTCCACTTCTTGGCTCAGAGGTGCCAAAGGATATACCTGTGGATATCCAATGTGTGGATCAATTTTGCATAAATATATTTATTTCTTATAAGACAAAGCTGTTAGGGGGGAGGAGAGTGGTTTGTTAGACGATGAGGGTGATGTAAAATGGAATATTAATAAAGCATTAAGAAATATACTCAAGAGAGCACAGAAGGGGACAAAGACAAGCAGGGAAGCTTTGCTGCTTTGTAGTTAAATTTAATATACCCTTAAAAAACAAACTGTATGTGACATAAGCTCACAGTTTCATTCCAGGGTTCTGTTTTCTTTTCTTTTGCTTATTGAAATGCTCCTGTTTATTAAATACATTGTAATTTGTTTTTATTTTCAAAAAATCAAAATTCTAAAAAAAAAAGTCACAACTTCTCAGGGGCTCAGTTTCTCCCTCTGTAAAGTGAGAGTTAGACTTGAAGATCTCGAAGGTCCTTTTTCACTCTAAATCCATGATCCCCAGGCAGAGAGTCTGTCTATCACCACATCTGGAAGGAAGTCTTTCTAGCTTGCTCCAGCCTAGCGGTTCCTTCTTTCTGCTGGCATAGCCCTCAAGGTGACCAGAGGGTCAGTTTCACACCATAATAATAAGGCACTAGGAGAGGACTGTTGTTGAGATAAAAACAACTTCTATTTCCATAGCACTTTACTAACTGTAATGTGCTTTTCCTCACAATAGCTCCATGAAATAGGTCATGCAAATATTATCTCCATTTTACATGTGAGAGAACTTAGACTCAGTGGGATAAAGCAACTTACCACAAATCAATAGATCAATCACCAAGCTTTTATTAAGAGCCTGTGATGGACCAGTTGTTGGATTAGGTGCCAGGGATACCAAAAGTTAAACCAAAAAAATGTTATTTTGATATTGGAGATAGTTTTTGGATCATTGGGGTTTCCTGAATGGAGGTGGGGATGGGGAAGGAGGATATGAAGCTTTAGGGAAATCACTATGGCAGGTGAGTGGAAGGGACATGTGAGGAGTGAGGATAGAGTTGAGGCAGGAGACCTAATGGAAAAAAAATAGGGACAGAACCAGGATTGTGGCTGTGTGAGTGGAGCCAAGAAAATGTCTGTGAAGGATGTGTTGGTCCTCTTTTGGTTTAGAGTGTATAAAATAAGTTGATATGTGCTTGTGAGGATGTAACAGGTATAGTGTTTATGTAGGTTATGTGTGTGTATGACTGTATCTGAATGGATATATTTTGGACATATGATATTTTGTGAACACAGTGTCTTAGAGAAAGATGTTTATGCGAGTGTGTTGTCTGTGTGTGTTCATGGTATAGATATCTAATTGTGATGTATATGTTAGTCTGTTGTCTACACTGGAGAAGAATGGAGAACCAGAGAGTAGGTAATATAGGTTTAAAAAAAACCCTGCAGGTACATTTTATGTATGTATGAGGGCATATTACCTAACTGGTGCATATATGTGTCTATGGGTGTATATAATATCCTATAGTAATTAATTGTGTTGTGTCTTATGACTGAATATGGTGTTTGATGTGTATGATATCTGTGCTGTATGAGTATGATCTCTACCAACAAGAGCACAACTCCAGTGGACTGACATGTTGTTTGAATGCCAAACATACACTTGCCAAAGAGATTATTTTACAAAGAGCTCACACAGGCCAAGCACTCATGTCAGTAGTCAGAAGTGATATAAAGACACTCTCAAGGTCTCTCTTAGGAACTTTGGAGTTGACTGTGTGACATAGGAGACATTGGCACAGGACCACTTAGCATAAGAGAAGGTGCTGTGCACAGCATAATTGAAGAAACTAAAAAAAACAAAAAATCATGAGATGCACAAATTTAGAGAATCCACCCAAAATGTTCCTGTCTTGTATTGGTCTTCTATAGACACACTGTAACTTGACTCTAACATACTGGTGTCATTTTGGTCCTCTTCAAGAAGGAAGGACAACCAAAAATATGGTGGTCTGTGGGTGCGTGTGTATGTTCTGTGTCATGTGAGTGGTTGTGGTGAGTCAACATGTGGTGTTTGCATGTGAATGAGTCGTGACTGTGAAGGTGTGTCTATATGGGGTGTATGTGGCATCTTGTGGCTATGTGTGTGTGTTTTATGCCTTATGAGAGGATAGGGAAGGTGTATAGTGTGGAATTTATAATGAGTGAGTGCTATGTGTGTGTGCGTGCTGTGTGGTCTTCTTAAATAATGCATGCATGAGTATACACATGTTTTATTGCATGCTGGACCTGAGGTCAAGAACTCTTGACTTCAAATGATACTTATTAGTTGTGTGATCCTGGGTACGGCACCTTCCGTCTCCCTCAGCTTCCTCATGTTGTAAAATAAGGCTAATAACATCAACTACTTCCCAGGGTTGTTGTGAAGTTAAAGTGAGAAAATATTTACAAAGTACTTTGTGACCTTAAAGTCATATAAAAATGCCAGTTATAGTAGTAATTATTACATATGTAAGAGACAATGTTAGTTACGTATGTGAGCTGTATCTTTCGGGAGTATATATGTGGTTATTATCTATTGTGAGCGTCTTGACAGATATATGTGTATGTCTATGTGTTTGGCGATGTGGGGAGGCAGGGTATCTCGGGGGAATATGGTATATACATGCGTGTCTATGTCTGTGTCTGTGTGTATCAGTGTCTTTCAGGAGTGCATATATACATATATATATATATATAGAGAGAGAGAGAGAGAGAGAGAGAGAGAGATAGGGAGAGAGAGAGAAAGAGAGAGAGAGAGAGACAGAGAGAGAGAGAGATAGGGAGAGAGAGAGAGAGAGAGAGAGAGAGAGGGGGAGGGAGAGAGAGAGAGAGAGGATGTAGGCTCCCTGACCCTGGGCTTTCTTAGGCTAAAAGCAGTAGCTCATTCTACCTACAGGAAACAAAGAGGGCAGCAGACTTTGCATGCTTTTCCTTTCTGTTTTTCCCTTTACTATTATTCCCAGGGCCTTCAGCCACCCAGGACTGGCCAAAGATTAACCCTCCTCCCACAGCTCCCAAAGCTCTACAAAGATGAGCTTTGTGGTGGGAAGGTTGCCTGTGGGGGCTTCTTTTTCAAGATAAAAATATCCTTCTGGTTTCCATCAGGCTTCTTGTGTGTGTGTGAGGGAGAGGGGAGGACCCTCGAGGCCAGCCCTGGGCTGCCCCACCTGGGAACCAGGCCCATGGATTGTTGCCAGTTTAACAAATTAAGCTGAGCTAGATAATCCAATGTTTTCTTTGGGCCAGAATCAGGATCTTTGACTTGTGCAGTCTGGGCTGGTTATCAAGTGATCTACAGTAGATAGATAGCCTGGAATGTATCAGTCTCTGACTGATAGTTTTTGCCACTGACTCAGTTTCTAAGGTTGGATTGATTGGATGGGAGAAAAGCCAGGGAGCTTGAGTCAGGCTCCTTCCCTTCCCAGCCCCAGGGTTTGGCTTCTACTGGGGCACTGCTGTGTGCTAATGTTATTAAGAGCTAAAATTTGCTGATCAGATTAATAGAGGCCTCCTCCGTACATGTTTACTTGGCCACTGGAATCACACATTAAGAGGGGAGGCAGGAGCCTGACATTCCTCCTTGGAATGACAATGGCTCATGATGGGTATAATGCTTAAAAGCTTTCTTGCAATAACCCTGGGAGGAAAAAGGAAGTAGCAACATCCTTATGCCCATTTTACAGATGAGAAAACTGAATGAAACTCAGTGAGGTAGAACATTTTACTCAAGTTCTGCCAGTAAGGAATTTCAAGGATCTGAGTTCAAAACCTTCTACCACTTAATACCTGTATGACTTTAGGGAAATTGGTTGATATCTCTGATTTACACCTTCCTCAGATATGGAATAAGGTGCCTGAACTACATGACCTCAGAGATCTAATTTCCTGATCTAGTTCTGTCATCCCATCAACTCAATATACATGTATTGTGTCTACTGTATACCTAATGCTGTACAATTTGCTGAGGGAGACATGAAATTTAAGCAAAATAAGGCCCCTACCTTCACTAAGCTTACTTCTGGTAGAGAGGACAAGATAACTTGATTTTATCCTTTTAAATTTTACTTTCTTTCTTTTTTACCATACTGCTGATTTCATTGCTATAAATGACCACTGCTGAGGAAACTGCTCCTACCATTGCAAGTCTATAACTTCTCTCTAACTCACAAAATAATTTTAGAGATTTGATTAGGGTACTGTGCTTAGCACCATAAGTGACTGGCACTACATCATAAATGACAATTATTTGTCAGAGGCTAGACTTGAACTCAGATATCCTTTTTTTCATTTTGAATATTTTGTTTTCCCCTATTACATGTAAAAAGCAATTGTTAACTTCCATTGTTGTTTTTCTTTCAAGTTTTGAGTTTCAAATTCTGTCCCTCCCTTCCTCCCCTTTCCCCTCCGAGACAATAAGCAATCTGATATAGACCATATATGTGCAAGTATGTAACACATTTCCATATTAGTGATTTTTTTATTTTAAAATTTTATTTATTTATTTATTTTTAGGTTATGGCATTCATTTCCACAAAATTTTGATTTCCAATTTTTCTCCCCATCTCTCCCCTCCCCCCCACCCCATAACACCTTGCATTCTGATTATCCCTTCCCTCAATGTGCCCTCCTTTCTATCACATCCCACCCTTCCCTTATCCCCATCTTCTCACTTTTCTTGTAGGGCAAGATAGATTTCTATACCCCATTACCTGTATTTCTTATTTCCCGGGTACATGCAATAACAATTCTCAACATTCATTTCTAATACTTTGAATTCCAACTTCCCTCACTTCCTCCATCCCCACCCATCCCCACTGAGAAGGCAAGCAATTCAATACAGGCTATATATGTGTCATTTTGCAAAAGACTTCCATAACAGTCATGTTGTGTAAGACTAATTATGTTGCCCTCCATCCTACCCTGTCCCTCCCCCTTTTTTCTGTTCTCTCATTTGACCTTGTCCCTTCCCAAAAGTGTTTACTTCTAGTTACTCCCTTCTTCCATTTGCCCTCCCTTCTATCATCCACCCCACCCCACTTGTGCCCTTCTCCCCTATTTTCCTGTAGTGTAAGATAGATTTTCATACCAAATTGAGTGAGCATGTTATTCCCCCCTTAAACCATATGTGAAGGGAGTAGCCTTCATTTTTCCCCTCTCCCTTCTCCCTTTTTTTCTCCATTGAAAAAGATTTTTCTTAACTCTTTTATGAGAGATAGCCTGCCTCATTCCATTTCTCCCTTTCTCTTCCCAATATATTCCTCTCTCACCTCTTAATTTTATTTTTTTACAGATATCATTCCCTTCTGAATCAACTCAACCTGTGCTCTGTGTGTGTGTGTGTGTGTATGTGTGTGTGTGTGTGTGTGTGTATGTGTATAATCCCTCTACCTATCCAAATACTGAGAAAACTCTCAAGAGTTCTAAATATTATCTTTGCATGTAGGAATGTAAACAATTCAGTTTTAGAAAGTCCTTTATGATTTTTCTTTTCTGTTTAGCTTTTCATGCTTCTCTTGATTCTTGTGTTTGAAAGTCAAATTTTCTCTTCAGTTCTGGTCTTTTCATCAAGAATGCTCGAAAGTCCTCTATATCACTGAATGACCATTTTTTTCCTTGAAGTATTATACTCAGTTTTGCTGAGTAGGTGATTCTTTGTTTTAATCTCAGTTTCTTTAACTTCTGGAATATCCTATTCCCAGCCCTTCAATCCCTTAATGTAGAAGATGCCAGATCCTGTATTATCCTGATTGTATTTCCACAATACTCAAATTTCTTTCTAGCTGCTTGCAAATATTTTCTCTTTGATCTGGGAATGGCCACAATATTCCTAGGAGTTTCTCTTTTTGGGTCTCTTTCAGGAGATGATCGGTGGATTCTTTCAATATTTATTTTGCTCTCTGGTTCTAGAATATCAGGGCAGTTTTCCTTGATAATGTCATTGAAGATAATATCTAGGCCCATTTTTTGTTCATAACTTTAAGATAGTTCCATAATTTTTAAATTGTCTCTCCTGGATCTATTTTTTAGGTCAGTTTTTTTCTAATGAGATATTTCACATTATCTTCTACTTTTTCATTCTTTTGGTTTTGTTTTGTAACTTCTTGGTTTATCATATAGTCATTAGCTTCCCTCAGCTCCAGTCTCATTTTTAAAGAACTATTTTCTTCTGTGTGCTTTTGAACCTCCTTCTTCATTTGTCTGATTCTGCTTTTTAAAGCTTTCTTCTTCTCATTGGCTTTTTGGACCTCTTTTTCCAATTGAGTAAGCCTATTTTTAAAGGTATTATTTTCTTCAGCATTTTTTGATTCTCCTTTAGCAAACAGCTGACTTGCTTTTCAAGCTGTTCCATGGCCTGAACCCACTTCATATTCACTTTGGAGGTACTGGATGTAGAAGTCTTGACTTCCTCTGACAGTATGCATTGTTCTTCCTCATCTGAAAGGATGGAAGGAGACACCTGTTCACCAAGAAAGTAACCTTCTATGGTGTTGCTTTTTTCCTTTTTGGGGGGCATTTTCCCAGCCAATTACTTGACTTCTGAATCCTTTGTCAAGAGGAGGGTCCTAGTGCTTAGGACTGCTCCCATATTAGTGATTTTATTGAAGAAAACTTGAACAAAACAAAAAAGAAAGCAAGTGAAAAATAGTATGCTTGAACATATTTTTCAGATACTATCAGTTCTTCCTATAGAGGCAGATAGCATTTTTCATCATTAATCCTCTGAGATTGTCTGGGATCATTGTGTTGCTGAGAATGGCTAAGTCATCATAGTTGATCATCATGCAGTATTGCTTTATTATGTAAATGTTCTGGTTCTGCTCACTTCCCTCTGTATCAATTTATGTAAGTCCAGGTTTTCTTGAAATCATCCTCATCATTTCTTATAGTACATTCCACCCACAGCTTGTTCAGTCATTCTCCAATTGATGGGCATCCCCTCAACTTCTAATTCTTAACCACGACACAAAGAGCTGCTATAAATATTTTTGTACAAATAGGACCTTTTCCCTTTTCTTTGATCTCTTTGGGAGATAGACCTAGTACTGGTATGGCTAGATCAAAAGGTATGCACAGTTTTGAGAGTCTTTTGAGCATAGTTCCCAATTTGCTCTCCAGCATAGTTGGATCGGTTCACAACTCCACCAACAGTTATTAGGGTTCCAGTTTTCCCATATCCCCTCCAACATTGGAACCCAGGTATTATTGACTCCGACTCTGACTCTACTTCTGAATGCAGCTTCAGATGATAACATTAAGTATAACTTGGTAAATGTGGGAGGGAAGTGTAAAGCAAATTAGAAGGGGAGAACCTAAGTAAAAAGTAGTTACTAACAGAGGGGATTATCAGGGAAGGCTTCCTAATGGAGGTTGAAAAGGTGGGCAAAGGAAAGGAAGACATGCCAGGCACAAGAAATCATATGAGCAAAGGCAAAGAGGCAGGAAAGAAGGAAAGAAAGGGAAAGGGAAGGGAGGAAGGGCACAAGCATTGGTTAAGAGCCTACTGTATGCCAGGCACAGTGCTAAGTGCTTAACAAATATTATCTCATTTGATCCACACAATAATCCTGGGACATAGTAGCTACTATTATTATATTTACTTTACATTTGGGGAAGCTGAGCTAGGCAGAGGTTAAGTGACTTGCCCAGAGTCACACAGATAGAGTAAGTGCCTGACATAGGATTTGAACTCCAAGTCCAACTCTTTATCTACTGTGACACCTAGGGAAGAGTATGTTTAGGTCACAGAGATTAACCTAGTTTGAATAGAATGTAGCATTCCTCAAGGAAACAGTCGGATTAGTGGTGTCAGACTATGTGAGCTTTCAAGTCTAGGCAATGAGTGTAAGGTTCACTTGCAATTCAATCCATAGGTTGGGGTTTTTTAGGGTTTGTTTTTTTTTTTTACAAATGTATTTGATTTTAGAATCTCAACACTTTAGGTACCTCCCAACAAACATGTACAGAAACCCCTTCAGAAGTTAATTTTTCAATAAAGGAAACAGAATATCAATTAATTATAGAAAAGAGGGGTATGTCTCTGACCTTTGACACTATGGCTCTAGCTTGACTTTAGTATTTAACTAACACTTGGTTTATCATGTTCACCTTATCGTTGCAGTCATTGTCAATGGAGTCTTTTGGCTCCCCTTTTCTTTTCATCTTGTGTCATTTCATACAAGTCTTCCATTGTTTCTCTGACATATATATATATATATATATATGTTTGTGTGTGTGTGTAAAGGTGTGTATCATTCCTTCCAGCCCAATGATATTCCATTAAATTCATGTAACATGATACATTCAGCAATTTCACAATCATTAGGTATGTACTTGTTTGTTTTTGACTTTTTGTCATGTACTTTACTTCCTTGTGAAATAGTCCCCATCCCCTAAATATTTTTTTCCGAGAGTGTGACAAGACCAGATCTTTGGATGAGAAATATGAGTCTAGATGAAAAGTATGTAAACAGTGGATATAAAGTTAAAAAATACACAAGGCTGGCACTTGAACTCATTGCTTTAAGCACCATGTTTGCATACTTTCTACTATACCACAAGGTTGTCTCTTTGGATGGCAATTGGAATGTACAGTGGTTTTTCCACTTTTGGGTCCACATGGTCTTTGGGTGGGGGCTTAATGCATTGTCCGGTCACATTCCCATTGTAATTCTTACAAATTCCTTAGTTAAAAATTCCTGGCACCTAGCCACCAGAACTGAACATGGAATAGATTGGAGCTGGGATGGGCTAAATTCATCTTGGACCGGTTTGAGAAAGGTAATTGTTAAGTGTAAGCATTTACACCTCAGAAATTGGTGAACTCTAAAAATCAGAGCTTAATTTATTGTTTTGTTGATTGTCCAGGGGTGGGGAACTTGTGGCCTTGAGGCCATATGTGGCCTTCTAGGTCCTTGGGTGTGGCTTTTTTACTGAGTCTGAGTTTGACAGAGCAAATCCTTTAAGGAAGGGGATTTGTTCTGTGAAGTAGTCATCAGAAACGTGCATGGGATAGATCTAAGTATTCCAGGTCATGGCCAAGAAATTAATTTAGTATTTGAAGCTGCTTTTCCCAATCTCCAAAGCTCCTTCCAGACTTTTTTCACATTACTTCCCTTTGTGCTTTCTGCATTATAATCCAACTGAATTATGTGCTGTTCCTTATATACAACATGGTATCTCTAGCCTCTGGGCCTCTGGCTCCTTGAATCTGGAATGCCTTCCCTTCTCAGTTCCATCTCTTAGAGGCCTTTTTTCTATTCAAGGCTCAGTTCAAGGCCACCTCTAGATCTTCTGACTTTAAATGCAGAAATCTTACCACTGTATTATGCTGTGGAAACTGAGATCCAACATTCTATAGGTAATAAATGTATTCCTTTAACCAATGTCCTCTAATTGCAGATGTGGTACTCTTTCCCTTGTGTCATGCTGTCCAAAAAGGGTCTAAAAAGAAGTGGTCATTCTTCTCACATCAAATGATAGAGAGTTTGCCACCCTATCTAATGTGCCTTGTTCCCTTATAGAGTATGGGGGAAGATGAGGAGCTTTTGGAGTCTGTACCTTAACAGCCACTGTTGCTGCTGACCAGTGGGGACAGAAAGAATTAAAGGAAAGAAAACTTCTCACTGAAGGATGGACCACCTGAAGTTTTTCATGCAGTTTTTTTTTTTGGTCCTACTGAGTCTGCCTAGGATGAAGGAGAAAAGTATTTTCAAAATTCCTTGCCCAAGCAAGGTACCGGGGAGACTCCCAGTACGGCAGAGACTAGGTGAAAACTAGTTAAAGCAAATTCAGTTCAACTTAACATTTAGTTAGTGCTTGATGCTGGTAGTACAAATTTTGAAAATTGGCCCACTCTTCTAGGAATACAAAAAACAAAACAAAACCTGGGTTTAAAGCTTATTTTTAACACTACAAGTTATGGGACTCTGAGCAGCTTATTTACCTCTTATTACCTCAGTTTTCTTGCCTGTAAAATGGGAGTAATAATCCTTCTAACCCTTGCATTTTAAAGGACTGTTTTAAGGAGAATATACCAAAAACCTTAAAGATAAAAAAGAGTAAACTGTCATTATTGTGATGATGAGGAGGATATTTGGATATGTTGTCGTTCAGTGGTGTTCAACTCTTCCTGACCCATGGACCATAGCACGCCAATACTGTCCAGGGGGTTTTCTTGGCAAAGACACTGGAGTGGTTTACCATTTCCTTCTTCAATTCATTTTACAGATAAAGAAACTGAAGCAAAGAGGAACTTGGCCAGGGTCACAGAGCTGATGAATGTCTGAGGCCAGATTTGGGCTCAGGTCTTCCTGAGTCCCGGCCCAGTATGCTCTATCCACTGAGGCACCTGTCTGTCTCCTACATCCAAGTATAGTTCGGGCTAGTTGACCACTAGAATTCCAGTTGGGGATTCTGAAGAACTTGACTTTTTAACTTTCCTCTGCAAAGCTCTGAGGATCAACTCAGCCTTTTCCTCATGCAATCAGTCTGTTCCCTTGTACCCTCTCTAGATAGCCTTCTGGATGTGATGTATCTTAGCTGCAAAGGATGTCGGTTTATAGTAATGCAGTCAAAAATCCTAGATGGTAGATCTGGCAAGATCTTTTGTGGCTATTTTTCAGTATCCAACATAGGTCTGTATTTCTCTTTCAATTTCATTGTCTTCAGAAGGACTCAGGCATAGTATCCCAGATCTTCCCTTCAGCTACTACAAGACCCCCAAAGCTAGTGGGGGATTGATAGGGACTGAACTTGTGACTTCCAAGTGTGGAAGCTCCTTCTCCCAATGAGGTAAGAATGTTCTTTGAAACCTATGACATTAAAGAATTACCTAGTGGTTGTGATATTGCCAAGGCTACCCAGCCGGTACGTATCAGACATGGAACTGGAATCTTTAACCATTATGCAACATTGCTACTTTATATAAGTCATTCGTGTTGCTTCTCTCCTCAGGGCCTCTCTTTTGCCAGATAAGGAGGTTGCATTAGATCAAGTACAAGGTCCTTCCCAGCTCTAGCTTTTTATTTCTCTGTTCTAGCCTTCTATATTCTAAGATCTGGTTTTTTTTACTTTATACAAATATGTCAATACATTTCTGACATAAAAATGCTTCCTAGGAAACATACCCACTAAACCTTTACAAGGGAGGTCAGCCCTCCCCCCCAATAATAGATTCCTTATTATTACCATAAAGGAAGGCTGAGCCTTTAACAGTGAGCTCTGTGCTGGACCGCACGCTGGTTGCCCTCATCACAGCGACTTTCCTCACGATGGCTGTGGTCGTTATGAACATTTTTTTAGGTTTCTCTTCAATCTGCATCACTTTTTACAAGGCTGTTTTTCTTTCTCTCATTTATTCATATCTACTGAAACAGCACAGTAATAAATTCCACTGCATTTTAAAAACCTAATTTGTTCAGCCACTCCCCAGGCGTTGGACACATATTTTTTGCCCAGCCTTTTGTTGTTACAGATAATGCCGTTGTGAACATTTTTATACATATGAATTTTTTCTTGATGGCATTGATCTCCTTGGAATATAGTCCCAGTAGTGGAAACTTGGGGTTAGAGGGTATGAACAGTTAAGCCAATTCTCTTGCATGCTTCTATATCATTTTATAGAACAGTGGAACTAATTCTCAGCCCTCCCAGCATTATGGGCATAGCCTGCCTAGTCTCCCCAACTTCTCCAAAGATGAGTTTTCCATCTTCTAGCATCTTGGCTTGTTTTATGGATGTGAGGCAATATCTCAAAGCAATTTTAATTTTCATACTTCTAATTATTAGTCGTTTTGAGCTTTTTTTCAGTTGATTAATAGTTTGCATTTCTTCTAAGACCTCATCTAGCTCTAATATTCTAAGGGTCTGCTCTGGGCCAAAGGTTTCCATCAAGATGTTTATATGCTGGCAAGCAGTTGAGAACATCTGTTTGGAAAAAGATGAGAATCAGTTTGTTATGTCCAGTCAGGCATTAAACACGCTGTTTGTGTGATTCGAAAAATGCTATTCATGTCCACTAGAGCTTGTAGGAAAGCAGACTGGTGGTTAGGGCTGGCAGCTGGGATCCAGAACATCTGGGTTTCTTTTCTGACAAGAGCTCATCATTCTGTGCCAGGCCCCTGCTGGAAAGATGAAGGTCAGGTTTGACTGCACAAAGGGAAGAGGGGTTGGGAGATTTACAGCTAGTTATCAGGTGAATTAGGCTGAGATGTCAGGCCCACATTTGGTCCTAGCAAAGGGATCTGGAGTGAATGTGACGATAATTACCCAACCATCTCAGGCAAAAGGAAAATCCTGCTGTTGAGGGAAAAAGCAGGTTAAGGCACCTGAATGGTCTCCACCAGCCTTCTACATAGATCAACCCCTCCAGATAATTGCAGTAATTGCTGTCTTCCACATTACTCCTCATTTCACCTACCCAAGGTCTATTTTGCACAACGATAGATAAGGCCAGGGCCCAACCTTCCAGTGGTTCAGTCAAATGCAAACACTGATTTAGTGAATTCACTTTACCAAGTATTTTGGGGGGAAACTTTACTGTGTCCAGGTTCTGTATTAAAGTTGTAAAGGAATCCCCCAGAGGAAGTCTATTTGCATAGGTAGGTAAGTAGAGATGTGGATTGAATATAGAACTTGGAGTCAGGAAGGTGTGAATTTGAATGTTGCCTCAGATTCTTACTACCTTTATGACCCTGAGCAAATCACAAAAACTTTCTGATAACTTAAAAGTACTCTTTGTAAAATGAGGTTAGTACTGAGCCCGGCCCATATGTTGTTATGAGGATCAAATGAGTTAAAACGTGTGAAGCAAAACTTGGTTAGTTTTTAAAGTTATTATACTTGTCATTCATCATGCTGATTAATTAGTCTGAACGTGGAGGGCAGCAATTACTACAATTATCTGGGGAGTTTGATCTGTGTAGAAGGCCAGTTAAGACACAAGGGACAAACTAAGAATGATATAGGATAACTGTTACATAGCCATGTATTTGACACTAGAGCCTCTAGGGGCTTAGTGGTTGAGATGAGGGAGAACTTGGTGTTTGGGAAGTCTTCCTGGAGGAGGTGGAAACTAGACTGCCTACACAAGAGGAATGGAGAATATTCCAAGACATAAATAACTGACTGTGGAAGCTTTGGAAAGGAGGAGAGAGAACCACAAATTAACCCAGCTCATTGTTTAGGATCCTACAGACAAGTGTGCAAGTATAAGCCAAGTGATGGAGGAGAATATCCAGCATGGGAGGGAGAGATCTGTCTTCTCCCAGCTCTGATGTTATCTCACTGTGTGACTTTGGGCAATTCTGGGCATCTTTGGGCATCTCCCTGGGCCTCAATGTCTCCTTTTATAAAATAGTCTCCATAGTCCTCTAAAGTAAGAGGCTGTAGGAAAGTGCCCTTGACAAGCAGGCAGCTCTATTCATGTCTTCACCAAATAACTATGTGACCATTGAAGAACCATCCCCATCTCTGATCCTCTGTTTTCTCATCTGTTGGGTGGAGAAAATTCTACTTCAAACAAGGCACACAAATGTGGCTATTGGAAAGAAAGCATTTGTAAACCTGAAAATTTTATGTAGTCATCAGCCATCATTTATTGACTGCCTATTATGTGCCAAGCCATGTGCTAATTGTACACCATAACAATAGCACATAGCATAGCACATTAAGGTTTAGAAAAGCATTTTATACACATTATTTCATTTGATATTAATATTAACCCTGTGAAATAGCTTCAGTTGTTTTTTCAATCATGTCTGACTCTTCATGACTCTACTTGGGGTTCTCTTGGCAACATCACTGGAGTGGTTTGCCATTTCCTTCTTCAGCTCATTTTACAAATGAGGAAACTGAAGCAAACAGGACAAAATGGCTTGCCCAGAGTCACACAGATACTAAGTGTCTGAGGCCAGATTTGAACTCAGGAAGATGAATCTTACTGACTTCAGGACTGGAACTTCATCTACTGGGCCACCTAGCTGCCCTTGTGATATAGGTGGTGATAGGTAGTTTTTAACAAGCACTTCATTAACTACCTGTTATGTGCTAAGCGCTGTGCAAAGTGCATGACAAATATCTCATTTTACCCTCACAACAATCCTGGGCTTGTTACCAATCCAGGATTGTTATGGTTATCCCCGTTTTACAGTTGAGGACGTTGAGATAGAAGTGAATTTACTTAAATTGAGGTCATTGTACAAAACAGGACCTGGAGGCTTGAAGAGGTTATATACCTTGTCAAACCACCCATGTTCTTCCATGATGTGAGGTTATCCATTATGAAGGATCCACAGAGCCTCCCAAGAGACTGCACCCAGAGGGTTTCTTCTAGGTCTTTCAACATAAAATGAGTACCAATCAGCAGTGGAGGTAACAGAGATAGATAGATAGATAGATAGATAGATAGATGGATAGATAGATAAATAGATGGATAGATACATAGATAGATGGATGGATAGATAGATAGGTGGATAGATAGATGGATGGATGGATGGATGGATAGATAGATAGATAGGTAGATGGATAGATAGATAAATAGATGGATAGATACATAGATAGATGGATGGATGGATGGATAGATAGATAGATGGATAGATAGATGGTTGGATGGATAGATAGATAGATGGATAGATGGATGGATGGATAGATAGGAAAATTGATGATGTATAGGAAGATAGATAATAAATAGATGATAATAGATATATAGATGAATAGAAAGATGGGAGAGAGATAGAGGTAGAGGATAGATAAATGATATATGAGGGACAGATAGATGGATAGAAATAAAAATAGGTAATAGATGACAGATAAATGATAGATCAGAAAGTTGATAGATAGATAGAAAGACAAGTAGATGATAGGTGATAGATGATGTGTAGGAAGATAGACAGTAAATAGATAATAGACATAGAGATGAATAGAAAGATGATAGAGGTAGAAAATAGATAGATAGGAAATCCCAGCCACCCCCATTTATGCTTTAGTACACGAGTCCTGAGGGTCAGGCAATTTGTATAAAACATATGACAGTTTTGTGGAATGAAAAAAGCCCTGATTCTCAAGTCAAGGCATGAGGTTTCAAATTCTACCTCTGATGCTCCCCATGTGACCTTGAGTAAGTTAGTTCCCTTTGTGGTACCTGAGTGAGTTGGGCTAGAATGGTGTCTGAAGTTCTTTCTAGGTCCAGTTCTGTGGTTACACAACCAGTAAGTGTGAGAGTAAGAATTTGAACTTGGAACTTCCTACCTCCTTATCCAGCACTCTATCCGTTGTGCCCTTCAGCTGTTGGTCTTATAGTCTAGCATTTAACATCATCACACTCCTGACATTTTATGTCATTTATTGAAATGATCTGTGATCTTAGGATCCTTCCACTTCTAAATATTCTGGGTTCTGGGTTCTACCATTTTGTGATTCTCATGCATGGAATTCATGGTGCAATGGATACTCCAACAAGCAAAGGCACTATGAGGCATATGTTTTATTTGGCATGTGGAGCTGAAATGCATTGGCATTCATTCCAGTCTGTTATGAAGCTGGGTCCAGTTGTGCTTATAGCATTTAAGTGATAGTTTCTCCTTGAGACTAGCACTGTTTGTTGTCAGACTGTGGCCATAAATCAGACATGGATATTGCCACTTGCCAGCTTCCTCTCACAAGAAGAAACAGGTGCCAGTAGGGCAGAACAGAAGACTTAATCCCTTCATTGTCCCCATGTAGAACTAGTGAAAGGAGAAAAGAGTATGGGCTCATGTGGGGTGATCATTTGAAGTGTAGAGCTAAGGAGAAAGAGCTTTGGTTAGTGCCAGAGTGGGCATTAAGAAATAGGTGTGTACAATTAAGTTTCAGCCCCAATTTAAGCAAATCTAATATTTGAAAATCCAGATTTACTATGGCAATAAATTGAAGAAACTGAGTCTTAAAGGTGGAAGGGACTTCAGAGGTCCTCTAGAATGAGGTAAAATTTAAGATCCTTAAGAGTAAGGTTTGGGTGGAATATTTTTGTGAATGTAAGATGGAATTGTATTTTACTCAGCAGTCAAAAAATTGTGTGGAGCTAGGGAAGTTCAGTGGATAGAGCACTGGGCCTGGAGTCAGGGAGATTCGAGTTCAAATGTGACCTCAGATACTTACTAGCTCTGTGACCCTGGGCAAGTCATGTAGCCCTGTTTGTCTTCGTTTCCTCTTCTGTGTCATCAGCTGCAGAAGGAAATGGCAAACCAAGGTGTCTTTGCCAAGGAAACCTTAAATAGGGTCACAAAGAGTCAGACACTACTGAACAAACAACAACAAAGAGCTTACAATCTAGTAGCACTTGTTTAGTACTTCAGTCCTAGACAACTCTTCCTGACCCCATGTGGGATTTTCTTAGCAAAGTCATTGGAGTAGTTTGCCATTTCCCTCTCCAGGCTAGTAGTATTTACAGAGATTCAATTTGGATTCAACCTTTTTTTTCCTCCTAGAACAATTTTTTGCTTTAAAAAATTCCCTTTTTTATGATTCCTTGAAATGAGTTGTGTTGTATTATCCTCAAAGCAGCTCTAGGAAGGAGGGAGGACAGGATTTCATAGCTCCATTTTACAGATAAGAAAACTAAGACTCAGAGAGGTTAAGTGATATGTCTAGGCAACGCAACCCAACCCAACTTGTCTGAGCCTGGCTGTTGTTTCTAAAGTTGTCATGGCAACAAGTGTACTGGCCTAGAAGCTTCAGGATAGAAATCATCTCCAGCCTCCACTAAGTGAAATAATAAAAAAAATAGAAAGTTTCCTCTAATTAGAAATCTCATAATTAAGCTAAGATTTGTTACCAGGTAACTTCATCCCATTCATATGATGTAACAGAGTTCTTAACTAATGAGTCAGAATTCTTTTCCCAGCCTCATATATTGTGTGACCTTGGAAAAATCCTTCAGTCTCAGCATGTTGGTTTTCTTTGGTGTAAAATGAGTGGATGAACCCAGATTGCCTATCTTGAAGGTTTGTCCCAGCTCTAAGGTTCATTAAGGTTCTAAATTCTGTGATCCAATTGTCTGTGATGGTGATAACAATTCCTGATCTGCCTTTCTCCTGAAGTTCTTATGAGTCAAACAAGAAATAATGTATATGAAGGGGTTCCACACCTGAAATACGCTATCCTTATGGAAATTATTCATATTCTAGCATTGTGCTCTGGAGCAATGGAGAATGAATCAACTTCTATGTCTCCTATATGAAGACATGCCTTCCTCGCAGTCTTTTCTTCCCAGTTCTGTGGACCATTTTTCCTATCTCCAAAACTTTTCATCTTTCTTGTTCATTCTCCTATAGTCAAACTTTAGCTTGTCAATACCCCTCCTCAAATCAACAAGCATTTATTCAATGTTTGCTTGTGCCAGGTGCTGGGCTGAGGCTGGGGATACAAACAAAGCAAAAGAGAAAGACAGTCCCTGTCAGGGAGCTTACTTTCCAATGGGGGAAAGTTAACACTTAAAAGGAAGTGTGAGGGTGAAAAAGGCACTTGGAAGGGAGTAGAAGATATCCATGGTAGGCATGGTGGAGAAAGAAGTCTGGAAAGTCAAGAGTGGAATCCAGAGAAGAAGGAAGGGTTGGATGGTGCCTAGAACTGTACACATTATTCCAGCTCTAGTCTGACCAGGACTAAGGATGTCTCTCACCCTGGACACAAATCTACTTTGAACTTATATGGTCCATAAATAGTTATGGTCCATAATTGCCCTCTGTTTAACCACCAAGGTCACTAGCTGTCTGAGTCATAAATTTGCCAGTCAATAGCCTACCTAAAATGTGGTAGCCAGAACTGAAAATGAGACTCCTGGTACAGTTTGAGCCTCCATTTCCTTATCTCTAAAGTTGGCATACTTTAATGAATGAATGGAACATCATCTTCCTTCCCTTGCTCTAGATTGAGTCTGTTTTATGAACTGAATCAAGATTCTGAAGTACCTTGAATACCAAGTAAAGGAGGGTGCTCTCTCTCTCTCTCTCTCTCTCTCTCTCTCTCTCTCTCTTTCTCTCTCTCTCTCTTCCTTCTTTGGTTTCCTTTCTTCCTTCCATCCTTCCTTCCTTCCATTCTAGTATCATATTCCTTTGAGGAATATTGAAGTCTTTGAATTGTTGCGCTCCTTTAGAGGGCACCTTGTGTCTTCTGTATTTCCAGGAGAAAAGACTAAACTTATGTATCTGAGTTTCACTTTGCCAACCTGAGTGGATCCAGAGGCAGCTTTCTAACATAATAGAGTAATTAGTGAGTAGATCTAGACATGGTGTTGACTTCTACTCCCATGAACCAGACTTTCATATTTCTAAGTCCCCACATGTGTGCCACTAGAGGGAGCACCTCAGGGAAGAAGCAGCACTTAGAACAATGCAAAGTCTTATAGAATCATAGAATGCTGGGGATGAAAGGGACCTTAGAACATAGAATGTTAGAACTGGGGGAGGACCGAAGAGCACAGAATGTCAGAGTTAGGTCAGGACCTTAAAATTTAAAATGCCAAAGAGGGAGGGACCTTAGAGAATATTAGCACTCAGGAGGACCTTAGAAAACACAGTATTCAAGTTAGAAAGGATCTTAGAAAGAGTTATACTGTAGGATAAAGAATGTAATGTATGGAAGGGACTTTTGAATGTAGAATATGGAATATAGAACTTAGAAGTTTTGAACTGGGAATGACCCAGATTATCCAATCCAGCACCTTTTATTATACAGATGAAAATAACTGGGTCCCAGTAAGATTAAGTGATGTGCCCCAGGTCATGCATCGCTGTGCCGGAGCTGGATGTGTTCAGGCCTTATGATTGGAGAGGTGACCAAAGTGAGCAGAGAAGCTGAAGATCCATCCCCAGGATTCATCATCCTCTCACCCCGCCCCCATTGTGGCCAGCCTATAAAGCTGACATTCACCAGCTTCATTAGTAATCCATAATACTCCCTACTTGCAAAGTGGGGGAGTTAACATTGTTATTGGGATCATAATTGTTGCATTTCATGAATTTTCATGCTTACATTTGCAATCTTAATGTCGCTTTTGCATTGGGTTTTTGTGCTTAATTATAAGAGCCTTGTAATTATAGAGAATTGCTGAATGCAAAGGATGATTAAAATGGATTTGATGAAACTTGAAGCCACATAGCAGTGGAAAGGAGGGGAAAGAGCTTTCAGACTGAAATCTGAGAGGCACATAGCACGGTGGCTGGCCTAGAACAGCCACATATCCTCAATACTAGAAGAACCTAGATTTCAAGATGGAAAGGACTTTAGGGGCCATCTAGCCTTACCTCTCATCTTACAGAATAGGAAAGTGAGTCCCAAAGAGCTTCAATGCAGTCCAAGGGTACATGGCTATCAGAGGCAGGATTTAAACCCAGGTTCTCTGACTACAGAAACAGTGTTCTTTCTACTGTTCCATTTGAAAAAAAACTGAATGGGTTATTAAATGGATACAGCCACATTCATAGCACTGGTTTGTCTGGTTCTTTCTCCTCTGAGCAAAGAGGAGAGGCTTCCCTGTAACAGAACAGGAGCTTTCAACTCCATTGATGGTTCCTCTTGCTCACTGGTTTTCCTAATGGACAATCCTGACCATATCACTTCCTTTCTCAGTAAACTGTGACAGCTCCCTGTTACTGCAAGGATCAAATGTAAAATTCTTTGGTATTTTAAAGCCTTCACAATCTGTCCCTTCGTTGAATTTGGCATCTAGAAAGATAACAATTTTCTCACACTTTAGATCAGATCAGGAATTCCACAAGAGCAGGGACTTTTGCCTTTCTTTGTATCTCTAGCCATTGTTGTGGTAGTTGTTGAGTCATATCTGGCTATTCATGATCACTTTTGGAGTGTATTATATATATATATATATATGTTTATATATAGATAGGTAGATATAGATACATGCATGCACAGATATATATACACATATATAGTATTATATTAGTACATTATAATAATATATTATTATAATAATACAATATTTAGTAGTGTATATAGTATTATAACACTACATTATATTGTTTTTATTGTTCAGTTGTTTAAATTGTGTCTGACTCTTTGCAACCCCATTTGGAGTTTTCTTGGAGTGGTTTGCTATTTCCTTCTCCAGCTCATTTTACAGATGAGGAAACTGAGGCAAACTGGGTTGAGTGATTTGCCCAGGGTCACACAGCTAGGAGTGTCTGAGGACAGATCTGAACTCAGGAAGATGAGTCTTTCAGACTCTAGGTGCAACACTTTATCCACTGCGCCACCTAGCTATCCTTCAAGAATGTCTCCCTATACACCAAAATATTTATAGCAACCCTGTTTATAACAAAGAATTGGAAACAAAGTAGATGCCCATTGACTGAGGAATGGTTAAACATATTATAGTACATGAATACAATAGGATAAAATTACTGAGGCAAACAGGGTTAAGTGACTTGCTCAGGGTCACACAGATAGTAGATGTCTGGGGCCAGAATTGAACTCAGAAAGAGTTTTCCTGACTCCTGGTTGGCACTCTACCACTGAGTCACCTAGATGCCTTACTCTTCATATAACGAGTGCCAAATAAACAATGGCTGGAATTTATCCAGCTGTCTTAGGGGTACAATGGGGCCAACCCCATAAAAACTCCCCTTTTCAATGAATGTTATCTAGGAATTCCTCTATCTCTGGTTCCATTTTCTATTTGTAAATAGAAAAAAGAGGCAGAACTATGGCTGACAGTCTTCCCCACCTCCCCTTGTAGGCTGGGTTGTTGTTTTTGAGTCATTTCAGTTATATCTGACTCTTTATGATCCCATTTGGAGTTTTTTTGGCAAAGATATTGAAGCATTGACATTCCTTCTCTAGTTTATTTTACAGATGAGGAAACTGAAGCAAACAGGGTTAAGTAACTTGCCCAGGGTCACACAGCTAGTGAGTTTCTGAGACCAGATTTGAACTCAGGTTTTCCTGACTCCAGGTTCAACTCTCTGTCCACTGTGCCATCCAGCTGCCCAGCTAGGTGCCGAGGTGATACAAAGATAAATGACATGGTCCTTGTCTTCATGACAGTTCCAGATTAACACAGGGACAGAAGCAGTAGAATGGAGCAGACAGAGCATTCAATTTGGAGTCTGAGGACTGTGGATTCCTGTCCTAGCTCAGTCATTTCCTACAGGTATCACCTTGAGCCAAGACATTAGCCCTCCCAGGGACTTAGTTTTCTTTATGAAGTCATAAGGTTTGCAGAGCAGTTTACAAATATCATCTCATTTGATAACTGAGAGGTAGGTGCTGCTTTATCCTCATTTTACAAATGAGGAAACTGAGACAGACTGCTTAAGTGGCTTGCCCAGGGTCACACAGCTAATTAGTGTCTGAAGCTAGATTCAGATTCAGGTTCTTCCTGACTCCAGGTCCAGTGTTCTATCCACTGTACCACCCAGCTGACTGTACCACCTTATATGACTTAAGAAATATTTGAATAGGTATTAATAAGTGCAAGACGACAGCTGCTGATGGATCTAGACACAAGACGTTCTTGTTCCTAGGACCTATACAGATGAGTTCTCTGACCTCAGGCACAGGCAGAGAAAAGTACAGTCTCAGGGAGGGGGAATGGGGCACAGAAGCAACTTGCTGCCTTGGTTATATCTGACAGGTTTGCTATAGGAGAACATGGGCATCAACAGGGAGAAGGACCACTTATAGGCACTCCATGCTTTGGAACAAACTCAAGTGACTTGGTTGTCTCTTTCTCCACTCACTTCCATAGATCTACAGCTACATGGTCTACATGTGTAACATTTCTCAAATCTGTCTCCTTCTTTCTGTTTCCATAGCCACCACCCTAGAACATATCCTTCTGACCAGCTTGCCTGGACCACTGTACAGTTATAACTTCCTAACAAGTTCATACTTCTCTCTGAGCTAATCCAGCCTACGTACCACTGGCAGTCTTATTGTGCTTATATATTAATCTAGTGTGTATGTATATGCATACACACAAATATACATATGCATCATGCATGTGTATTAATATATTAATACACATCTAGATACATATATGCACATTTATGCACACATATACATACACATACATATGTGTTTATATTACATATATATGTGTGTGACTTTTTTGTGGGTGTATATTTTAGACACATACATGTGTGTATGTACATATCTACATATCAATCATGCTTCTATATTGATCCAATGCTTAGCACAATGCCTGGCATATAGTAGGTGCTTAATAAATATTGATTTATTGATTGATTTGGCCACATCACTCCTCTGTTCCAAAACCATTTTGTCTCCCTATTGCCTCCTGAATAAATATCAACCTGTTACCCTGGCATCCAAAGCCCCCACAATTTGAAGCCCTCTTGCCTTCCCAGCCTTACTTGTATCTCTTTCTTCACACATTTAATGCCCCAGAGTTACTCTTTCCTCTGATTATGGCCCACACTATCCCACTTTCAAACAGATGGTGGAATGCTTCTGATGCCTGTAATGCCCTGGGTTTGAGCACCAGCTCACCTTGCCATTATTTACAAATTGTGTGACTTTGGACAAATCTCCGTGCCTCCTTGGGTCTCAATTTCCCAGTATCTAAAATGGAATAACTCATGTTGGCACCACCTACCGGTCTTTGGGAACTACAAATTGCTACAGCGATGGTAGCTATTAGGATCACTATTTATTTCGGTGTTCTTTCCTCTAGTGCTTCCAACAATACCTCTGTAGCTTCAGCTGTTGAGTTCCTGGACCCTCTTTAAAACCCACTTCAAAGGCCAGCTCCTCCATGAAGTCTTTCCTGGTTGATTATCACTCTCCCCTCTTGAGCATCGCATGATACTTTGTTTTTACCTCGAATACATTTGTCATGCAATTATTTCACAATGTCATGAGTCTATGAAATGGTCCATGAGTATGGTTGAACAGAAATTTAATATGTATTTTCACTGAGAGACTCCTATCACTACTCAGCAGTGACATCAGATCTGATCAGCTGGTTTGGGGTTCCCAACATTTATTTCCCAAATGCTTTAGCCATTTAGTCCAAAATAAAAGTAGTTAGCCCCTAGCTCTCTGAGTGATCTCATGAGAGAAACAAAAATTTAAAGAGTTTACAATCTAGTAGAAGATAAAAATCACAAAATATTAGAACTTGAAGTCATGAAAAATCATCTAAAAATCCCACTACTCAAAAATGATTGAATAATAACAGATGGACAGGGTGCACTTAGGGACCAGGGAGTGGCCATCCTGGCTAAGGAGTGGCCACTGAACACATTCTTGTCAATGTTTCATTCATTTGTTCAGTTCTTCATTCAACAAATATTTCTGAGCACTTTCTCTCTGAATCCCAGTGTTTCTTGTATTAATATGTGTTTCTCTGTCTGAGGGTGTGTGTATTGCCTGAATGTTCAAAGTAGACACTACAGACAATGATATGCATGTGTAGGTGTGACTGAAAAAAATCCAGTGTGTGATGAACTCATCTTTTCTGCATTGTAAACAAGTGATGATTGTTCCCTGAATTAGTTAGCCTTGAGGAGAGGGTAGTTGGTAGAGCCTGAAAATTCCTCAGTTCCATTTATCTGTTATGGACCTACTGTGTTCAGAATCCTGTCCTCTGAACAGCTCCTTCCTTTCAGTGAGCTTATAGTGTTCTCTATATACTGCTCTTACAAAGCAGAGCATGGTAAGTACATCAGAGAGACAACGTGGCAAAGGAGATAGAAGGTTGGCTTTGGAGTTAGAAGTTCTAGACACAAGTCTTCTGTCAAACACATACTGGCTGTGAACAAGGACAAATTCCTTAACTTTTCAAGGTCCCAGGCAATTCTCTGAGATAATAAATCCAGGCTAGTTACCTCTTTATCAGTGAAGGGTGTTATACCAGGAATTCCCCAAACTGATGAAATTTCAGGTCCAGACACATGATCCTTCATTTCCCTCCAAGTGCATTATGTAGGTGCAAACTAAGTAGTATGCAAAGTCATTTTCAACTAGGGGACAAGGAGATGGCCTAGAAGTCTTCCTAGAGGGGACACAAGTAAAGATTTAAAGAATGGGGGAATGGCAGAGGGGGAAATTTCCAGGGACAGGGGACAGAATGAGGGGGAAATGGGGTCAGCAGTCTGACATGGTACTGGACATGCTCTGAATTGTACATTTCTGAAATGTACCACTGTGCCCCAAAGAACACAGCATTTCTAGTAGAACAGGCAGAAGCCATCTAGACTGTATCTATTGAAGTATTTGGCCATGTGCCTTAGAATTGAACCAGAGCACAGTCATAAGTGAACAGAACTGGGATCAGGAGCTATTTCTTAGGGTATTAGTGTCTTAGACAAAGTCAATGGACATAACTCTGAAAAAGACACTCCACCTTAAATTATGAAATCATAAACCTAGGGCTAGACGGGGCCTCAGATGCCCTCATTTTACAAAAGAAGAAACTGAAGCCCAGAGAGGTAAATGTGATTTGTTTAAAGTCACACAGGTGGAATTCTAATTCATCCTAAGTAGAATTCGAATTCAGGTCCTGTGAATTCGGAGCCAGTGTTCTTTCTGCTGTATCGGGCTGCCTCTTAGTTTTCCTAGCTCCCAAAAAACAGGAAGAGGACATCAATGATGATGAAACAGGAGAAGCAGTGTCCAACATACCCAAGCTACAATATTCCGTCAGACCACCAGAGCACAGATTGAATATGACAAGTTGTCAGTTGCTATCTGGGTCCAGCTGAAGGAATTGGAAAAGGCTTCATTGACCTAAGTCTTGACTGAAGAAAAGGATTTCTACAGGCTAGATTACCAGGAAAGGCATTCCAGGACTAATCCCTGTCTCAGACAGTCTCCTTGGGTGAAATAATCTTTCAGGTCATCCCCTCCTCTGTCGCATTTTCCTAACCTCGTTCCATGGGGGCACATAGCCCCTCACTCCCCTGCCTTAAAACCCTTTGCTTTCAGGCTGAGAATAAGCTTCCCTCCATGGACCTGTTACCTTTATGGAAGTCTGCCTCTGACATCACAACCATGCCTTAGATCTCACCTTGGCACTCACTTCTTCCCCTCCCACCCCCCAGGCCTTTGGATTCCCTTCAGGCTAGTTAATCACTGTTTGCTCCCAGGACATGCTTGCAGCACTTGCTAGCTTGGAGTTCCTGGCCTGCTTTCCCAGCACCCTGTTTGGATCCCTCACCTAGTTATCTCTGACTCTGATGCGTTCCACCTGTCCTGATCATCCCAGCTTCCTGAATGTTTGCTGCCTTCCTCAGGGTGATTCCACTGTCTCTGGACCACTGATTTAACCCTGGCCTAGATCCAATAAAATCCAGTAAACACGTGGGCTCCATCAGCTTCTGCTAGTGGCTTCCGTCCCCTCTTTCTGCCATGTATAACTATTCCTATTTGTAAGGGACCATGACAGTTAACCACAATGGTTATAGAATTCCATGTTGGATGGCTGTGCCCTGCTGGCTTAGATTGATGGTGGAGGATGAGACAGTAATAAAGCCAGAGGGTATTGATAAAGCACATTAAAGTTTGTGACTACACAAATATCATCTCATTTGATCCTCACCACAACCTTGGGAGATAAGTGCTATTACTACCCCATTTTACAGATGAAGAAACTGAGGCAAACAGAGGTGACTTGTCCAAAGTCACACAGCTGATAAGTATCTGAGGCTAGATTTGAACTCAGGTTTTCCTGATCCCAGGTCTATTCCTTAATCTACTGTGCCACCTAGCTTCTCATAGGAGGGAAGAAATTAGGAATGTTGTTGTGTTGTTCAGTCATTTCAGTCATGTCTGACTCTTTGTGACCCTTTTGGGGTTTTCTTTTTTAATTTAATTTATTTATTTTTAGTTTTCAATATTCACTTCCATAAGATTTTGAGCATCAAATTTTCTCCCCCTTCCTTTCCTCCCTCTTCCCTAAGACAGCATGCATTCTGATACAGACTACTTATACATTCATATTAAACATATTTTCACATTAGTTATGATGTATAGAAGAATTTGAACTAGTTGAGAAAAAAGAAAGAAAACAAAACAGCAAAAGAAAAGGAGAGCGTATGCTCCCATCTGCATTCAGACTCCAAAGTTCTTTCTCTGGATGTGGAGAGCACTTTCCATCACTAGTGTTTTAGAGTTGTCTTAGTTTCTTGCATTGCTGAGAAGAGCTAAGTGTATCTAAGTTAGTCATTGTACAATGTGACTGTTACTGTATACAATGTTCTCTTGGTTCTGCTCACCTCACTCAGCATCAGTTCATATAAATCTTTCCAGGTTTTTCTGAAGTCCCTTGCTCATCGTTTCTTAGAGCACAGTAGTATTCTATTACATTCATATGTCACAATTTGTTCAGTCATTTCCCACTTGATGGATATCACCTCAAATTTCAATTCTTTGCCACCACATAAAGTTACCATAAATATATTTGTACATGGGGTCCTCCCTTTGGGGGTTTTCTTGGCAAAGATAACAGAGTGGTTTGCCATTTCCTTCAGTTTATTTTACAGATGATGAAACTGAGGCAAATAGGGTTAAGTGACCTGTTCAGGGTTGCCCAACTAGTAAGTGTCAGATCAGATTTGAATTTAGAAAGATGAGTTTTACTAACTCCAGGCCAGGGACTCTCTACACTGTGCTACCTAAATGCCCCATTAGGGATGAAGAAAGATACATTCCAGAAGCTGTAGCATGTCTAAGGAAGCCAGCCAAGATGGTGAACATATTAGAAAAGATGCACTATAAGGACTATATGAAGGAAATTGGAGGTCGGGTAGCCAGCAGGAGAGAATATTTAGGTGGAACTTTATAACAATCTTCAGCTACCTAAAGAGTTGTCTTCTATAAGAAGGACTAGACTTGTTCTTTTTGGGCCTAGAGGACAAAATTAGGAGAAACGAGAAGTTACAGAAAGACAGTTTTCATCTCAATATAAGGGAAAACTGCCTAATAATTAGTTTGCCAAAAATGGCACAGGCTGCCCCAAGAGGCTGTAGACTACCCATCACTAACGGCCTTCAAGAAGGTTGAGTGATGTAGAGGTTAGATCTATAGTGGTCTAGGGTTGGACTAAATGAACTGCCATCCCTTCTGACACCAGGTTCCTTGGAGGACACCAACAGACCACATGTTGAGAATCATTGGTCTTACTAAGAGGTCTCATGTCCAGAAGATTTCCATTTTTGGAAGAGACCTTGAAGACCGCCTCATTCAACCTCCACATTTATTTTTAGAAGCAAGAAAACTGAGGCCCAAAGAAAGTATGTGACCCTCTCAAGGGATAAAGACACTAGGGGTGTTTAGCTTGAAGAAGAGTTGGCTCAGTAGGTCCCATCTGCCAGCTCTGGGACGTCCTGTGGGAGAGGGATTGACCCTCTCAGCATGGCCCCCAAAGGCAGAACGAGGAGCGGCTACAAAGAGCTGCTTTAGGCTTGATGTCAGGAGAAACTCCCTCAAAGTCTAGGCTCTGTAGAAGAGGAATGAGCTGCTGGAGGGGGTGATAGTTATGATAAATAATAATATTAATTAATAATAACAGCTAAAAGTCCCTTAAAATTTACAAAGGGCTTAACATATGTTATTTCATCTGATCCTGACAACACCCTTGCGAGGAAAGTGCTGTTATTCTATTTTACAGGTGAGGAAACTGAGGGAGGTCCCTGCATGCTCTGGCGTTCTGTGATTCTAAAAATCTAGCAGATACTTTCCTCCAGATTCCCCTCTGTAGCCCCAGCAGGGAAGTCAGCAGGCCAGAGCTAAGTGGGTTCTATATTTGGTTTTGAGGGAGATGTCTCCAGAAACTGTCTCTTCATACCTAACAATTAGGTCCCATTAGCGCCTGGCAGGCCAGGGGTGTTTCATAAATAATTGTACTTGGATGCATTTATTATTCAATTATTTTAATCACATTTAATAAATAAAAAGTGAAATGAACAATAAGAGGTGATATTCCAGTTGCATAATAACCACCTGCAGCCTTCACGGATTGCCACTGGGCCTGGTTGGAAGCATAAACTGGAACATGTCACCTCAGGCACAGAACCAGCCTCAACAGAAATCCAGGGACGTGTGCAAAATGACTCATTCTGAGTGCTGCCATGAATGAATGGAGCCAGGGTCAATAACCTGGGTGTGCTGGGTGGCAGGGCCCTGGGACTGCAAACACGGGTCTTTATGCAGGATGAGGAAGAGAGAGAGGGAAGGAGGGAATGAAAGAAGGAAGGAAGGAAGGAAAGGAGGGAGGAAAGGAAGGAAAGAAAGAAGAGAAGGGAGGAAAGGAGGGAGGGAAGGAGGGGAAGGAAAGAAGAAAGAAAAGGAATGGGAGAAAGGAAAGAAGGGAAGAAGGGAGAGATGGAGGGAAGGAGAGAGGGAAACCAAATTAAAAAATGAATGGTCCTTGCCCTTGAAGAGCTTACACTGCAAAGGTTGGGTGAGTGCCCCAAGAACGGGACTTTGTACATAGTGGGTGCTGTTAGCAAAGGATCTCCACATAGTAGGCACTGTTAGCAAGGGCTCTGCCTATGCTGAATGCTCAGCTAGGCTCCCCTGCTCCAGAATGCCTGAGGCACTTGGCTTTCCCCTTATGTCCTTCCACATCTTATTTAGAATTTTACTCATATGTATAGGTGGTGCAGCAGATGGAGCACTAGACTTGGAATCAGGAAGACTCATCTTCCTGTGGTTCAAACCTGGCTTCAGACACTGAATAGCTGTGTGACCTGGGCAAGTCACTTCACCCTGTTTGCCTCAGTTTCCTCATCTGTAAAATGAGCTGGAAAAGGAAAAAGCAAACCACTCCAGTATCTTTGCCAAGAAAACCCCAAACAGGGTCACGAAGAGGATACAATTGAAACAACTAAACAACAACAAAAACCAAACATAGTACATTATGATAGATACATAACATATGTGTATAAACACACACACACACACACACACACACACACACACATATATATATATAATACACATAAGGCACATACCTAGCTAAAATAAAATTCCAAAATTCCATGTGGAAGTGCTCTTTCTAGCTTGTCTAACACTTAAATGTTTGGCGCTTTTGTTCATCTGTTTGAGGAGGCTGACCACTAAATGAGCTCTTCACTTACATAACTTGTAACTCCGGCAGGATCAGAAACTTGGTCTTCTTGAGGCAAAGTCCAGCACTCTCTGCTACTCCTACCTGCCTCTCAGTGCCCCAGTGGGAAGGAGCCTTAGAGGTCATCTATTTCTCTTTTGTTAGTTTTGGTTTGGTTT